>CAHIKZ030001990.1:2532500-2925000 GCA_903632075.3 Acanthosepion pharaonis
ATTATTTATGAGTCCGGTTTAATCAGGAACACAGCATTTGAACTTATAGATAATGTTCGTTCTTTGTAATTTTGACTTAACTGGTGTATTGTTATTTTTGAGGACAAGGTTAGCTGTCTTAAATCTTTTTATAATAGATAATTAATTTGATTTTTTTTATTCGGGTCAATTGGGGTAGTGTATTTCTTTTTAATATTTCTTAGTAAAGATTCGTCTTGTTTATAGTTAATGTGCATTTGGTTTTTGTAATAAATGTTTATGTAATTTTTCACTGTGTGTTGACTATCGTTATTACTTTGGGGAGAAATAGTCTAAGATAGATAGATAGATAGATAGATAGATAGATAGATAGATAGATAGATAGATAGATATTGACAAACTGAAAACGTTTTATTGAAATTTGATTATGTGTTTCGCCTTTCTAGTCTTCATCAGATCCAAAAACGTGTAATCAAGTCTAGTTTCAATGAAACATTTTATATATCGGACTCAAGGCTATAGAACCCGGTCTGTCCTGCTATTTACCCATAGCTTGGAGGGGGGAAAGAGGATTCATAGGGAGGCTCGGTGGAGTAATTTGATAGCGTCTCGGATTGAGGAATCGGAGAACCGAGTTTGAATTCCAGTCAAATCCATCACATACAGGCTAACACCCTTGAGAAAGGTAAGAATCCTCTTCTTCTTCCCCCAGCTATGGATAGATAGCAAGACAGACCGGGTTCTATAGATTTTGATGGCAACTGATCTACCGCAGAAAGAAATGGCAACCTACTGAGGGGAAATAATCTACCTTGTCAGTAATGTATCGAAAGATACATGATCGCCTATGCGTATATCACACATGACACATAACTGACTTTTCCAGTATAACTCTCTAAAACAGAAACAATTATGTAAGACAACAGAGCAAAGAAAAGGGACTTTGACTGCGTAAAGCCGGGTGTTATTGATCGTTTAATCGACAGTAAAATAAAAAGGAAGACTAATATGCAATTTACTATGTGTTGAATTGTTTCAAACTAATGCATCAGTTTCCATCTGGTTCACATTCAATTATATGAACGCAAAGTAATTAGTTTAGTCAACCCAAGTCCTCAGAATTCAAGAGCCCACTTATACTGTCCGATTCGACTTGAAATATTTCATAACTAATAGCTAAAAAATGTCTTTTCTATTCTATTAACTTTTTTTCTCATATTTTCTTTACGGAGTTTGACATTAATTAATTTTCTGTTCGTATTGTTTTTTATGCATGTTGTCTCAAAACTATTAGTCTTTTTCCAATACGATTTAATTGTGATGTTACCATGTAAGACAAATGGAACAAAATCTGGAGATGCTTATAGAATCTTTCCAAAAAGTATTCAGACTCGATGATATTCTGACAATTGTCCAGCAGAAATATGCTTCTGTATTGGCTTCTGTTCTCTCTAAGTTCTACAATTAATGGCTTGCTGCTTCTTGCTTTCCAGCTTATTGGAAATTCTCTTCTGTAGTAACATCACTTCATTGTGTCTTTCCTATAAATCTTCCCATGGTAATTGTTCAGATGAGTTTTCCGCTTTGATACCTCGACTTCACGAATTTAAGCACAGTACTAGATTTAGGTCTCATGATTTTACTCTTTAAATGTAACTGTAAGTTCTATTCTAATTACATCGCACTTCTGTGGAACTCTCTTCTGACTTCTCGCGTTTCTGTCAACTACGCTTATCAAAAATTTAAATGCAACGTTAATCGACATTGCCTCCTGTTCTTTTAAGGTTCTCCCTGCTCAATAACATTTTTCTCGGTTACTTTTACTATTAGTAACCTTAGTGGCTTTATCGCCTTGCATGAAATAATTTCAAAAACATAAAGAAATTGAACACAGAATAAGCTTTGCTAGGAGTAGTTTAGCCCAACACCGCAAGTTGACACAAAACCAAAAACATTAACATAAAAATTCAAGTCATGTTCTTAAATAGCCTCGTCAGATCAAGACTTTCGTATGGATGTCATGCATGGAGCCAAACTCATTCAGAAATATTTAAACTGCCAGCTGTATGCAACCACTTTCTCAGATTAAGGGTTGAAAATGATTTCGAGCGAATCGGGTAACGGAAAACATTTATTCTGAAAAAAAAGAAAAGTCAAATAAAAATGAGTAAGAAAAATTGAATAAGAAAAATTGAATAAGTAATTACTGATCTGGTTGTTTAGGGCTTGGATAAATGTCAGGGTTCAAGTTAAGTTTAAGATTAAGTGTTAGACTTAATATTAAATTTTATAAATCTGGCCCTTTTATATGATTAGGGGGAGGTGACTTTGACTCGATCCGAAGCACATGGAAAAAACGTTCTTATTCATATCACAGTGATATATTTCTACTGTCGCTCTTAGCTTGTCTCTGCCATGGTTTAGCATAACAATTACATCCCTTATAACCTACCATACTTGTACACACACACATGCACAAATAAATTATATCTCCGCAAAGAGAGAAGGGAGTGGGAGAGAAAGAAAGAAAAAAGTAAAAAGACAAAGAAAGAGAGAGAGGGAGAAAGAAAAAAGAGAAATAAAGACTTCAGAGAGGGAAGAAAAATATAGTTTATGATCGTAAAAGTCGCCCACAATCATCTCCGACATTTCCATGTAGTGGATTTTCTTTAAATGTATATTTTTAAGTACATCTGTTTCTTTTCTGGAATAAATCCCTTTTTAAAACTTAAAAAAAATTCTGAATTGTATTTTCAGGAATCTAATCTTCGGTACTCTCAGTATTCAGGATTATGGCGTTCAGGATTCTACCTTTCGAGTTCAGGATCCAAATCAGAATAGATTAAAAGTAATAAAGAATGGTTTAGTGGCGGCTTCCTTCGTCAATTGCAAAGATTAACAAAAATATTTTTAGCAAACTTTTAGGGAGAAATACTTGCAATTCCTGTTGCATACAAATCACAAGATAGGGCGTTTTATCTATATAATTTAATAAATATGTTTTTTAGTAGCATAAAACCTTCTCTGAGAACAAACCATGTCATTCATTTTACTTTCAGCCGTTTCGTTCCGTCCGTGAAATAAGGTGTTATTATATCAGGGATATAATAATAATACCCATAATGGGGAAAATACAAATGGAAAAAGCTCTTCCAAGCTCTCCCATTAGCAACAAAGATGTGGACAATAATCTGCATGTAAATAGTGTAAATAATGATAACTACACCTCCCAGAAATTCAGACAGAAAGGAAAAAATATTTTCAGGGTTTACATGTCTTATTTTCAAAAGTGTAAGATTATTGTCATGGTGTTAGCCGAACGAAGCTCATCTTCGGGCTTCACTGGGTCCTCTATATTTGTAACCTTGTGCCAAACTAATCTAAAGTTAGTAAATAATAATTTAAAACGCATAGACGTAGGGTAAAAGCAAACCTGTGATGGAAGCCAACTATAGTTGTATCCTTCTTAAACTACTCTGCTATAAAAGAAATGGCTGAACCTTACATGCGGACAGTGATCCAATTGCATTGAATAAAGCTTCATTAAAAGCTTCATTAAAAGCTTAAAGGTACGTCTATTTTTATACTGTAACGAGTTCGATCCTCGAAAGTTGCAACATGTATGGCTTGTTAAATTAGAATGGTTTGTTATTTCCGACCATCAAGTGGTGATTTCCAAAGCATTCCTATTTGCGAATCTGGTGCTACATAATCTTTCTGATCTGGTTTTTTCTTTGAGTTCTTTTCAGACAAGGTTAGTATCCATATACGTAACTATATATATATATTTATGTGCAAGATTTTTTAGAGGATGCACAAATACTGTAGTCTGATCCAAGGCAGAAATACTATTCCATACATACATAGGCCTATCATATTTAATGGCTACCGTGCGTGTATGTGTAGGCGTGTGTGTGTTTGTGTGCTGATTATGGTACAAATGAAAACGTAGCAAAGCTACCTACTTTAGACAGAACATCAATTCTATTATCCATCACCCTAACCCTCCGAATGATAAGCTAATAAATGATTGTTACAACAAAAATTACCACTTATTTAATTGTTAAAAAGAATGAGTCTAGCGCAAATATAAATGTTTCTCAATAAAAGACAATCATTAGCGCAAAACATTGTTTATTGTAAGCAATTGATAAGCTGATTTATTTGGAAAATTACAAGTAATGACCTGACAAGATATAAAAAATGGAAAAGATAACGGACGTGAACATTGTGTGAAAATACAATTGGAACAATCAGAAATATAATTTCTTCTTCTATGTGCCCTCCACAAATTCTTGTCCTTTGTGGCCATTAGCAGTTTTTGCCCATTTGCTAAGGCTCTCAGGCCCCAACCCTGTTCATTCACACAAGCCCGTCAGGTAAGAGTCTCGTTACCTTCCCCTATCTCTCTTACCTTCATTATGCCCCGTGAGTGTTAAATTTGCCAAGCTGTCCTTCCTTATTATGTGTCCAAAGAATTTCAGCTGTCTGTTCCTGATCTAGAGAAGTGTTTTTTCTGTTGTTTACTCGCCTCGTCCATGGAATTTTCAGAATCCTTCTGTAGAATCATATTTCAGCTGCCTCTAGTTTTCTCCTCATCCGACATTGTCCACCCTACACTGTAATATAAGAAGATGGATTTTTTTATATTCTTTCTCTCCCTATATATATATATATATATATATATAGATAGATAGATAGATAGATAGATAGATAGATAGATAGATTCGATCTTATTATAGAAAAATATACGCTGTCTGAGAGGATTCGAACTAGTTTAAATAGTGTGCAATATATGCACTATTTAAACTATTAGTTACAACGAAACTATAGTAGCTGGTTTGTTAGTAGTGAATCACGTTTAATTCTTTACATTTTATTTAAGACTGTGTGTGTATGTGCGTGTGAAATATGTTAACTACATATATATATATATATATATATATATATATATATATTATTATATATTGTGTGTGTGTGTGTGTGTGTGTGTGTGTGTGTGTGTGTGTGTGTGTGTGTGTGTGTGTGTGCTGAGAGAGGGAAAGAGAGAGACACTCAAAGAGAGAAAGGCAGGGACAGAGAGGTGGAGAGAGAGGAAGAAAATCAGAGAGTGGGCGAGCGTCATACACCGACACACATAAGTAATTAGTATCGTTGTAATCAGCTTGTATATCGTTTACAAACATAAGCCTGACAATCAGTATAACCGTGAATAAAACCGCTAATGACGTTTGCCATGGTCCCGGTCAAAATGTATGGGTGTGTCTTCGTCAGCCCCTAATCAAGTAGTGGCCCGTGTTTGCTAGAGCGAGAAATCGGACAGAGTTTAGCTTGTAGCGTGGACCGTGAGAGATATAAATTTACTCAGGAAATCAAATGATTGCTTGGCGCCGCAGAAACGCTGACTCCATACTGTCGATGATCGTACACCATTACTTGCTGGCAATTTAAATTGTCTACAATCTGGTCTTTGTACGTGGGTGGGAGGAGGAAAATTTGAATCGACACGAAGCACACGGACAAAGCGTTTTGATTCAGGTTATATAATATCACAATGATATATTTCTACTTTCGCTGTTGGCTTGTCTCTGCTATGAGTAAGCATGACAATTGCATCACTTATGATCTACCATAATTTTACACTCGCATGCACATACGTTAACGTATATTTATTGAAATAGAGGTTTGAACAAAAAATAAGTACAGAAATTGGAAGGCACATTATAAATCTGCACTTCTCTTACTCTATCTTTCTCTGTGTGTGTGTGTGTGTGTGTGTGTGTGTGTGTGTGTGTGTGTGTGTGTGTGTGCATGCAGTAACGGACATAAAATAAATCGATATTTTCCTATCAAGACTTACAGGAGTTTAAACACAAACGTACACAGATAACCTCTTGAAAATCTTGCCCACTCTCTCTCTCTATCTCTAGCTATCTATATATATATGTGTGTGTGTGTGTAAAAATTTTCTTTCACATACTTATATTTACACCATCATAATTGCTTACATATCTATATATGCATGCATATGTGTGTTTGTTTAAGGAATCTCTGACACACCAACACACACAAACACACACACTTTATCCACTGTGCCATCTGTCCTTGAGGCGTTAGTTAGATCCAGTGACAGGTCCCAAAGAGTGTGAGTTCAATACCCGGTTAAGGCAGTGGAGAACTTTCAGAGGGAAATTAACAAAAGTTAACTCATAACTGATATCTATTAAACATGGCACGTTGAACTAGAAGAGTCTACCCCAGTGAGCGAAATAAAGGGTTCAGTTCGACATTCCAACCACCTGAAGAAGGCCGGAGCGTACAACGGCCGAAACGTTGTAATAAATATGGCGACAAAGATGAGGACGATAGTCCGAATAATGTAAATAATGTAAATTGATTTTTAATCTTTCCTATAATTCTGGCTTAGAGAGCTGTTTTCCTGTTCTGATTTCCCAAGCTGGATTGTTATTCATGTTAAACGTAGTTTTCTCATACGTTGTAAATGTTTCTGCTACAATTGTTGTATCAGCACAAATCAGATCATACAACAGCTCTAGTGTTAGTTTCGATATGTAGATGTTTATTGATGTTCTGTGTATCAGATTTCACTTTTCCTCATTCCTTGGCCCCCAACACATGGCAATTGATGTTTTCTTTGCTGTCTCTATTATTACGATGGCTGTTTCTACATCTTATGTAGATCACATCGTTCTTCGCGAACCCTCGGCTGCAATAAAGACGACGGGAACCTAGCCAATTTCAAGAAGCTTACACTCTTCGTTACTGTTGTTGCATGTCATGCCTTTTACATTTTTTGCGTGTCAACCGAAGCTGCCATGTTAATGTTGTCGACACGACTTCGCAAGAAAAGAGAAACTTCAAATTTAGGACGTTCTGCATAACATTATGTTAGATTTTCCATTCATGGGAATACGAACTTGCCATGATAACCAAATGTTTAAACCATCTGATATAGAATATAAATGGCTCTAAAAACACATCATTGATGTCCTTGAGGACGGTGGTATAATTGATATAGGACTTGGCTAAACTGCGATATAATGGTCATGAGTTCAATATCTGGATCAGATAGCGGGAACGAACACATCACATCACAAAGACAATTTAACATATCAGCCAAAATATTAGACACCTGAGGGTACCTGACAGAAATGTTATGTCTATAATAACATCTATAACAAAAATAAAAAGCAATAGTTCGAAGTAAATTAAATTATATTAAAGGAAATATTAACTTCTTGAAATGAAATCTGCGCAGTTTATTTTCAATATTCCTGTCTCGATAATGAATCTGATCACTTTGAATTGGCACTCTATCTAAAATGCCCTACAGTTGTTAACTGGGGGTAAGGAATGACTTGTTAAGTTTAACTCCTCCAACATGAAACTTCTCTCTATTAATCACCTGAAATAACACTTCCTGCCTCTCATTAGTATGGCTGATGCTAACCTCCATGAGTGGGACTAATCATGTTTTCTCAGCAGATATGAAGTGGAAAAATTATATTGAATCCATTGCTAGGTCTGCTGCTAAGAAATTCAGGTCATTGTATCATAGTAGACAATTTTTCTTACGTATTTATAATGAGGTTGATCAGTTTGATAAAGTGAAATTGGCATGTGATCTAAAATAATAACCTATAGTTGTTAACTGGGGGTAAGGAATGAATTGTTAATTTTAACGCCTCCAAAAGGAAACTTCTCTCTATTAATCACCTGAAAGACCACTTCATGCCTCCCATTACCATGACTGAAAGTAACCTCCATGGAAGTGACTCGTTACTCCTTCTCAGTCTAACTGTCTCGGCTGATATGAAGTGGAAAAACCATATTGAATCCATTGCTGTGTCTACTGCTAAGAAAGTTTGTTCATTGTGACGTGTTAGACAATTTTTTTCTCACTAGAACGTATCTTGCATATTTATAAGTTTGCCATTCGTCCATGCTTTAAATATTGCTGCCACATCTGGTCCGTTGCTCCTGTTGTATATTTAGATTCTTGGTAAAATCCAAAGAAGAATCACCAATAATATTGGTCCTGACCTGGCATCACGGCAACAGTCACTTTCCTACTGCCGTAAATTTGCTTCCTTGTGCCTTTTCTATAAATATTTTCATTGGTAATTGTTCGGATGAACTTCTTCGCTATTGTGTTTAGACTTTCTAAACTTAAGCGCAGTACAAGATTGGCGGTAATATTCCATCAATTCACAATTGAATTGGCCGCTAGATGTAACTGTAAATTCCCTGCTAACAGTTTCTTTTCTCACATTCACGTTTGTGGAACTCTCTTTTGACTTGATGCCTTCCAAACAACTTTGACATTCAAAAATTTAAATGCAATGTCAATCGTTATCTATTGTCTTGATTCCTATTCTATTCTACTCGCTCTTAATGTTTCTCTTTCTCTTTTTTTTCTTTTTTTTTTCTTTTTTGTTCTTTTTGTTCTTCCACACTCAATAACCCCTTGTGTCATAGTGGCTTTACTGCCTTGCTTGCGGTGATATGATAAATTAATAGAAGTAATTGAAATCAAATTCCATTCATTTAATTTCGTTTGTGTGTTTTCCAATTGGCTATTTTGAAGCTGATAACGGATGATAATGGTATCCTTCTTAACTGTATCTTTTTTGCGATTAAAAATATTTGATCTTTTTTTCTCTTCCATTAAAATGGTTATTTCTTCATCTTATGTTGATCTGGAGCATTACATCAGCTTCTCTCTTCTCTGACGCCTTAAATATAGAAGTAGGGGATCATGAGATGGCACGGGTTGCTCACAAATTACGTTTGTTTTAACAACGGTGCCTTCTATAAAATTTTACATTTCCACTGTTATTTTTTTTTTATTTTTTTTTTTTTTAAACAAAGAAAGGCATTATTATAATTCCTTGCTTGGAACCCTTTTCAGGAACTTTTATTGATGAGGTTTATATCAAACTTCTATATACTTTGTTTTGGGGGTTTTTTTCTATGAGCGGTCCTCAGCCTTCGAAAGTATTGTAGATTTTCACTTTTTGTTCAGTTGCGATGTTTCAAAGCAAGAATAGACATGGGATTTGATTATCTGTCCCTTTCCTAGGGCTCATTTCTGGATCTTTTTTCTTTATGAGGCTGTAGTTATCCATTCTGGGATTCCTTTCTTCTAGCAGTTTTGAAGTAACTGAGGAAATGATTGGAATCAAATTCCATTGATTTCATTTCGTTTGTGTGTTTTCCAGTTGGCTATTTTCATTCTGGTAACGAACAGTAATGGATTCTTTCTTTACTCTATCTTTTTTCCGACTTTACATATCTGCTCTTTTTTTTCTCTTCTATTACGATGGTAGTTTCTGCATTTTATGTTCATCTTGGACTTTTTTCTCTACTCCGGCGTTCTCGTTTATGGCACCCGTAATGTTCCAATATTCTTTTCTTAGTTTCTTATTCTTTTGGATTACTTGCAATTCCAGTTCTAATATTCAGCTTCATTTCAACATTTGTTTGCTTTCATCGGTAAGTCATTTGCTTAATAGCTCTCGGGGAGTATTTTCTTTTCAAATCGTTATCACTCGTTTTCTATAAACTCCAATGGATTGTTTGCTTTTCAAACAGCAAATATATGGCTGATTCATTGTCTTTTTTGTTTCGTTTTACATTATTCCCGTTCACAGTTAGTGAATATTGACAAATGAGTTTCTCTTGTCGGCCATCAAGGTAGTTCATGTCGATAATAGGTGCAGAACGACAACGAGGTCCATCCTGTCAGCCAGCAAAGGAATACATGCCGGTCATGACACACAGTATTTGTGCTCTGCTTAATAATCGTATTGTATTTGACATGATACATGATGATGTGAGGCTCCAGTGTATTGAATGTTTATACCTGACTACAATCAGGAATAGCACGTACTGTTCTATCAACACTTATCACCTAAAGTATACAATATCAGTTATACGAGTTAAAATGGATGTGCACAAAGGTGTAGGAATGTGTATTACATATACACATATAAGTACAAAAGGGAACGTCGACGTGGTGTAATGGTTAGCAAGCACTGAGTTCGATCCTCACTGGGTACCCCGTATTTTTGCCCCTGTGCCACATGTAAGGCATACTTAGAAAATCAGCATAAGTACAAAGCTATATTAACTTTTAGCTTAAGTCCTTGCGTAAATTATATTTGAATTAAGCAGCAGTAGAACAGAAATCGATAATTGATCATAAAAAAAATAAGTGCGTTTTTCTAAGCAACAACATCTAACATTCATTTTCAAATCTTCAAATTCAATTTAAACAGTTAAATTTCATTTAGTATTCTAATTTTCCATTCTGTATATATTTTTTAACTGTTAAAAAATAAAATTCAATTTTAATTTTACTTATTACGCACGTCAGGAAAGGATTTATTTCAAATTAGAATTGTCCTGGTGATGAACTATATCCGGCAGCAAGGCCTTTGATCGGGAGATTAGAGGTTTTGTGGAGCGTGGAACCAGCTCTTAACTGTTGTTGTTACCAAGTCCATCCTGACCTGGGGTGGTAGCACCTTTTAGGGTCCCAGCTATGGGCAAATAGTGAACACCCAAACACTATGAAAGTATGAAGATACGTTTTTATAGTAAAAATACCAGCAATACATTTTTATATGAAAAAAAAAGTTTACCAACACTATATATTATAGTAGAATTATCAACTATAAATTTTATAGCAAAATGACCAGCCATACATTTTATCAGCAGTTGAAGCCATAAAACTCTGCTCAAAATATTTAGATTTCGGAAATAAATAACCCGTAAAGGTTGATATGCCGGTAAACAAAATCAGATTAGACGAGTGGAAAAGAGTTCATTTATTTATATATATATATATACTTTTGACAGCAGGTATTTTTCTTTATAACGCATTTACCTATGAACGCCCCGTTCATAGGTAAATGCGTTATGTTTTTTCTATACCTACACTCACGGATATCTTTCTCTTCTTCCTTTTTTTCCCTAGACTTTCTCACTCAAACTACTTGCTTAGTTTTCATATTTTCTTTCATCGTGATACAAAATGAAAGCAGGACAGAGCTTTTGGCGATAATCATTAGGAATGAAATTCAAAGTTAATTCTAAAACGTTCAAAACTTTAGGAAAAGGATCCACTCAGATTAAAAGAACGTTCACTTGATCAGATTCAATTTTGACCACAATTTGGGGATTTGGGAACGGGTCATTATTATTATTATTGTTATTATCATTATTGATTTTTATTTCCTTTGATTTCTGGCGTGTACACATTTCTTTCCGGGTCCCGCCCAGGGACCTAAGGTTAGAAATGGCATCATGACATTTTCCACAGACAAAAAAAAATATTTTTACATAGATAAGCCCTACGTAAAGTGTGGGATGTACTTGTGAGAACAATTTTTTATATTTCTTTGAGGCATGGGCTTCCAGGAATCCCTTCAATTAGTCTACTGAAATCTTTTCCAATCAATCCTAGTGCTCCAACTACAACAGGGACTGTTAATGTTCCCATGTGCCACATTTTTGAGATTTCTATTTGAAGGTCCTTGTATTTTGACAGCTTTTTGAATATCTTCAAAGATACATTGCAGTCTGCAGGGACTGCCATATCAATAAGAAGGCACTTTTTTTTGTTCGTGGTCTTTAATAACAATATCTGGGCCGTTGGTTTTGATTGTTCTGTCAGTGTGCTTTGTGTCGTCCCATGGAATTGTAACAGGTCCTATCACCGTAACCGGGTCTGGATGGTGTTCATACCAGTTTTTTTCAGTTTCCTTCCCGTAGAAATTGCAAATTTTCCAGTGTAGATATTGACCCACTCTGTCATGTAATATTTATCACAGAATCTGCATTTTCAGCTCACACAATATTTTAGTAAATGTGCTTGATAATTTCTAGTTAACAAGCAGTTGTCCTGTGCAGCAAGGATAAAACCTTCAGTTTCAGCTTTCAACCCTGCACTACGTAACCACTGATGGGTACGGGTTTTGTCTACGTCGGCTTGTTTGGTACGGGCAGAATATTGGCCATGAAGCAGTTTATCTTGCCATTGTTTCTGTATCTGGTCGGTTGCATTTGTCTTTGCTTTCTTTTTTAAGTATTTTGCAGCTTCAGCCGGTGTATTGTGCTTTACTTGTATTTCTGCACCCATTTGAAACTCCATTTTGAATTTGTTGGCTTCCTTTATTCCGGAGTAAAGACGCTTACTGCTTTCATGTTCCTTGACACATACCATCATCCAGTCTTCTGTAGTTTCCAAGTATCTTTGGAGGCCAATTGTTGTAGTTTTGTAGGACAGTTCTAGTTGAACTAATCCTCTGCCTCCTTCGGATCTGGGCACATACAGATGATCAACATCAGCTTTGGGATGATGCATGCGGTTGCAAATGAGAAGCTTTTATTATTATTATTATTATTATTGTTGTTGTTGTTGTTGTTAGAGCAGCACGCCAACAATGATGGTGTGGGTGACGATAACTGCTGTGCGAAATCAAGGAGAAGGAGGTCATTGTTAACAATAATCTCGTCAGTAACCATAACTGAGATGTGGAATCTGGAGGGGGAGGTCATCGGTAACAATGATATGAAAGTGTCGATAACTGCTATGTAAAATTTGCATTGGCAACTGAATTTTACTTGTAATTGTATTGCTGATGGTAATAGCGAGGAATGAAAAGAAAGACGAGAGGTGGGGGCGAATTAAACAAAAGCTGCATATCGAAGGAAAATTATCGATTATGTCCACTGAAAGGTTAAAGTTCAGTCGTGATGGAAGATGACCGCCAGGCAAACACGGCATTACAATCAATCGGGGCGTGGTAAGTGAAAAGGGAGAGTAAGATGAATGCAAAGATGAAAGCGATGAGAGGCCGGAGCAAACAGGAGAGTGTGGCTAGTCAGGTCGAAAAAGGCCAAGTAGAAATGTGTAACCAAAATATAAGTAATGTATAAGCAATTTATCAAATGCAATAGAGAAGGGAGACATTTCCATCCGAAGAGATTCGCTGTATTTATTATGACATAACTTGCTATTCATTCTTCCATTTCCCGGGCTTCTATCTTCTGTCCATTGGTCGACTTCTATAACAGAAAACCGTTCAGCAGCGTTTATATCCAATCTTTAATCTCAAACTAACCTCATCATATTCGCTTTCTTGATTTACAACAATAGACTAGAGATGGAGGTTGGGAGGAGGGTAGATAGATATAAAATAAATTGCAATATAATCATATTTCAGATTGAGCATGGGAACTGTATATTTTTAGCAATATTTGTTGTCGGTGTTCAAAGCCCGAAAAAAAAAGAATTCTGAATGCTGATTTTCAAGGCAAACTCTCCTATTTGGAAGATTTGCGCAACAAAATCTTTCTATTCGATTTCTCTGAATTCTGCCAAGCTTGGTAAATATCAATAACCATTATTCGGGACAAGCTTGTCTCTTGGCTGAAATAACTACTTATTTCCTACCAATTCTAGAAAAAGAATTGTTCATTTCTTACCAATTACAAAGAAAGAAATGTTTATTTCCTACCAATTCCAAAGAAAGAAATGCTTCTTTCCTACCAATTCCAAAGAAAGAAATGCTTGTTTCCTACCAATTTCAAAGAAAGAAATGCTTATTTCCTACAAATTCCAAAGGAGGAACTGCTTATTTCCTACCAATTCCAAAGAAAGAACTGCTTATTTTCTACCAATTCCAAAGGAAGAACTGCTTGTTTCCTACCAATTCCAAAGAAAGAAATGCTTATTTTCTACCAATTCCAAAGAAAGAACTGCTTATTTCCTACCAATTCCAAAGAAAAAGAACTGCTTATTTTCTACCAATTCCAAAGAAAGAACTGCTTATTTTCTACCAATTCCAAAGGAAGAACTGCTTGTTTCCTACCAATTCCAAAGAAAGAAATGCTTATTTTCTACCAATTCCAAAGAAAGAACTGCTTATTTCCTACCAATTCCAAAGAAAGAACTGCTTATTTTCTACCAATTCCAAAGAAAGAACTGCTTATTTCCTACCAATTCCAAAGGAAGAACTGCTTGTTTCCTACCAATTCCAAAGGAAGAACTGCTTGTTTCCTACCAATTCCAAAGAAAGAAATGCTTATTTCCGACCAATTCCAAAGAAAGAAATGCTTGTTTCCTACCAATTCCAAAGAAAGAAATGTTTATTTTCTACCAATTCCAAAGAAAGAACTGCTTATTTCCTACCAATTCCAAAGAAAGAACTGCTTATTTTCTACCAATTCCAAAGAAAGGACTGCTTATTTCCTACCAATTCCAAAGGAAGAACTGCTTGTTTCCTACCAATTCCAAAGAAAGAAATGCTTATATCCGACCAATTCCAAAGAAAGAAATGCTTATTTCCTACCAATTCCAAAGATCGGTGTGCGAGCCCAGGTAAATGTTAGGATATCGAATGTTGATATCTAAATTGTGCTGAACTGAAGAGATTCAATGCTACTCACTCTCCACGGAAAAAAAATAATCGAAATTATCGTGCTTGTAAACTTTGATAGTCGAAGAAAACTGGCAAATTCTAAGACCTCTTTTAGCAGGAAAATAGCTGCATATTTGCCGCTGAATGTTACAGAATCCGAATTCTGATTGTTAAGTCAGAATTGACCACATTGTTTGGATGATTACAGTAATACAATCTTCGTGCAGTACCATAATCATCTATGCCGTACTATTTTCTTCAACATGCTCAAAGCCATATTTATACTACAATCTATGCCGAGCAGACCTTAGTTACAATTTACACGGGCGAAAGCGCATAATCTAACATGGTCAGTCGTTGAACAAGGTCAATATGTTCAAACACTCAGTCACGATGACTTATGATTTCGTGCTAGCACATTCCATCGAAGACTTCCGAACAATTATGCCTGCCCATTTTCGCTCACAAGTCTTATATCAACCTGTGGCATGCTTTTCCAAAACTGCCACACGCTGGGATCGTCTCCCTAGGCCAATGTTATCAAGAAATCATCTCCCTGGCATATCGACCACGATGGGATCCAAACTTTGGCCTCATGGTTGTATTTTGTCTTTGAACATTGAAATCTACACAAGACATGTTACCCTTTTGGCAAAAATTGGGAGATTTTAAGCTTTTTGTTATCCAAATGTATTGGAGAAATTTGTTCTTTCTCTCATGTCTATGAGTTCTTTGAGAGAATAAAGAATGGCCGATTAGCTTATTAAAAAATAATAGAAATAGATTTAAGCTCTTTCAAAAACAGGTTTGTCTACTCAAAAAAGTTTAGCCACAAAATATTAAAACTTAAAGTAACAAGAAATAATTTTGGATTCTAAATAATCTCCATTAATTCTTTTGAAATTACTTTCTTTATGTTTCGGATGTGGAAAAATTATTAGATATGGGCTTGGCGGGATCCGAACAAAAGATATGCATTTCTTCAACAGGATAATTGAATCTTAATTGATTGTGAAAGTTGTTTGTGGTTGATTGGTCTAAAAATCAAGTCGGACTATACCACAGTTTCCCTTATACGAGGATTCAAATCCCACTGGAAAACACATTGCCTTTGTTAAAACTTTAGGCACAGCTTAAAAAACAGGGTTGTCTACCCAAATATGTGTATTTACTAAATATATCGTCTAGAAAATAAAAAATGTCTTAAAATAATTGCAGGACTTTGTCAATTTCATAATGTGTGACGTCATTTGTTTACATTTGGATACGCATCGAGCAAATATGAATGTACGTGAGAGAATCATGGAAGATTGTAGTTTAAAAACAGTAAAATCGACCTTGCTGGCCGGACGCTCCTCTGTGGCGAAGTCGATAAAACCACGTCAGGCTATATGACGGTTCCATATAGAATACAGGTTCGATTCCTGTCGCAGCACGCATATTTTCAATGAAAATTTTTTGGACATTCAGGCCGTTATATTTTGTTAATACTGCTTATTATAATCAGAGCATTTACTTAAATTTTTTTATCTATAAAAAAGAATCTATAAACATATCTATGTAATTTATATATTCTATATATTCATCTCTTCGGACCGAAAGCTTTTAGCAAGAAAGCAAAATAAAACAGCTGACAGTGTTCCTGCTGCACTTGGATACAATAAATTCTCCTGTACTCTTTGTGGTCTTTGGTGCAATTCTCGAGCCGGTTTCAAAAGTCATGCCTGTCATAGGCATGCAGATATTTCGTGGTCATCGAAAACACATACATCGAACTCGGTGGGATAGTAAATCATTTTTCAACGAACTGGACGCTCCTTCTTTACACAATTCCTGTTTTTAGGCAGAAGCAGTACCTGTTATTCAATACCTTGGAATTTATGATAAAGTTCTAAAGATTTGGTATTAAAAAAAGATTATATACCCAATTATAAATTTTTAAAAATGCACAGAAATATCTATTTTATGATCAATATATAAATATCAACGCTCAGCTTAGTAAACCATAAGAAAACCCAATACCGATTAGAAGCAGTTGATTGTATTCGAATGAAAGCGTCTGAATGCCTTGAAAATCAGCATTCGAATTCACAACTCTTTAACTAGGCTTGGTCATTTGTTCTCGTAGTAATTGTCTCACCTACAGATATAAAAAAAAATGTTTTTGCTATCACTCCTGATGACCCCTACACCCGGTCAACACCCATAAAACAATATTTTAATCTTCGTGTTCATAAATGATTTCTCCATTATTTATATACCTACGACCAATATTGCTTCAGTAGTTTTTTCTTCCAAAAATAAGAGGCATTCATGGAAGCCAGGTGCGTCTTTAATAATAATTATAAATAAAGTAACTTCTCGAAATTTATGGATACGCAAAAGGTTTGGGAATTTAATATTTAATGTTATTGTGGGGGGGTGTCAAAATGTCCCGCTTCTTACAATAACCAACAAAGGTACTTGGTATTTGTCATTTTATATTTTCTCGTGAACGTTATTTTACGTGCAATCAATTCTCACTGAAAGAACTTGGCAAAGAATTCCAATCGAGAAAATAAGTGATGATTCATTTTATGATTGATTAATTCAGTCACACGCGATTGGAGCTCGTATCTTCGATTATATTCAATGCTTATCATTTCAAAATCAAGCAATTGGTTGCTAAAGCATTAAAATATTATTTTATTGATCTGCGAAATTTCCACACATTCCCTGGCCATATGAGAAATTTCTCTACATCTGCATATGGATCTTGAACATCCCACGTATGTACGAATGTGACATAATATTATGATGAAGATAGATAGATAGATAGATAGATAGATAGATAGATAGATAGATAGAGATAGATAGATAGATAGATAAAATTATAAGGTAGGTAGAATTATGAGATAGATTTGAATTGAGAAAGAAACAAAGAAAGAAACAAAGAACTGATTGTGATATAGAGAGAAAGGTGAGATAAACATGAAGTGATTAAGTTAGATAGCAATAAACATAGATAGATAGATAGATAGATAGATAGATAGATAGATAGATAGATAGATAGATAGATAGATATGAACAGTGAGGTAGAGTGGTGAGAATATTACGCAGAATCAGAAAACACGCACACACACACACACATATATATACATATATGTATATATATACATACATATTAAAATAAATATACACACACACACACACATATATATATATATATATATATATATATAGAGAGAGAGAGAGAGAGAGAGAGAGAGAGATTTATATAAATGTGCATACATATTCATATTTACAAAGCATACAGCAATCAATTATGAACAAAGCCATAATATATTGTATGCATTTGGGAACTAATAATATTTCTACTTTTCGTTAATCTTTAGACTATTTACAATACACACCATTTTTATTATAGTCGTAGAAAAGTTAAAATATTGAAAATGGTTAATTGGTTAGCCGAAAGTGAACGGAGTCAACAAATATTTGGACAATTTTTACACTCAGTAAATACTGAAAAAATAAAACTTGTCTGCATATAAGAAAATTAGAGTAAAAAATTAAAAAAATGTTTTGTTTAAAAAACATATGTTACAGAGGAACTGCTGCCCAAATATACAATTTCATATATATATATATGTGTGTGTGTGTGTGTGTGTGTGTGTGTGTGTGTGTGTGTGTGTGTGTGTGTGTGTGTTGTCTTTTTATCCGATAAGAAATAGTTTGTTGCATGTATGTATATATAGTGTTGTGCCCATGTTCATAGTGAAGTTATATTATTAAGTGTTGGTTTTTTGTGTTGTTTTTTTATTAATATTTTTATTAATTTATTTAACAGTTAAAACATAAAAAACTAAATATAGAAGCACCTTGTCTGCCGTATTCGATGAAATGTCCATATATATATATATATATATATATATATATATATATATATATATTATGTAAAAAAATATGGCAAACTGGAAAGGTGACGCGTTTCATCCGTAAGGATTTCATCGGACTGGGCTTTAATGACATTACTTCTTCTACAAGTGACGCAGTTTCAAAGTTTTTGAAAGAATTTTTTGAAATATTTATATATATATGTATATGTGTGTGTGTGTGTGTGTGTGTGTGTGTGCGTGCGTGTGCGTGTGTTGTATAAAATAAATGCTATTTTTTCATCACTAGGCTATAGATTTATTGATATACTTATCTGTATATCGTTTCAAATGCCTTCAATCGAATTTATTAATTTAGTAAATGCAGAGTAACATATTCCTTTTAAATAGGCATCAGTATGTGTATGTACATATATATATATATATATATATATATATATATATATATATATATATATATATATATATATATATTTATAAAAGTTTTAAAAAGTTCTCAGTTCGACACATTTCCCAAAATCTGACCAAACCTTTCTTAGTGAGGTAGAGAACTTTTCAGCATCCCCTCGTTCGATTGACGTCATAAATATTCCCTTTTGAATTCAGTGCTTTAACAAGGAAGAAGATTGTGTTGGAAAATTAAATATGCGTCTTGATTCTTTTCCTCATTGGGTCCCGGACTTATTGATTTACTGCTGATTCTCTTTACAGGTGTAAATACTGATGATAATAATTTTTGTTGGGTTGGGAAACGTATGTTCATGCAAATTTATGGCCGTCTGCTTATATTCCTGCATCCAAGTAAGCGCTTAATTTTTGTGTATGGACAAGAATGTATGCCCTTGATTCTATGTGTATATGTGTTTACGAGTGCATGTCTATGTCAGTATAATTGTATATATGACCATGTATTTTTATATTTAAATATATGTGTGGTCCTACATGCCAGTTTGTGCGCATGCGTTTGCGTCTGTGTCAACACCTGTGTATTCAGTCGGAGACATTACCAATCACTCAAGGCGATTTTTTAATCTATTTTTGCAATTTCTGCTATTCAGTGAGAAAAACGAATTACTTTCTCCCTTTTTTTTTATCGAAAGCTGCTAACGAAATAAAAGTTCTTCTTCCAAGTTGTTTTAAGACTAGAAGAAAAAACTTTCAGTCTGATGATTTTTGGTTTTTTTATTTTGTTGTTGTTTTTTTTTTATTCCCTCCAACTTTCAATCCAGTTACGTTGTACACCGAACGTGCGCTTATTTTCTGAGCAGGCGCACGCATTAATTCAGTTTACAAGGTTTACTTGATTTAGAGAATGTGATTCATTAGATATTGTTCTATCAACATGGTTGGATAGAATTTGAAACTATGTGGAGTTATCTAGGCAAGGTTCCAAGCCTCAAGATTAACATGTCACGCATATTTATATTCCAAAGTTTATAAATGTTTAATTTATTCCAATATATGATATATGCCTTCATTTCCCATCTATATACCTATATATAGGAATAAATATTGCATGTTTCATGCTTCAATGTGGTTTTCAAATCATATATATATATATATATATATATATTGTGTATTTAGGCAGCAATCCTTCATCTATACATGTTTCATTAAAGACAACAGACAAGGTACTGCGATTAAGCTTTTAATTTAATTTTTTGTCTGTTCGAACAAGTTTTTTCTTTTTGGGGCACAGAGTGTATAGAAACTATTCGGAAAATAAAACATCCCCATAAGACTAAAAACATACACACAACCCACACACCCAATTAAATTGAAAAAATAAAATCATCTTTGATAATGGCTAAATGTATAGCCGAAAGCGCTCGGAATTATAGAGCATTTGTCTTCTTTAATGAAACACGCATATATAAATATATATATATATGTATGCGTGTATGTGTGTGTGTGTGTGTGTGTGTGCCTGTGTGTGTCATGCCAAATGACAACAAATTATATAGTAAAGCACAGTGATATTTCAAAGAAAAGAATCACTATACTTTCAAAACAAGTTGCACACATGTTCAGCTTACCAAAACAGAAAACGTTTATTAAATAAAACTACTCTCAACATCAAGGACAGTCTTGATATTGCCTCAAGCGTAGCTGCATGGTAACTTTTCCGAGCTTCAATGCGATTTTCAATCTCTTCTCTCTCTACATATATATATATATATATATATACGACAAAGTGAAATGAGGACATTTTATTTCGCAACTTGTATTTATAGACAGAGCATAACAAATTATCCAATTCATTCGATATCAAAAATCCTATACTTATTAAAAGAGAAAATAACTTACTTAGACGAAAAGTTCTTGAGAGTGGAAGTATCGATTCTTGCCAAAATGTTAACTTACACCCGGTATTTTTTCAAATATTTCCTTTCTCGACCACAAATATTTTTAAAAGTTAAAAGAAAAATCTCAAGACCTTTACATATTTAAAATAAATAAAAATATAAATAATTAAACAAAATAAAGTATCTATATATATCTGCATATATATATATATATATTGACATTTATTTTTAATGTGATTATAGATAGATAGATAGATATAATCACATTAAAAAAATTAAATAAGCCAAAAGAACATTTACTAACTTTCCTTTATTAGACAGATAATTACATCAACTGGCGTCCTTCATAGTTTACCTTTCCTTACACAGCAATTGACTGACAAGAAAAATCTTATAGTTTTTCTAATGCAATGTATTATCTGTTGACAATTTGCATGGAGAATTCATCATGTTTATAATTTTTGTACATCTGAATGTAATAAAAGATATTAATGTTTTGTTATACCATAATTTTAGTGTTGGCGTCGTTTAGTTTCACTAACTCTAGAAATATAGTAAATGGATTGGTGCAAGAAGTTTTCCGCGTTCCCTCAAATATGGAGAAGGATGAAGCTATGGAGACATAGAAAAAAGAAACGGGTTTACTGGTTGAATATCAAGAAATTGAAAGACAGGTAAGGATGGATTACGATGTATTAAAATTCTTTAGAGAGCAAAAGATAGATAAAGATGAAGACGTAGCAAAAATATTTGTGTCTTCCTTATTCTATTTTCACACATGAGGTTAAATTACGTTCTACAATATTTAGATATAAAAATATAGATAGGCATTAAAGATTGAAAAGGATACGGGAGAGAATGTGAAGATACAGGAAAAGAGTAATTCAAATATACTCTCTTAAGTAGGCGCTGGGGGGGAGTCGTAAGTGATGTAAATTGACTTAGTTAATCAGGGAGTTTCGGGTCTTTCAACATCATACACCACCCCCCATCACCAAGTAGACCCAATCAGGGGAGATCAATCCCTGATTTCCCCTCGAAATCAAACACTAGCAGATACCCTGGCCTTTTCAATGAATTAGACAAAAATAGACCACGTGTCCGCACACCCGATTGGATGTTTGTAACAACCAATCCACTGCGCGAACTGTCTTTTACATGGTCACGGTGGGGACTGACTTCTTTTCTTTCTTTTTCAGTGGATAGGAGTTTCAATGGATAACCTAGGAGGTAATTTAACCTTCTTAAATTTAACCCTTTTTGTTATCCCTTAGTATGGTTTGATGCCTTCCACTAAATATTTACGGTTTTGTTTTTATTTATAGTTGGTGGGGACTTAAGCTGAACCCCACTGTTACATTTTTATCGTTTAACCTGATTTTTAACACTAATACAGGTCAACTAACTTCTAAATGGACGTATTCTAAACTTTCAAATAATTATCCATAAACATGCCATGTGTTTTAACTGTACACAAATAATATAAAAGATAAAACACAACAATATTCATTAAAATTGATTTAAAAATACTCTATTTACAAATTATGGAGTCGGTTAGCATACAATAAACTACGAAATACTCTTGAAATAAGTTAAATTACAAAAAAAGGTGAGGTACGCTTTGCCTTACAAAATCTTCCTATAACCTTTAAGAGAAAAAAATAGTAAAAGAACGGAAGCATGGATAATCTTGGTTGTTAAGACATGTGAAATTTATATACGTCTAGTTTTTAAATAATATATTATCTGTTGATCATTTAATGGAAATTTATTTTTATTCCATTATATTTTCTACTCAAATGCAAAAAAAAACTTTCAACTCATTTTGTTCGTGTTCCAGTTGAGACTAATAATCTGAAAATGCAATGAATGTAAATTCTTTTTAATGGAAGTAAAGTAAGATTCTGATTTCAAAACCTTTTCAGTAAATATTTCATTTCAGAAAACCAATCGTTGAGATAATGCCATCAGTCAATGATACGGATTTGAAGGTAGAAAATGATTAATCCTTAGTCAAAATAGTCACAACAAACTTTAATGCATTGATTGAAACTATATCAGATTATTTAACAGCAATTAGAAAAAGAACTCGATAAATAGGTGCCCATTGAATTATATTGGATAACATATTGCAGACTTACAGACCTGCAATAATCATTGTTCAACAATATGGAATTGATTCGCTTTTACACATTAAATAATTATTTATGTTGAAAAATGCGGTTAAAATGAAAAATAGATTGGCTAAGAATTGTTCGTTTTAGTGCATGATAGATCTCATTCTTCATTTTAAAAATGTTACTGAAATTTAATCAGGTAAAAGTAGAGACTTTACTGAAACCTGGCTATCTATATGACTTTTCTTCTATATATTGAATATTACACTTTTTAAAACATCTCGGTCACGTTTTTCAGTGGAAAAAAAACTTTTCCAGTCAATATTGATGAAGCTTTTAATAAATATATCGGCTGACTGAAGACTTTTTAAGGAAACAATTAATAGTTTGCTGTCAAGGCTGGAAAAGCCAAAAAGTGTGGTCGCTCAAAAGAGAAAGAATAGGCTAGAAAAACAATGCAGTGGAATATGAAAGAGGGGGAAGGGAAAGTCAGAATTTTGTTAAATTATAACATCAGTAGTAGTAGTAGCAGTAGTAGTAGTTGTAGTTATTACGATATTGGTAATTTTATTAAGCTTAGCTTAGATTTGGAACAAGGTGACATGTATGAGGCACCCAGTGAGGATGGAATTCACACGTGTTAATGGCCTGCTCGACTAGTTGATGAATGACCTCACTATGAGGCCGAGTTACCAGATTGAACGAGAAGTAGCGAATGGATCATCATTTAAAAACATTGCACTAATAAACTGTAAATTGACTTTCTTCTCATTAGTAGCCCAAGTTAGTCCACAGTGTCTCAAATCCCGAAATTCAAAATTTAGTAGCGCTGGGCTTTCTTTGCAATGAAATGTCCATAAGTATTATGATAATGACGGTACCCTCAACCGGTTCCTCGCCAGGCTTTTCTAGTGAAGAGGGAAGCTAGGAACCCAGCAGGTTTTAAAGCAAGACCTGGCAAAAGGCGAATGAACCTTCTTGTAGTGTCAATGGTCATCTAGCACAATAGCTTAGACTTGGGCTCCATAGCTGTAAAGGCAGTCGTTGTGATGACGACAGGGTGTCGCCGGGTGGAGGGCTCTCTAGACTGATGTCGATGGCCAGGCCGGATGGTTCCCCCAATAGAATCAAAGGCCGCATACCCTTGAGCAATGTGAACCTTCAGCTGTGGTTTAACCAGGAGATGGGTGTGTTTCGCCAGGTATGCTTGCCGAAAAAACACTATGCATGAAAGAATACCTCTCCGACTATGTGGACAGAACTGGACAGGTTCACACCTACGCAGCAATCCTATAAACATGGGACTGATGATGATGATGATGATGATGATGATGATGATGATGATGATGATGATTAACTGTACACGAGAGAAAGAGGACGAAAGAGATAAAGATAATGATGATAAAGACAATGATGACGATAATTGTGATAACCCTTATGACAACTATATCTGATGACAGTTCCATACATGCCGGACAGTTGTCAAGTGAACAATGTTCAAGTTAAAACGAGGCTTTGATTTCTAAATGAACTTCTTATTCACCTCGTTTCGAAGTCATTATTTTAAACCTAGAATTGAATATCAAACCATTCACACATGTTATACATACTGCAGTCGATCCTAGTGCTTGCAATATTCGCCATGACACTGTGATATAAGTATTAACTTTGAAAAGCGTTTAGCTTTTTTGCTCCTTATGTTTCTAAAGTTAGCGAAGTGGAATATTTTGTCCTTCGGGTTATTTTTATAGCGAATGCACAACTATAGGAATCCATAATGTTAGGGTCATGCGTAAAATCCAATTCTCCAGTCGAAAAAAAAATGAAATGCATTATCTCGATCTAGACTAATACTTCCGATCAAGGTCAGAGTAGGGAAGCCGATGAATACGTCGAGGAAGGGACATCACTTAATATCCTGCTTTTAACATGCGACCAATAAAATTAAAAGAACCGGATTATTCAAGTACTTAATCATAGGTAACACATGGTGGAGGTAGGAACGAAAGCCCAGATTCAGTTCTTAACCGATGTTAATGGAATCAAGTAATAATAATGGAAAAATGAAAGAACAAAGAATTTTACAAATACAAGACTCGTAGTAAAAGAGTTAAAAAAAAGGTTTTTGTGTTGATACGAATTCTATTTATTTTCTCATTGGTACTTTTCTCATTTTCTCCTTCGATGTAATCCATTCGTAAAACGAATCCGATTAGTACTTAGACGGTGGTGTCCGCTTGGGAAACCCCGGATAATGGAAGCAAGACTTCCTACAAACCCAAAATATGCGTCAACTTTAATTATCACAGAAACGGTTGATAAGCTGTAAAAAAAAATCAAATCAACCAGTCAGCCATTCTAAAAGATTAATTTTTCATTTTCTCAGGGTAGAGAGTTCCTGAATAAGCAAAATAGATGTTACGAAATGCAATTCATGAGGATATGTAAGTGACGGTTAACCCTTGACTTGAAGAGTGTAAGATTGAAATAATAAAGAAGGTCCTCTCACAAATATGTTCCACAAAGTAGCTGTTTTGGGGAAGAAGCAATTCGAACCGAACTTCCTCCTTACTAGTGGAATACAAAGGGAATGATTCATCCCTGTGAACGTGACATAGCGGATCTTAGCTGTGTAGGTCTGAACTGGTGGATATATGTAACTCGTTAGAACATTTGCCTTGGAAATAGCGATAGATTAGCGAGAGGATTAGAAATCTTTATCTGCACTTTATAATTAACGTATAGGAGAGTGAGTGTTGAAAGTTTCCCGGCATAATCAAAAGATTATCCCCGTGTCCCAAAAATCTGATGTCTGGTCGTCTGGTGAGATTTACGAAAATAGTTTGGACCGAGAACTTTTCATCTCCCCGTAATACATACATAGTGGAATGTCAATTCGTTCCCGAGTATGGCCACTTCCATGACTTTACTGATCATTAGACCAGAGAGTGAGCTAAATTTTAAAACAAATTTTGCAGAGCCAGTTTACCTTTTGTTGCATTGTTATCATGGTGCTGCAACTTGTAATGTCATATTAAATTCATTCGCTGATCTGTGCATTTTGCTGCATAGATAGCAAGCGAAATCAAGATATTGTGACTGTTAATTATAATAAAGAGGAATTTTTTCTTGCATCCGGCAATAGAGCTAACTGTATAGATAAAAATTCCTAGATTTCTTCTTTTTTATATGCTGAGCATGGTTCTCCACAACTTCCTATCCTTTATAGCACTTAGCAATTTACTATCCTTTTCGTTCCTTGTTCTGCCATTCATTTACACAAGTTCGTTAGGTAGGTTGCTCGCTATTTTCTTCTTCCCCGTTTGTTTTCAATATGTCCCTCTGAGTGTCAGATTCGCCAAGCCTACTTTCAACGTTATACATCTCGGAAATTTTAACTGTCTCTTTCTAGGTAGAAATGTCGTTTTTGTTTCTAGTTTCCTTAAAACTTTCTCGTTGCTCACATGTTCTGTCCATGGTATTTTCAGAATTCTTCTGTCAAACTACATCTCTACCTCTTCATTTGTGAAGAAAATGTCCAATATTCGCTGCCATATAAAAAAATTGATATTACATAACAGCTCAGCAATCTTCTTTATTTCTAAATTTTCCTCTTTCTTAATACTTTGTTTAGCGTTTGAAAGGCATCTTTTGCTATTCCATTGCGCCTTCAGATTTCATTTTCTGTCATCTTTTAAAACACTTCCTATACCCCGTCCATGCTATTCTCAGCTTCCTTCTGTAGGACCACATTTCTGTTGCGTCAAATCTCCTCTTCATCTGTGAGGCAATTGTGCAGCATTTACTACTATATAGGAGAATTTATATGTCACATTTATAGTACAACACTCTTCTCTTTAATTCTAACATAATTTTACCAATGAAATTGCAAAACTAAATAAATATGGCTGTAAATATTATAGAACAAACTAATTTGTTTTTATTCTTCATTATTTTTTATTTTCTGTACCCAATTTATAGCCACGTTTATTATTAAGGTTTCGTTTTATCGTTATAGCATTATGGTCAATACGAAATGATCCATTTTGCATTGACCATAATGCTCTATAATTTTGGTATTCACTATAATGCTATATAATTTTGGTATTCACTATAATGCTATATAATTTTGGCTGTGTCGTTCAAAGAATAATTCAAGCAAATGTGATATTCACCAAGAACAGCTAGCAATATTTCACAAACTGAAAATCAAGACAAGGTGCCAAATTTTAAAATAGATTTTATGATTTTTTTTTCTTTGTATTAAAATACATCACAGAAATGTTACCCACACGTTTGATCATTTTCCTTCCGTTTTTCTTTGTTTTTGTTTTTTGTTGTTGATTCCTTTTTTTTTTTTTCATTTTGTTCTTTCTTTTCTCATGATCTCCTGTTAAAATCCATCCGATTTGTATGGTTTCAATGAAAACACAATTGAAAAATAAACGAAGGATTATTTTTTTTCTCATAGCAAATTTATTCTCGCGGTGAGATTTGAAGTGCGTGACTCGAGGATCGCCTGAAATGTTTTTACAACCGACGCTTCTCCCTAAGAGAAAAAAAATGCAAATCGCATTGTTTTCCTTGATACTCAATTTTGTTTGGTTTCTGCTTTAAATTAAAGTAGCTTGCAATAAAAAAAATTAAAAGAATTTCAAATCCAGGCTTTCTAGAGACCCTTTTGAAGAAATAAGGAACACAGAGTTGTCTCCACTTGTCAGTATTTCTCTTTTTTCATTTCTTTTTCTTTTTTTTTCTTTTTTGTAAACAGAATTAGAAATGAATAACTCTTGGCAAACTCTTCCAACGTGGAAAATTAATGCAACATAATCTATCTATTCTGTTTTTCTTTTCTTCGGTATTAAACTAATCTTAATAAATATAATGTGAGTGATTTACATATATTTATTTATACAGGGTGCAATACGTAAATTGTCACCATTTTATGTTTTTAATTTCGCGCATGCGCGTTGTTTGTTTTTGATTTTGTCGACTGCCCAGTATAGTAGGGTCAGTTGGGCACCGTCTGTGAGAAAAATAGCAACATGGCAGAGATTCACTCCGCCAGAAATTTGAAAACGGCATGCTGTACTGCTTGGCATTCGCGCTGGAAGCTTCAATGCGAACATTTCAGTGTGTTTCGATGTCAATCTGAGGACAGTGCAGAGGGTTCGGAAAGAGTTGAATGAGTCTAATGGTGATTACAAAGGTACGGGTTGACAGAAAGCTCACTCTGATCGTTCTGATAAGAAAAGAACTCCTGTATTTGTTGGTGAGGGCTACATCAAGCCCCTTGAAGAGGCAGTGCTGCCCTGGATCAAGAGGGTGGCTGCTGGAAGACACTATGTCTGGAAACAGGACTCTGCACAATGGCACACAAGCAGGAGAACCCAGTCATGGTTTTCAGACAATTTCTGCAACCACATCGCCCCTTACATCTGGCTACCACGAATGTGTGGGGTGGAGTTGAGCGAGAGACCAACAAAACTCCTTGTAACACCAAAGATGAACTGAAAGCAAGGATTATGTCAGCATTCACCAACTTAAACAAGGAGACCATCCCAAAGAGTTGCAGGAGATTCTGAAGTCATCTGGAAGCCGTGGTTGGAGCCAATGGCGATTTTATTGAATAAATTCACTTTTATTATGTTTGTGAAATTTGGTATATACATCTGTTAAAACTTTCTAGTTCTACGTGTCATGCCTCTTCCGGATGGCTCAGTTATTTCCCTTTAACTCAACTCTCCACGTTTTCTGGTTCACCACTGCTGTAACTTGGTACTGGACTCACAACTCTTTGGGTCTAGTCACTGGATTTAACCGACTTCTTTATCCACTGGGCCATGTGTCCTTAAGGACATCTGTGTATGAATCACCTGAAGAAGACCGGGGCGTACAACGGCAATGAAGACAAGGATAACAGTCTGAATAATATAAATAATGTAAATAATCATAATACCTCGTCTCAGACATATAGACAGAAGTGTTTAGTATTTACTAATTACATATTCTGTATTATTATGATGGAATCAGAATTAGTGCCATCACTGAAACTACATCTAAATAAAAATAATCTGTTCTTCTTAATAAGAACAAAGACCTCCTTCCTTTGCCCTTTCTCTGACCAATCATAATTCTTTAATTACCTCTTAAGCAGAAGAATATTTTCTCCACAAGTTCAAGAAAAAAATTGGATTACTAGTCTTCTTCATATTTTTTCTAAGATTCTTATCAATCTCATAATTCTTTCACCATGTCGCTGGTGCAGGTTTGCGATGATTCAATTCAAAAGCTTGGGGTTATATAAGATCCCTTAAACGCAAAATGGGTGGAGAAGTCATCTTTCGAGGACGTCGACGAACCGGTAGCCGAAATACAAGCCCATCCGTCACATAAAGTGTAACATTTTATATCGTAACCAAGGATCCTGGGCCCATGGTTACCATGGAAATAGTTATATTTGGTAGTCAAAATCAAGGATCTTAGATAACGGTCCCTAGCCATAGTGCTAGTGAACAGAATGATATCGATCTCCAGATCATTAATCTCATTCCAAGTGTTCGGTTATCGAGTCATAGGATTAGATTTTCGATGCCGTGATCGGGATTGCCACAGTTGCATTGTTACACTTGGCTGCATCACAGAACACTCGAAAAACGAACATTGGCAAAACAAGGTTAACACACGCTACCCAGTGCAAAAATACAAATGCGCCTTTCTAAGTTTAGTTTTGTTTGATACAAAATCAAGGTGAGGATTTGGAATAAGAAAAATTGTATTACACAAATCTTCCTTGCTTTGATAATCATCGTTGAATGTCCTCGTTTTTCACCTGAAATTGAACATTGACGGAAAATACAGTCATTTCTCACCTAATCTATCTACGTATATACATAATAATATGTATATGTATTCAAGGATACCCGTCTACTAACCAATCCTTAATTCAGACGCTCGCTCAGGCGCATTTGTGTTTATTGAACACCCACAGAGCCCACCTGTGGTTTATACTCCAACTATGCTGAGCAGACCTTAGTTACAGTTTATGGGAAAGAGCGTGTTATCTGGTGTGATAACAATTTGAACGAGGCCAGCACGCTCAAGACCTCGGCCACGATGACTTGCGAGTTTGTGCTAGCTTAGCTATCGACGGTTACCCAAGTGTTCCGTCTACCCAAACGGTATGGCTTTCGGGCACTTTCCAAATTCCTCCTCCAGACCTGACAAATCAACCGTGGTGAGATTCGAACCCTGGTCTCATGGCTAGAAAGCGAACGTTCTAACCACTCGGCCATCTAACATTTGCTAAGTAGTCGCAAAATTGATGAAAACCACTGACGAAAATTATTCACATGGAGATTAATTGTCATTATTTCATTAAAAAGAACAATTGGAGAAATCTTATAAAAATCGTCCTACGCATCTAGAAATTGAGTAACATTTTTTTTTCTTTTTACAATATTGTTTGCAGTTGTAACTGAAAAACAAATTGAAAAATCCTCGTTGCCAAATTTTCGGTCTAATTTGAAAAGTCTTTATCTATTCAATCAGAATAAAACGTTCAGTATCCATGTATTACTTAAATTCTTTACGAAAAGATTAGTTTGTGAATAAAAGAAAATGGAAATATTTTTACGTAAATAAAACTTCCCATCTTATTTATTTTAGATCTTTCAAATATCAGTCAGAACCTGAAGACGTTTATACTTAAAAATTTTTTTAAAAATCACGAAGAATTAAAATAAATTATAATTTAATTTTCTAAAATTAACACGCTGAGGATCAATTAATGTTCTGAACCTGAAAATTTTAAAAGTTTAAAAAGTTTTGTTTTGCAAGTTTTTAGTTATAAAATATATTGAAAACCTGCGCGCGATCGTGTGTGTGTGTGTGTGTGTGTGTGAGAGAGAGAGAGAGAGAGAGAGAAAGAAAGAGAGAGAGAGAGAGAGAAAGAATTTTTAAAGAATTTAGTCAAGTTTTAAAATATTTTCAATATTTTTGTTCCTCAAACCCTTGAAACGTTTTTATCTCATTCAGAAATGTGAGCCTTGGCAAAAATTTAGACTGCTGTATTTATTTTTTTTATCAAGTCACACAATCAACATATATGAAAGCGTTAAACTTTATGTAATTTAACAACTAAATAAACGTCGACGATATGTGAGACATTTTCATTGAGGACTTGATGAAATCTATCATTTCATACTAAGTCAAATAAATGAACTAAAAAAAAAACAATTCTTTTGACAATGTGAATTTGCTTGTTTTTCCCCGATGCATTATAAGTAAAACTAATAATTTATTAAAATATAGTAATCATCAATCTAGGCAAATCAAATTTTTTCTACTTCATTTTTGGTAGATTTCAAATTGACTTCTGACATATCAATATGGAACTATCTGGAAAATATAGAACTTACAAATATGAAAATAAAACTTATTTGACAAGAGTAATCTTTGTTTCTAAGCCAATTAACTTTTTCTAGAAATTTAAACTAATATATAAACTCCCAAAATATTTATTTATTTCAATACGCTTTAAAAATTAGAATTAGAACACGGATATGGTCATAGCTAAGATCCATTTTATGGTCAGATTAAGTCTAAAAGGAAGATTTGCATTGTGTTAATCTTCCTAGTCGGGGGATCCGGCCTGTCTGTTATGATTCCAAATTTAAACTGCTCAAATGGTACTAAAATAAAATACTCAACTGATTCAGCCACATGAAACTATGGAAACCCGCTTTGTATATTTTTTATATTGTTAGAATCTTTGTGTTTCAATTTATCATCTGCTTAAAATTTTATTCCAATGAACATCCATTAAAAGTAGTGAGTATAGTCCTGATTTTAGATTAAATCAAGAGCTAAATGTTAACTTCGCTTACACTCGGACTTGTTATCAATTGATTTCATTTGATAAAAACACTATGTGTTTTTATGAAATTATAATAGATTTTCGAACGTAAACTCGCCAATGTATTTAATGCTCTGGTAAGCAACAAAAACTTACAATATGTCTTTGTGTCTGGCCTTGTCTGTAAAAAGGTACATTGGGAGGTAATCGACAATATTCTAAAAAGATTAGCTAGCTAACCATATTTCATGACATGCGTCTATCGGAATAGAAATTGATTTTATGATAAGGTTAAAGACATAGAATTGTTTTACAGTTAGTAATTTGGTCTTATTCGTTCAATAGACTTCTGTTCTAACATGCAGGAATATGATGCAAGTTTTCAATGTTGTTACATTCAAAAATAGGATGAGACAATTTGAAACCACTAAAAATAAAACTTTGCATTGACGTAGTGGAGGGAATGTCACTTGATGGGAATTTTTTTCCCTCACTCAACATTAAATTCGAAACAACTAATTTACGATCCTCCTAAAGGTCATAAAAAGATTTTGTCCGTAATAGACCAATTAACCCGTTGAGCAGAAATGTCACACCTCAAGAATGCCAGTATGTCTATAGTGATTTTCTAAGAGTAGTTTAGATGTGGTACAAGGCCAAAAGAATGGGGCGCCCAGTGAGTATCAAACTCACTATTCAGTCGTAATTGATGTAGCGAGATAAACTTTCTCACCATTTCACCACGTCAAAGTGGCCAATGTCAGCTTGTCTATGCGACACTATTACTTCTCTTAAGCTTTCCACCTCAAACGATCCACTAACACCAGCAACATGGGTATAAAAAAAAACCCTCATGACAATGGCCAAGACTAAACCGAGTGGGAATATTCATATCGTTGTGCAAACTTTAATTTCATTTAAAAATCGTTACAGGTGTAGTGCCTTAATAAACCTAGTATCAGCAACAGCTCTAGGCTGTAAAAACAATCAAAGCCTTAAGTAGCTCTTTCTTATGGGTTTTCCTCTTTCGGACATTAACATGGCATTAATTTTTCGTGCTGAAGTAAAAAGGGCTGTGAACGCTTCACACTAAAACACACCAGCACAGTAAGTCACACTCAAATATATTCATTAACATTTCGTTGTGTATGCAATTTAGTTCTAGGAAAAGACATTCTTGTCTTATTTTGTTTACTAAATGTTATCTTTCATTGCAAATCAATTGATCTGCTAATTTGTGCATGTACCCTTTTTCACCCACCATTAATTCATTTGTTTTTATAAATTCACGAACAACGTTCAGCTATAAATGATCGATACGCGCTGATATCTTAATTATAATTTACATTTTACAAATGAGAATTGACTTGATATCGATTTTAAAGGCCTCCTTCAGTGGAATACAACTGTTTATATAACCAAGCAGCAATTTAATTTAAACTGATATAAGTCAGTGTTTACGCCTTGATGGTGGTACCTTGCAACAGTGCAGCTTGTCACCTGTTAGTTGCGATGTCATTTTTTAAAAATATTTACAGACTTTTCGAATTGAAGTTTTACTCTAGACTAACGAAGCAGAAGAGAACTCTTAATTTAAAAAAAAAAGTCGGTGGCATGATAATTTTCAATTGCAGATTTTCAAAAGTACACGAATTTATTGTATGCTCTGGAAAATAAGAAGATAAATAAAAATTGGGTTGTGCCATAAAAACATACCCCCATTGGAGCTATGATATTAAAAAGATATCCTAACAGAAGTTTTCACACATGCTGGAAATTGAATACAATAAAGGCCCGTTAGAAAAATAATTTTCAATTCTGAGCGTGGTATAAGCTTAACATTAAACCAGAAAAATAAAATTGCTTTTAGGAACAAAAAACTTGAAAAATAAATTAAACACATCATTAGAGAAGATGGTTTTCTAAGGACACTTAATATCATCAACGATAAGGACAGTTAGTCATAACGATCATTCGACAGATTGCTTGGTCCGAGCTTAGACACTCCCCTCATCATCATGGCAAAGAGAAAACTGACTTCAATGGAAAAGGCTTTATATTATAGCTGACAAAAGAAATGAATTTCTCAATTCGACTTTTATTGTACTCTTCTTCTTTATTACTTTCAAATCAACTCGACTTACTTTGAAAATTATCTGATTTACAAGGAATTAAAGTTTACAAAATGAATGAAAACATATTTTCTTCCTTACACGTAAAGTAAACATGAACAAAGAAACTTTAATGCATTTCTTTATTCCAAATATTTAAAGATCCAAAGGCTATGGTGTATATAAATAGATAAATGTCATTTGTTAGGTCAACATAACTTTATCTTTTATTTTTCTTTTGCTATCCCTTAACAAATTTCCTCAATACAACAAGGCTTATTTCTCAAATTTAGCGGACGTACGCTAGCACTAAAAATCTATTGACCTTTACCACTGAAACCCCTAAGGTCAATAAAAACTTGTTAACCGTCGCGATAATCCGCTTAATCTGTAGAAGACTGTCAGTGATCTCTAACACTTGTCCTAGGAATCATACGATATTTTAAATGTCATGAATAATAAGAAAAATAATCACGGTTTCCTTATTTAAACTTTCTGGTGAAACGTAAAAATCTTAATTTAATGATTATATAAACGCCTTGCATAATTTACATTATTCTGACTGTTATCCTCATATTCATTGCCATATTCACAACGTTTCGGCTGTTTTACGCTCCGGCCCTCTTCAGGTGATTGAAATTTCGAACTGAAACCTTTATTTCGTCCACCCGGGGTAGATTTTTCTAGTTCCACGTGCCATGCCTCTTCCAGATGTCTCAGTTATTTCCCTTTAACTCAACTCTCCAAGTTCTGGTTCACCACTGCTGTGGCCTGGTATTGAACTCACAACTCTTTGGGTCTAGTCACTGGATCTAACCAGCGTCTTTATCCACATGGCCCAGTTGTGAATATGGCAGTGAAGATGAGAATAACAGTCCGAATAATGTAAATAATGCAAGTAATCATAATACCTCATCTCAGAGATTTAGACAGATATTAAATAAACTCGTTATCTACGACTATAAAATACCCAAGGAGACTCGTTTATTGAATTGTTAAATATTTGACACAATCTTTATCGAAATATTGCAATAACAACAATGAGTATGAAAGCTGGTCATCATTTAAAGAAGTAAGAGGATATAAATAAAAAGATTAAAAAGTGACAATGTTTTCCATTTCACTGAAGCAGACGTTAAACGCATGACAGCGTTATCTCCATCTCACACGCACGCACACACTCATCCATCCACCAATCAGCGTCTCTTATATATCTTTTTCTTCCGTCTTTCCGCGTAATCAAAACGGAATAGTTCATTATTATCTGGGGTGATGGCAGGGCGTAACGTACGCATTAACTAATGAAGAAACAAGCAGAATTATAAAATGATTTATCGTTCGTTAATTAAGCATTTATTTAGATAAATCACCTTAAGTTTTAAATTTCATTTTCCGTGAAGTCGACATAATAAGCCCGGGCGTACGTCTTCTAAGATTTCAGCATTTACATTAGATTAAGTTGAATGCTTAAAACAGCAGCGTTTTTTTTTTTTTTGTTTTTGTTTTTGTTTTTTTGGTTTTTTCTCCGTATCTTTCTTTCATCTACGAAAGACATCTTTATTTCCCGTTTCTTTTTTTTAATAAATCCACTGAAACACAAGGGGTTACTGAGTGTGAAAGAAACAGAAACAATGGTAAAGAGCAAGAAAAGAAGAAGAGTAATCAGGAGGGCAGTAGATAGCGATCGACATTACATTTAATTTTTTGCAGATTAAAGTTGGATTGAAAGCATAGAGGCGGAAGGGAGTTTCACAAACGAGAAGTGCGACAAAAGAAAATTTTAACAAATAATTTACGGCTACATCTAGCCAGCTCAACTGTAAATTGATGAGACCTAATCGCCAGACAAGTACTGCGCTTAAATTCATAGTCTAGGTACCATAGCGAAAAGCATTATTTATTATGTGAAATACAGAAATGTGGTACAAGACCAAAAAAGAAACTGGGGAAAAGGACGGTCTTGTTCTGTCTTAATGTTAAACTTAGCTAGCCACAATCACTGACCCAAACATTCCACAATATTCCTTTCACCAAAACCTCGCAATTCATTCTTACCACAGACACCATAATATTTCAATGTCTCTATGAAAATCCTAACTAGTCCCCATATGTACAATTCATGTCTGTGGGGAGGAGGGGAATAAATTACAATTTAAAAAAAAAAATTATTCCCAATGAGTATTTACAAATATGACACAAGAAACTAAATAGTGTTAGCAATAATCTCCTACCATAATCCTTAATTATGGCAGAAACATCAGTTCACTGGATGAAATCAATGCGGGAATTTGTAATATGAAACAGTAATTCGTCAAATCACTCACTCAAAGTCAAAGAAAAGAAATGAACATCAAAAAAGGCAAAGAAACCCATCATCAGATTTTGCAGAAGCCGCTTCTGAAAATAAAATTAAATCTAAACCCGTTTTCTAACACACAGGGGAAGAAGTGTGCCGAGAGTCTCCAAAGAACAGGCGGACAAAGCAATAAAACACACTCACAAATCAAAAGACCTTAAAATTCTTCTAAATATAAAGAAAACGAAAAATACGGATGTTAAAAACCCCTCCCATAACTTTCCCAAAACTAAGAGGATTTTGACAATAGTGAGGATCTTGTCAGGGTGTCCAACAAATATGGACAATGATAGAGGAAGGCTAATGCCCCTCTTTCAATTTTTATCTTCCACTAGATTTCGAACATGTCAAACGCTTACAACAATATTGTTCTGGGAGAATCTCGCTTTTTGTTGACCCCTCCTCGTATAGAGCCTTAAAATTTACGTTCCCCTTGGACATTAGTGGCCTGTCTCCAGATAATACCATCAAGAGTGAGATGGGAATAGGTTCAATGGGACAGGCCATTGGTGTCCTCCTCCCGACCATGTTCAATGCAGAAGACCAACCCTAATCGGTATGATAATGGCACTCTGGTTCGCAAGTGTGAGGGCCTAAGGTTGGAGTCTCGTAAGGTGAAGCTCTTTCGTGACCTTCAGCGTCTCGGGGTGACTAAATGGTGTGTGCAGGAGACCCGGTTTTCTACTCGCATTCTGTCTAGGAAGTTTTCCCTCTATTAAGCACGTTTTGATGGACGCTCAAGAGAGGTTTCCTGACTGGTGAGCATGTCTTTGAAGCGGCGTGTGCTCTTGTCTTCGCAGATCCAACGGGCAGGCTTCGCGTTCTGGATGTTACCATAAAGGATAAGACTCTTAATCTCATTGAGGTTTATGCGCCCAATGTCCATTCTGAGCGGCCTGATTTGTTTCTGTGGATCGAGACGTTTTTGACGATATTTCATTGGTCAGTTTTAGCGGGAAATTTAGATGCTGTCCTTCACCCCGACATAGATCGTATAGGGTCAAATTCGGGTGCTAACAAACGGGACGTAAAACATTTCGGGATTTTATCGACAGATTTGATCTTGTCGATAAGTACCGGAATGAACACCCTCGGTAGATAGTGTGGAGTTGGACAAATAGGGGGCCGCTCGGCTACGGAGGTGCGTTCTAGCTAACTTGATCGAGTCTTAGTTAGGAAAGCCGATATAGTGCTCTTAAGGTGTCCAAGTTTCCATTATATAGTTTACACGGATCATAGGTTCGTCTGTGTTTGTGCAAACTTAGATAAGCCTAGTGTTAAGATGACTGGCTACTGGAAATTGAACTCATCATTATTTGCTGAACAAGATTTCCGGGATCAGCTGCTACCAATGCTACAGTGCAATCTGACGAGGGCTGTAGTTGGGAATATGTAGTGGAACAAATTAAAATAAAAAAAAATTAGGTTGTTTTCTGCCGACTATAGTCGTCTGCTCAATCTAGATAGATTATCGGCTTGTGAGCAAAAAGTTGATCGGGCGATTAAATCCTGTGATAGTGGGGATGTAGCTTTCGCTAGGGCAGGGGTTGGTCTCCTTGATCGTAGTCATTTTAACACACTAAATTTTCTTTTTGCTATCTTATCTCAAACCTTGTTTTGCCATCCATTTACAAAAGCTCTTTAGTTGGGCGATGCGCTGTTCATCTTACCTTTGATATATCATGTAAGTGTCAAAGTTTCCAAACCCTCTTTCTTCAATTTGTGCCCTAGAGATTTCAACTGTCACTTTCTGATGTTAAGTGTCGTTTTTGTTTCTATTTCCTTTAAAATTTCGTCGTTGCTCATATGTTCAGTCCATAGTATTCCCAACATCTTTCTGTAGAACCATTTCTTTTGCTTCAAGTCTCCTCTTCATCTGTGAGAAGATAGTCCAACATTCACTGCCATAGAAGAGGACTGACTTTACGTAATAGTTCAGTAAATGATCAGGAATCAATGCAAGCGTCACTAATAAAACAGAAAACTAAAAAAAGTTTGTTCACCTTTATTACTTTTGTTTCTTTCGAATCCACACACTCACTTTCTCACCGACGTAACGTGGCTTCCCTCTGTATTTTCTACAAATATTTTAATCGCAACTAACGAGCTTTTTCTTCCTGGTGCCCCAAATACATGAATTTAAATATGCTACTTGATTGGCATATAGGTCCCACCCATTTACTGTTGAAATAGCTAAATTCAACCGCCTCTTTTACCCAACGGTTCCTTTTCTCGCACTCCTCCCTTCCGTTTCCTTGCTTCCCTGATAACTACAATCCTCAAAAATTTAAATGCAACATCAATCGTCATCTTCTGTTTTCTTGAACGCCGTTCACCTTTTCTCCTGCATACTGGTGGCATTGCAAGCCCCCCCCCCCCCCGCGCCTTACTTGTGGTGAAATGATTTAAAAAACATGGTGGGTATAATGTATAAGTGAATCTAAAATATTTCTGAATTATTCTTGTCTAATCTACGCGCTGCCGGCTGGAGGAGGTCAAGAGATAACTATTCAATAACAAGGCACATTTTCATTGTACATGTCTACCTTTTTAATACTTGTGCAAACTATATCCATGCTTTCTACTGTGTAATAGAATTCGGCATTAAATAACCTGGAAATGGTTTATGTGCTATAAAAATAAAAAAAGACTATTTAATGTAGCCTCATTTCATTTAACAATGGGATTATACTTTGGAACTGCAGGGCATTGACTTGAATCATATTCTGCATACGACCGGATCTGCTTGGTGGCTGAAGTAGTTGTAGTTTCTTATCTGTGTCTTTCCATTTTGTAAATGTTCGTATCGTGTAAAAGAAAATGCACTAGACGTAATTAGACAGGCGCATTGTCATGGTAAATATGGCGGTAACACTGCACTAGTTCACCCAGTAGCGTCTCACTGCCGACTAATCTCAATTGAATGCCCACGCATGCGCGGTAACATTTCTTCATTAGTTGCCAAATTACATAACGGCTGCACAATTGGTTCTCGATAAAAATGGCTGTATATTATACTCTCCAAACAGACCAGATGTACTTCAACTCGTTTTTTTTTTTTTTTTTTAGTCGTTTCTTCCCGGCTAGTGCCATTCTAGAGAAGCCTTCATCTCAGAGTTTCTTCATTTTATAACCAAAAGCTTCCTTCGTAAACGATATCTTTTGTGAGAAGCGCAATGAGAAGGCATCAAATATACAATCATGAGACGAACAGTGACATTTTTCCCGCCAGATGTGATTGCCTTTCACGATCCAATATTATATACTATCGGCTGGCAACACGACAATGTCATTTGCTGAACGCTGTCATCATTAACACTTCGCTGCGTTTTCTCTCTCCATATAATTTCCCAAGGGAAATTAAAGACATTGATTTGTTCATGAAGACCATGGATTATAATTTGGAAACAGTTGTCACCGGAGAAAATAAATTAGGAAGAAGTTTACATAAGTTTATTAGCTGGATGAATGTCCCTTTGTGTAACAGACATTAGTGTGTACAGGATCATTTATAATACACATACACACACACACAAATGTTAGTCATTCATGTCTTTACCTCAATGTATCATGAGTACTCAATGTAAAAAGCAGATTTCTTTGAGAAAATTCTTCTTCACATAGGTCAATAAGCAGCTTACATGACTAAATCAAGCGTCAGCAAGTCTCCACTAATGAATTTTAGTAAGGCCCGCTTCGGGTTGTTTCCATTTTTTTTTTTTTCCTCTTCTGATTTCCAGTTCTACTAGTCTTACAAGATCTTCGGAAGTTTTTCAGATGTGCCCATAGATATAATCATCATTCATATTCCACACTTTATTTGTTATTTTAGATTTTATCACCCTCAATAATGGCTTATATGACCTTCAACCATTTACATTTAATATTAGAAAGTTATGTATGATATTATACGAGGTGACAAACACTGATAGTCTGTGGCGTCTGGATAAACATTACAAGATATCTCAACTTCTTGACATATATGATACTTTTGAGAACCGGTGCCGAGAGAACGGTATGAAATACGTTACTTGACATGATCCAGATTTTTTTTTTTCAATTTTCTCACTATTCCGAGTTCCAGCAACATCCACATATTTCTCTCTATCACAATGAAATGTGATCTGGCTTAGATAATCCGACTAATCACTTTTTTTTACCTAGTGGCATCTATTGTTAAACTCCAAATCTTATATTTGGAACTCACGTGATTGGTGCCTACTGCCTCTTGGATACACTCGCCTTAACCCATTGTCCCAAAAATGTGACAGTAAATAAAAATTGAAAAAGGTAGAAACCGTAATACGGAATTTTACGGAGAGCGTTAATTATTCCGATACACTTGTTTTGTGAGGCGCTTGTTATAAACTCTTTCTCTCGGGTTCTTTTTTCCAGTCATATTTATGTCACTTTCACTTGTTCGTTTCTTAATCTTTCTAAATTTGGTCTTTTTTTTTTTTCTAGGCTCCAGTTTCCAAAGCATTCAAAATTACAGCGCTGGCAAGAAATATCTCTCAGCGCTTTTCCTAGTTTTGTCAAGGTCACAACTCCAAGACACATTGGGGGACAAAAAAGTCTATATTAGCGAACAGTGTTTAATCTAGAAGATTTTGCAAATGAATTCCCTTCCATGTAATTCTGGCTCATTGGGAGGAAAACCAAAATTCTGCCTCATTAAGCTAAACTTTATATCATTATTAGCTGGCCTTTCACATAAAACCTTTCTTTCTTAAACACTTAGTTCCATACAAAGAAATTCTTGGCGATAGGTAAGCTTGTAACACGATGATTGGGACACCCACACAGAAGAGGAAAGTAATTTTTATCTCCAACTAAAGAATTTTTACTTTGTAGCCTGTGAATGAGTTGTTTGAAGTTGAATCTTTGACAACCATTTCACCGAAGGGAAAGTGAATAACAAATAAGTAAACAAAAGCTTTTGGGGTCAAGTAACAACAAAGCCAGATACTGATGATTTCCGGTTGCTGGCTTATATTAAGTCACAGTTGGTATTAAAAAGTCAGTTCTTGTCCGTTCGAGTCCCTCAGGTAATTCCGATACCACACATTCATATTGTCACTCACACGTCATAATGAGTTAGTAGGTCAGTTGGCAAAAGTTATCCCAATGAGTGAGTAACGTATATTAGAAACATGGATCAAGTCCTCGTTTCACGCCATCGTGTTTGTTTTCATCTTTCATTTCTTTATGAACGTTTTTGGTGAACACAGCCATGCAAACGAAAATGGAGACTCAATATGAGGTCCATTGACTGGGCAGTGGAAAGCCAGATGATGCGTTGTTTGCATATTTGTTTGCACTTATAAAAAACGCCTATTGTGAAGGATATTAAACTATTTTCTACGTGTAGGTGAATTTAGCACAAGCTCACAGCAGAATGAACCCAATGACCACAACCTTGCTATCATTGTCTTCATCAAAAATTTAAAATGTAATGTCAATTGACACTTTGATCCCCATTACCCGAGTTTTTTCTCTTACTTTTGATCTCAGTAACCCCTTGTGTACTACTGGCACTCCTGCCTGGCTTGAGGTGAAATGTTTATATAAAAAAAAAAATATTTATTAGATTGAGACTGAGATAAAACCACAATAGTAGAGGTCTCATGGAAGATTAAAATCACAATGGCAATAGGCAGCAACTCTATGACAGGCAACATATCAGTAAGGATATTTTAGACAAATGAAACGACAAAACCAGCAGATAAATAATAATAGGTGTGCCATGTTCCAAACAAATCTATCCACCCCTTCCAGATTGCCTACATATATTCACATCACTTCAGCCAACAGGGTTCAGAATTTATTTTATAAATTTGCTGTAAAGGCATAAAGAGCTTTAAATGGCAGTGATCAAGGAAGCATTGGTTCCACAAAGTTCTAGGAAGAAGTTGAGTGGAACTTCCTTACAAATGGAATACAAAGGGAATGAGGATTAGCTAACCCTGTGTATGTGGCGCGGCATGGCAGGCTTTTTCTTGTAAAGGTCTGAACTGGTTGAACTAAAGAAAGCAGCTCATCCAACCATTTGCTATGAAAATATCAGAAAAAAAATAGGTGGCCAGCAATGTGGAAGAGAGATTGTAGGTTGAGAAAGAAAAAAAAAAAAAAAAGTCAAGTGTAGATTCTTTTGAACTATCAAGAATGAGTTCCAACCCCAACACAGCAGCAATATTCAGATGTCATGATGGAGAGCCTCTGCTGGCCATAAAGATGGAATATGAATTCTTAATGCGGATGACAAAATATACCTTTGTTAACACATTTTATGCATGTGCTCAAATCTAAATTTGAATGCTGAATTATCAAGCAATCACTTCACCACTTAAAATTACACATTCATGGTGTATACTTCTGCCATACAGATCTATTATTTGACAAGTCCATATTGAAAAATGTAACACAATCTTACCACTCCTCAATAGTAATTACCCATATTTTGCTGCATTAATCTATAGAGCAATACTTTGACAATCCTAAATCTTGTCAAGGTTTCCAATTTGTAGGTATACATACCAGTTCATTTTTTTTTTTTTTTTAAATTCTTACATAATTGGAACTTTAAGCTCTCTTCTTGCACTTTGAGATTGCCACTGAAGGCTGAATCATCACAAAATGGTAACTATTGGTTTATAACTTGGCATTGGCAATGATGACATCATTCCTTAACTAGAAATCAACCTGATATTTTTTTCATATAACAAATAGTGGAGTAAACCAAAATTAGAAATGTTAAAGTGACTATCTTGGTCAGACTATTGTGCAATATATTTGTCAGTGAATTGCAGGTAAATCTGATGATTCATTATTAAATGACCATAAGGAAAATTTTTAATTTCTGCTAACGTAACACAATCGGCAATTGCTTTCAACAGCTGATTCAATGAAAAACTCAAAGTTCAACATATCAGGCATCCCATAATTTTTTTTTTTTTTTAAAGCTTTCACTGCTGCAATGGGCAGAGCCATTTTAGTTTCAACCAGACACTGCAGTCCAGACTAAGCTAAATGACACCCCAACACACAACACAAAATGGTTTGTATTGTATGCTACTAAAGAAATATCAATAAATGTTAGTTTATAACACAATATAAGAGAGTACCATTTCATGAGGTTTTGAAAACAAATATACATTGACAACAACAGGTATTGTAAATTTGGTAAATATATAAGAGTCAATCCACAACAGAAGAAATGTTAAATATTTCTGAAAATGAAAATGATGTAAATCCCTCCCAATATCTACCTTCGACATCTCACCTAAATAACTTTATCTTCCAATTAGTGATTGTGTTAATAGGAAAAAAAAAAAAAAAAAAAAAAAAAAAAAGGACTCTGGAAACTTCCAAACAGTGTAGGAGGAGGCAAATGTATTATTAATATGATTCTGTATTCTATGTTAGTAAACTTAGTTTTACCACATCATTAAAATAGGTTAGAAGAATGTTAAAAATAAATAAATAAATAAAAAAAATTTTTTAAAAAAGTATCCAAAGTCCCAGCTTTTATAAAATAATGCATGGTTGTGGAAGAAAGTGAGAATCAAGAAACAACATTTAGGGGGGGGGGGACTTTCTAGTAGATAAAAGAATTAAAGAGGGCTCTGGTTGTATATTCACAATATCAAATAACAAATAAACGTAAAAATAGTACATTTATTCAATTAACAAATTTTTAGACAACTTTATTAAATCTTTTGTAGTCAACATACAAAACGATGTATTTCTTAAAAAAAAAAAAAAAAAAAAAAATAATTATACAAGAAGCAAAAGCTGCTGCTAACTTGTCCCTTGTTTTTTCAAACTGGTCTTAGCTTTCTTGGCCCCCTGTTTTTTCAAACTGGCTTCTGCTTTCTTTAGCAAACTCTGCATAGAGGACGTTTGCTCAACAGCCCGCTCTATGCATTGCTGTAATTTCTCTGCACACACCTTTGCCCCACCTGGTTTATGGACTCCACACAATTTGTCTCCTGTAGTAACGACTGTAATGCTGCCACTCGATAAAACTTCCTCATCCTTGCATGGATCCAACAACAAAATATCATCATCAAAGATACTAAACGTAGTTGCAACTGGATGAGCCAACAACTTCAAGGGGATTCGTTTACTGAAATCGGTGGTAATCTCCAAGGAATCCTCATCAACATTCACTGTAGGCAACGTGCAGTTTGAAAGTGCAGCTACAAGTGCCAAAAGTGCAGAGTCCATCACATTTCCATCATAATCAAGACAGATGAGGTCACAATAGAGGACCCACACTAATTTTTGAGGAATGATGCACAGGTCAGTCAGTTCAAGACACTTAGAATTCTGAATTGTATTCAATAACATTTGACTACAGATTTGTGCTTGTTCGCCTGGTGGCCCTGAACGGAACTGAGGTGAGCATAGTGTTGACAGTTCCAGGTTGGGTACAATGTAACCCATTTTAGGTTCTTCTGTTTTGGGTTCAGCGAGTTCAGCCTTGATGCCACAAATGACAGCCGTGTTACCAGTTTTCACAAGAGCAGAACCTTCAGCAGAGTTGATGTAACCTGAAATTAGAAATGAAAATGGTATTTTACATTATGGTTTTCAGCTACTGACAAAATCCTCTTGCATATATATTTATACAATTCATCACAGAACTGATTTCTTCTATATTAAATAGAATGTTACACAAACATGAACAGAAATAATTTTAACTAGAATGATTGAGACGCTCAGTTGATCAAAACTTTTGTGGTGTCAATTTAGCAACATTTAGAGTTTGATCCTGACTGCAAAAGCATGCATGATCTGTTTTAGTATCAATGCATTTAATGCAAGAATTCTTTAAGAACAACATTCTTTGTAATGAATCATGATTCTATGTATTTACACTAATCTTTATAATCTTTTACTTGTAGATTTTAGTAAGTCTAATTCTTTCTTTTAACTGTGAGCTACATTCAATTGATTGTGATGAAAAAGAAGAAAAAAGAAAAAGAAGAAAAAAGAAAAAGAAGAAAAAAGAAAAAAAGAAAAAAGAAAAGAAGAAAGAAAAAAAAAAAAAAAGAAAAAAGAAAAGAAGAAAAAAAAGAAAAAAAAAAAAAAAAAAAGAAAAGAAGAAAAAAAGAAAAAAGAAAAGAAAAAAAGAAAAAAAAAAGAAAAGAAGAAAAAAAAGAAAAAAGAAAAAAAGAAGAAAAAAAAAGAAAAAAAGAAAAAAAAAAGAAAAAAAAAAAAAAAGAAAAAAGAAAAAAAGAAGAAAAAGGAAAAAAAGAAGAAAAAGGAAAAAAAAAAAAAAAAGGAAAAAAAAAAAAAAAGGAAAAAAAAAAAAGGAAAAAAAAGAAAAAGGAAAAAAAAAGAAAAAAGGAAAAAAAAGAAAAAGGAAAAAAAAGAAAAAGGAAAAAAAAAAAGGACCCTGTTCTGTCATCCACTTAAGCCCACTAAGTATGACACACATTGCTTTCCCTTGTCTTTTTCACCCCATCTGCCCTGTGAGTATCAGATTTCCCAAGCCCTCTTTTCTCATTATGTGTTCCAGAAATTTCAGATGCCTCTTCCTGATGTTAAGTATAAGCTTCCTCCTCCTTTGCATCCTCTCCAAAACCTCATCGTTGCTCACATGCTTGGTCCATGATATCCTTAGCATCCTTCTGTAGAACCATACCTCTGTTGCCTTGAGTTTCTTCTTCCTCTTTGGGGAGACATTCCACATTCACTACCCTAAATGAGGACAGATATCACGTAGCAGTTCAGTACCGTTTTCTTTGCTTGATTTTAGTTTACCTAACCTATAAATCACATTTCAGGCTGCTCATCCTTTTACCGATGACCATGCATTCTGTCTTCTTGTACTTTATGCTTAGTCCTTTCTTCTCTCCTTTGTCACTGTTTGTTGGAAGTTTTCTACTTTCTTTTCCATGTCTGCTATCAGCAATGTGTCATCTGCATATATTGCAATAAGAACAACAACAACAAAGTGGATGGATACAGAAATATTTTATGCAGCAACTGCACATCTTTTTTAAGTTTATTTTGTTCTCTCATCATAAACAATTTGGACGTATAGCTATTTTGATGCCTTTCAATCTTTTGCTCTCCAGACAAAAAAAGTTTTATTTCCATCAATTCTTCCTTCTTAGACACAATGGCTTAAGGCAAACATCATATTTTGAAATACCAGTTCCCATATAATCACCAAAGTTAAGCAATGTCGAACCTGGTCAGTACCTAGATGGGTAACCACTTGGAAATACCTGGTGCAGAAAGATTGGATTTGCAGGTGGTGTAATGGATAAAGGCTTGGAATTGTTAATCACAGAGCTAAGTCCTAATTCTAGTGGGGTTTGTTATATTCACTTATGCAGAAAATACACTTGGGAAAGATATGAAACCACCTCTTCTCCCCCAACTATGGGTTAATTAGTAAATCTTGTATCATTAAACAATTATCATCTTCAAAAATAAAATTACATGCAAAATATTCCGGATTTCAGAATTAAATAATCCAGAGAGATTGAGATGCTATTTACAAAAAAATAAATAAATCTTAATGTGTGTGTGTGTGTGTGTGTGTGTGTGTGATATAAAATTGAATAACAAAAATGGAAACATCTAATGAGTTTCAAAAGGACTTAATCAGGTTAAAATGATGTAATTTCTGATTTAATTGATTTAGGCTTTTTTATATGAATATTCACTGGATCAACAATCATAAGAATGTTAACCAACACAGACAAGAGAGGGAAAAAAAAAAAAAAAAAAAAAAATTTTTTAATCAATTCACCCCAACCAAGGCACTAACGACACAAGGAAGTACTGAGAGTGAAAGAAAATTAAGAAACTTTAGAAGGAACTAGAAAACCCAATTCTAAACAGGAAAAAGGGATAAACCCCCTACTTCTGTTCAAAAGACTGGGGTGAAGAAGTATAAACCATATAATAGGCAAACCTAGTTACTCCTATTGACAAAAATAAATAAATAAATAGTAAATAAAATTTCAGAGTTTAGAGGGGAAATGTTAGAAAAAGTAAACAATGCTGATGGATCTCAATAATATATTAGAACTCTGAAAACCAAGTATACAATGTTAGATTTCAAAATTTTATGAGATTAAGAATAATGGATTACATAAACCAGGTTTCAGCAGAAATGTAAGAATATCTATTCTGAATGAATTTGTTCAGGGTGAATGAACTACCAAAAAAGAGAATATATAAAAAGAAATAAACAAGCATATTTGGGGAAAAAAAAAAAAAAAAAAAAAAAGTAAAATAAACCTGAAAAGAATTATAGAAAAATATGATTCTAAATTAAAAGTTAAATTCCTTAAAAAAATATGATTCTAAATTAAAAGTTAAATTCCTTAAAAGCAAATGCACATAATTTTAAAAATTGAATATTTAAATATTTAATGTAATATAATTAGGATTTTTTAGCTGAATAAATAAAAACTTTGAAGAAAAAGGCATTTGTCCCATGAAAAAAATGCCTTTTTTCCTTTCCCACCTCTCTATTCCATCATCAAAATTGATTTGATGCCTCATGAAGGAAGAGTTGAATGTACTTTCAAAAATTTTGTTTACCTTTATTTAACTATTGCTTTTTTTTTCTTCTTTTTGTCTGTTTCTTGCTTCTGATTTAAATGAAATGAGGAGAGTGATTACTGGTATGAACAAACGTGGCTAAATTTAAAACAAATCTATTTCAAACCAAAACCTAACTTTTTTAAAATAAAGTTAGCTAATTTTATTTCTACCACAAAATTTAAATAACTACAAATTGAAGTGAAGAGAAGCAATTGCCGTCAACCACAAAAGACATGAAACATTTACAGTAGTCACAGCCACCTGGTATGTTAAAGGTTCTGAAATTATTACTGAAAATCTCAACAGGGCATAAAGATACCGATTTGAATGTTATTATTTGCCATTATTTCCAATCAAACACTCCATGAAAAGAACGTAGCTTTTTGTTGCAATAATCAATTTACAGAATTCTTAAAAAATATTAAACTTGCAATAAGAAAACTGCATTTTTGGTGTGACGGATGTTATGCCCAATTCAGATCACAGTATGACTTTCATTTACTTTGTTTTTTCCATCAATTTGGAAATAATATGGATTTATAGTAAAGTCCAACATTTTAAAGAGCCATATGATGACATAGGCGTTGCAGTCAAGTGTAAAGTATTTTCTGATGTAAAAGCTACTAAGGTAATGATTCAAAATGCACACCATTTTGCAGAAGATGCCAACCAAGTTGGCAATGTCAATGTGTGATATCTTCAAAAATTTGATAGCCAATGTCCTGATGTTAACAAATGTATTTATATACATGGGTTACGCAAAGTTCATCAAGTGAAAAGAACCAATGAGGATTCTGTTAAATTTTACCACATTTCTCAGTACACAAGTACTAAGGAAAGTAGTAAATATGGATTTTTGCCAAGATATTTCAGTTAATGATGAAATGGGAAACATCACAAATGATGAAGAGATTACCTCACAAGTTGAAAATGATGTTACATTCAAATATGCCGTTAAACGTTAAGTGTTATCTTATATGGGTTTTATTCAGTCTTGTCCAATACATGAAGAAAGGTGGCAAAAAAATTTTTTTTTTTTTTTTTTTTACATCTGTTAAAACTTTATTTGCATTATTCGGGCCATTGTATTCCAACCACCTGAAGAAGGCCAGAGTGTACAATGGCCGAAATGTTGTAATAAATATGCCGACAAAGATGAGGACAATAGTCCAAATAATGTAAATAATGTACATTATTCGGACTATTAATCTCAGAAATATAGACAGATACTGTTAAAACTTATTTAATTTTATAAAATTTCAAGAAGTTAAATTTTATGGAGCTTAATGTTTATATTATTTAAAAGCAGAACTCCTCAGAGAATTTAAATCATCAATATCTTTTTTGTAAAACAGGAACCCCAATTACCAAAAATGCAATAAACAGACATTAATTAGAAAAGTGTTTAATCGCTTATATGAATAAGATATTATGGACACTATTGTCTTAAGAAAAAATTTTTTCATTTAAAAAAAAAAAAAAAAAAAAAAAAAAAAAATTTCTAAAGTTTTAAATCTTAGAAAAATTATTTTATTTGCAGAAGTTAGGTGATTCTGTTATTAAGTAAAAACTACATTTACTAATCATAAACAAAAATCTTAGTACAATTCATTGCCCTCCAATATTTTGAAGAAAATTAAAAATATTAAAATTAAAAATAACCATAGTAAATTTAAAGCAAGAGTACCTAAAATTCAATAAATATTAGATTAAAAAGAATGTTCCTAAATTTTCAAGATTACTTAATAGTTAAAGATTATGTAAAAAAGGTGCTTACGTAATTAAAGTAAATTTTACAAATATGTCCACCTTAGAAAAAAAATTAGATAAACTTCCATCTGTCACTTGACACCTTAAACATCCACCATGGTGTGAAAAAATGCATTTCTGCAATATTTTAAACTTAAAGTAAGTAATATTTGTTTCAAATCAGATTAATTATACTTTAAATCAACTAATATTCCTCAAATAATGCTTCATAAAAATATATTTTATTTTTGAAAGATTTTTTTTAAATAAAGAGAATTACATTATGATAAAAGATGGCTAAAAATGGAGTTAAGATCAGCGATGTATAGCAATTTCGAAATGAAAAATCCTTCCAGTCAATTTAGTTTTAAAATACAGTACAGTATTATGCTTATTGGAAGTATTAGATTTAATCTATTAGTTTGAAATAGACCTAAAATAAAAACTTCAAGAGATTTCTCATTTTTAAAAATTCATAATACCATTTCTGTGGAGGGGGGGGGACCTAAAACCTGAATCCAATTTATATCATTAAACATTTTTATTTGTATTTACCAGAAAACTCATGTATGATTCTGTCTGCTTCACATATGACAAAACCCTCTTAAAAATTTTAGAAAAATACACAAATTAATGACTTCTTTTGAATTTCAAGAGAATTATTGAGTTAGGTATTTTCCAATAACAAAGTTTTATCATCAAAATATTCATGTTATTACTAAGAGGAAAGACCAAAGAATTTTTTCATGACTTTATAAAATTTTCACTCTTTCTAGTATGTTCAAAATTTTGGTTAAAAATCTTTTTTTTTTTCTACATCAGTGAGTCACGTAATGTTTTAGCAATTTTCTTTTATTTTTTTTTTTAAGTGAAAGAGACATTAATTTGGAAATTCTTGCAAAAATCAAATAATTGTCATAATTTAATGAAACTTTCAGAAATTATTCAAAAATGAATGAAATTATTTTAGACATGTTTTTTAAGTCATTGTAAAATATTTTTTTTTTTTTACATCTATTACCATCCCCACACTTAATCTTATGAAAACTCAAAAATTCAAATTTGTATATTTCAGTGATTATATTTGTTAAAAGAAAACTTTAATATAAACCATTGAGTTTTTTTTTTGAATTGTAAAATACAAAACCTAATAAAACTAAGACATTATTTAATTAGAAAATCTTTTAATGGCTTTTATGAATAATATGTTAAGGACAATATTGTCTGAAGCCAAAATATTTTTCCGATGAAAAATTTTTTTTTTTTTTTTACAAGAATTTTTTTTTTTCAATTTTAAATAAAAAAATGTGATAAAGTTGTCAAATATTTTAAAATTAAGTTTGAATTTGTACCCTTTAGGAAATGCTGCCATTAAGTAGATTTTTTTTTTTTTTTTTTTACAGGTCATAAATTTGAGAGCTTATTACAATCTGCAACAACTAGGTATTTTAAAAAGAATTTTACACTGTTTTTGAGTCTTTTTCCAAATATATATGGATGACCATAAATGATTTTAATGTCACATGTTGTAAGAGTTGTTTCTCCTGATGACAAACTTACCTCAGAAAATGTTAGTTACTTTTCATACTGTAAACACATCGAATTCTCTAACTGATCATTGTCACATTTTCAAATGTTTTTTTTTAATGTCCTATTCCAATAAATATTTTAATTTAATTTTTAAGCATAATTAATGTTTTTCAGTGAGAGACATACTGCAATTATTAATTACTTTTTTTATAGGTACCTCCACTGAATTTTCGGTACCTAAGTTTTAAAATTGAAAAAGCATTCTTGAAGATTTCATTCTTGTTTTACTTGAAAGCTAAATGATTAAATATATTATTTCAAGTAAGTAAAATATTCTGGTGTATTTCAGATAGAAATTATATAGATTGGAATGTCAAATAATTGCTCGATTTTCTTAAATTTTCTTAAAAGCGGCCATTTTAATTTTTAAGAAAGTTGTAATAAAACAAATTTATTGGGTTTAAAATTCTTTCAAAATTAAATTATAAATTTGTGACACGTTATTTGAGTAAAATTAGAAAATTTAAAGTTAAATTAACCTGATTTGAAATAAATATTACTTACTCATAGGATAAAAAAAACAATATACAAGCATTTCTTAATGATAGGTTCCTCTTTCTTTGATCTTTATTGATTTATGGAGAAGTTCTTAAGGTGATGACAGAGCAGAAATGACATGTTTACAAAGACTAAGTGAACGCATTTTTTTTTTTTTTAGTTTTTAACTATCTAGTAATTTTTACAGACTAACATATTTTCAGCAATTATTTAATATTTTATTGACTTTTAATTAATTTTTTAAGAAGCTTTATGAAATTTTCATTTTGTCTCTAGGTTCTAAAGTTTACTACCTTAAACAAAAAAAATAATTATTTGAAGTATGACCCAAACTAAAATAAATACATAAAATAATAATATTTAGCAAAATAGCAATTAGGAAAAGTAAAATTTTTGGACATTTTGAAGGGATGATTCGTAAAGACGTTAATGATGAAACAGAACTGAATTAAAAGTGAAATAATTGTAGTGTGTCAGACGACACTTAAGTCATGTGATCTTTTTAAGGATTATGTCATGTATAGATTCCCATAGTTAGATATTAGGAATGTTTTCTTTTCACTATAAGTTATTTCTAAAATTATTTTAAAAATATTTGGGTACAAACGACTTATGAGCTTTTCAAATTTTGATTTGTAAATTTACACTTAACAATATCACCAAATTGCATTCTTGAAAGCAGTGAAGAATTTTAAATGATTTTTGAACTATTATTATAATTAAAATTTTTAAAAAATGAAAAAAAAAAAAAAAAACTTGTAAAAATTCATTATTCATCGAAAAAATTTTATTTCTTCAGTCAATAGTGTCCTTAATATAACTTATTTACAAAAGCAATAAAAAGCTTTTCTAATAATTAGTTTTATCGCATTGTTTATTTTACAATTTAGAGCCGATTTTTGATGAAACAGGTAAATGTTTTAAAAAAAAAAAAAAAAAAAAAATTTTACTTTTATGATTTTAATAAAAAAAAAAAACCCCCTTAAAATTTAATTTCTTGAAATTTCATTAAATTTTGTAAGTGTGGTAACATAAGTAAAAAAATTTTTTACGAAGATTTTCCAAAAATAAAAATTTCAAAAATAATTTCATTCATTTTTGAATATGTCCAGAACATTTCATTAAAACCTGACAATTTTTTAAATTTTTCAAGAATTTCCAATCAATGTGTTTTCCTCGGAAAAAGCGCAAAATAAAACAGACCTTTCTCTAGTCCGCCGCTGTCGTAAAAAAAAAAAAATTTTTTAACCAAAATTTCGAACGTGCTTGAAAGAGTAAAAAATTTCAAAAAATAAAAAAAAAAATAAAAAAAATACTTTGGTCTTTCCTCTTAATAATAACAAACATTTTGATGACAAAACTATGTTTTCATTAAGTTTGTGTTTTTTTCATGCTGTTTTTTTTTTTTTTTACTTGACGTAGTGAAGGTACCTACTTTTTTTAGTTTCAATTCTAGGGACAGAAATAAAACAATATAAAAAATAAGGAAAATTAACAAATTAAAAAAAAAAAAAAGAAAAAAGAGGTACCTATAATTATTAGGTACCTATCTTGTTTATGAAATTTTATGGTATTATTTTTAATTATTAATTTTTATATTATTTCAGTTGTGATATAAAAATTAATAATAAATAAAAATAATATCATAAAATTTCATAAGAGATGTACGTAAAAATTAGCTACCTGCTCTCAGTTATGAAATTTTAAATTCATTTTATTGTTAATATTTTAAATTTTATTTTTCCAGGAATCAATTCAAACAAAAAAAAAAAAAAAAAAAATCCATAAAATATTAGATTGTTGAAAGTATTTAACTTTTATTTAAAAAAAAAAAAAAATAATCAAAAAATACATTTAAATGATAAAAAAATTATTTTCACCAAGTTTGGGGCCTTTTTTATCATGGTATGCTCTTTTTGAGCGAATTATTGGAGATAACTAAATTTAGTTTTAAAATTTTAATAGCTATCCAAAATTAAATGTGTACAAGTTTATATTACAAAAGGGAGGTAACTCACCTTTATAGCATTAAGTTGTTCCCCTTGGCAAGCTTTCTTTGTTCCATTTGTATTTTCTCTTTTTTACTGTTTCGAGTAAGTATGCATCCAAATAAAATTGTAAGTATAATTAAAGTTCAAAAGCGTCTGGATTTTTTCCTATTTTTCTAATTCTAATCAATATCTAAGTTATGACCATTTACTTCAAGACAGGAAAAATTTAAAAGAATTGATAATTTAGCTTAAAAACACGCCATGAATATTTTTTTTTTATTATTATTTTTTTTTTACACACGAACGAAACTAACTTAAAAAAATTATCATAGCTCTTTTCTTTTTTTTAATTTGTGGTCATCAGCTCAGACCATGGCGATAATACTTCGATCGGTGAACTAGAATGCAATCTAAAATACTTATTTCAATTCCTCAGATCAGACGTAAATCTGCAGGTGACTAACTTTCTAGATCAAAATAAACATTAAATATTTAAATAGACCGCAGTGTGTTTTCATCCCACAAACCTTAATTTATTGATTTGATGCAGAACACACATAATAAACTATAAATTGTTTAATTTTCTTTTGTAAAATCTGTTTTACGATGAAAAAACAACTGTAAAAAAAAAAAAAAATAAGCAAGACCGATTTAATTGAAGTTAAACTGTTAATGCATTATTAAAGTCATTTCAGAGAAATAAATACTGAAATTAAAAGCTCTCAAGTTTATGGAATTAGATAACATTGTAAAACGGCAAATTGCAACTCTTTATCTTTTCCGTTTTTCAATTTTAAAATGTTTCTCATGAACTTGCATTGAAAATAAAGAACAACACGTGTGACAATATAAATTGTATTCCTGTGTATTTGATATTTATAAGAAATTTTCTTATTGGCATTTATTCACTTACCAATGTTGATAACAACGGAACGGGATTCTCCCAATTCTCTGCCATCGGGCCGTACATCTTTCTCCAGAAACTTTCGATAATACTGCAGTGGTTGCGCAATTTTGAAATCGTCCGCCATGCTTACAGTCACGTGAACAAATAAAGATGGTTCCGAAGGCCATGTGACTTCGGCTACTTCCGGTGGAAACACCAGATATTTACTTGTCAGAAAAGTTTATATTCCTATTTTTCATTTATTTGAAATTATTTTAAGCATTTAATTTCTATTTATTATTTGAATTTTTCAAAATATTTTTATATTATTTTCCCCATCTCCACTGCTGTGGACGTATTTATACGTCTTTACGAAACTCACGGTATCTGCTGTCGACGTATATATACGTTTTCAGGGTACTATGAAATGTTGAGCTTTAATTTTTACATTGTAACTTAAATGGCTCTTTAAGTGTCATTTGTTAAAACCAGCATAGATATATAATGTCGTACAATAAGACCTGTTTGTGGCTTATATTGTCTATTGGATGTGTCGTTTAACTAAAAAAAGTCTGTACTGACGGGTTTCCGATCTAAACCAAAATGGCGACACCCATGAAAAATCGCCGTAAGCGTTTAATAATTACTCCGCAAATAGACGAAATTTTTGCCGATTCAGATTCAGAAGAAGAATTATTTGATGAACAAAGTGATGAGCATTATTCTGCCGATTTACAGGAATCCTCAGCGGGAGAGGAGGACCGCATTTACGATGATTATAAATCACCTATCCTGGTCCCAGTCGTCGTGCAAAACAATAATCGTGATGACCATGGTTACGATCAAGGTGCTGTAAATGTTCCTGATCCAGGTAGGGTGCATCCTACTGATTTGGGCTGGACTGATGTTGATGTGCAACCTAATGCTGCTGTATTTACTGGTACACCAGGTATGCAAGTACAGATGCTTCCCGATGCTTCTCCTTTTGATTATTTTCGATTATTCGTCACTGATGAACTCATTGAAATTCTTGTGCGTGAAACTAACTTATATGCTGAACAATTTATCAGGGACAAGGAGGTAAAAGATAAATCAAGAGTTAAAAACTGGAAAAACCTCACAGAGAAAGAGATGTGGCAATTTCTTGCACTACTTTTCCTTACTGGTATAATCAAAAAGCCAAAATTGAATATGTATTGGTCAACAAATGCAATGTTTGCAACCCCGTTCTTCAGTACTGTGATGTCTAGAGATAGGTTTCTGTTGATATGCAAGTTTCTTCATTTCAATGATAATGATACTCGGCCTCCAAATGATAATGACCGGTTGTATAAAGTGCGTCCTGTCTATGATTATTTTGTAAAGAAGTTCAAATCCATTTATATACCAACTGAGCATCTTTCGCTTGACGAAGGCATGCTCAAGTGGCATGACCGTTTATTATTTCATGTGTATAACCCCCAAAAAACTATCACATACGATATGAAGAGCTATATCTTGTGTGAAGCTGAAAGTGGTTATGTGTACGGCTATAGTTTAAACTGTGGGCTTGGCCAAAGTAATGAACAAATTTGCGATGATTTGATGTCATCTCTGTACCAAAAAAACTATAAAGTGTACATGGGCAATTTTTATAACAGTCTGAATGTAACAACCTACCTTTTATCGAAGCAGACTCATACATGTGGAATGGTGAGGTTGAATAGAGGAATGCCAAAATCTTTACGAGATCAGGAAAGTCAACTTTGCATTGGCGAAGTTGCCTTCCGTCGTAAAGGACCAATTATGTTTCTTTTATGGCGCGACAAACGGGTTATAAAAATGATCAGTACTCTTCATGATGCTTCAATGGCAGAGTCTGTTAATGCCAATGGACAACTTGTACAAAAGCCACAATGTATTTTAGATTATAACAAGTATAAGCCTAGTGTGGGTCATCTTGATCACATGGGGAAATACTATCCCTATACTAGAAGAACAGTAAAGTGGCCCAAGAAGCTAGTATACTATTTGATACATCTTGGTGTCTTAAATGCTCATATTCTATTCAATAAGTACCACAGGGGCAATGAGGAACTTTTGGACTTTCTGACATCTGTCATCAATGCAATGATTGAATATGCAAAGTCTCTGGACGATGATGACGTAGTGTTATCAGACACAGACGCTGTTATGACATCTCCAGTGCCTAGATGCTTAAGTGATCCACCTACTAGACTTAGTCCACCACTAAAAAGACATACAATTATCACCATACCAGCAACTGAAAAGAAGAAAAATGCTCAAAGACGTTGCCGTGTTTGTGCCAAAAAATATATTCGTAAAGACACTCGTTATATGTGCAAAGAATGTGGGGTACCTTTACATATTGCTGAACCAAACTGCTTCACAATTTATCATACTAAGGCTGTATACTGGAGATAAAAAAAAGTCAAGGTAGGCTAATTTGTTTATAGTCGTTTATTTGCAATAAATGACAATTTCCAAATTCTTTCCCAAAACAGGCCAGGCAACAATGCTGATACAATGCAGCAGTGAAAGCGTTAAATACATTAATTTTATATAAACAAAATACTGACAAAAAATTAAAAGTAATTTAAAGGAAATGTCTCATTCTAATAAGGACAGATTATAAATGATAATTGTATTTGATATGATTATTTTAAGATTATTGAAGAAATTAAATTTTTTATTTCAAACTATTAAATTTTCCAGAATAATTACAGTTTAAAACTTTTAGAATATTCACACTCAAAAATGCTAATTACATAATTATAGAAAAATCATAGATATCAATAAACAATATAAACAACCAATAAACACATACTAATAATACAATATACATACCAATACATACTAATATTAAGTATCAATAATAAAACTAGTAAACATCAATGACTCAAAATCCCACACTAATGAAATGATTACTTCATTTATTTAATAAAAAAATTATTTAGCTAATTAATAAATCAATATAATAACTAGCTAGTAACATTAATAGGTAATTAACTAACAATCTAAATGCTTAACTAATTTCTTAGGCACTTTGTTTCCTTGGCTCCCATAAAAGGTCACATGTACAATTATATATATATATGTATAAAAAAACTGTTCTAAATATATATATATATGTATAAAAAAAACTGTTCTAAATATATATATATGTATAAAGAACTGTTCTAAATATATATATATATATGTATAAAGAACTGTTCTAAATATATATATATATATATATATAAACTATTCTAAATATATCTATATATATATATATATATATATATATATATATCTATTCTATATATATATATAATAAAATTCTAAATATATATATATATATATATATATATATAAAACTATTCTAAATATATATATATATATATATATATATATAAAACTATTCTAAATATATATATATGTGCTCATCTGTCATCACATGATTTTTTAATCAGAATTCTTTAAATAAAGAACTTCATTATAATATTTTTTACTATTCCACCTAACATGCTCCTCTTTGTTAGGCCCACAAAGTTTCAGTTGTCGTATCCTTCAGACTTCTACCTTCATATTCTATAAACTTTTTGAAATATCCCCTATATCATAGAAAGCAGAATGAGCACAAGCTGCCCCGCTATCTTCATCGTCATAGCCATGTTTCTTTGTTGAGGCAGGACCAGGATAAGTCTTAACACAAAGCAAGGTGGATTCTGCCTGACAGAGGATTTTCAATTTACTTCTCCACCTACACCTATCACTAACATAAGCTAGATCTAGGCCCAATTTTTCCTTCTCCTTCCAAAGAACAGCCTCTCAAGTCATCTTGGGCTATCCTCTATACTAGTGTCCTCAACCATCACGTCACAAACCTATTTGATAGCCCCCCCCCCACCATGCTCAACATAGCATAGTCTACAACTGCACAACATTGACTCAAGGTCATCAAAGGTTTACTTCTTGAGAAGTGAGTCTAAATAGGACTGAATAATAAAGATTTTGGCTCAGAAGGTTACTGAGTACAAAGACAGATACCTCAAGAAGGGTACAATTGCCGATACATTGTGATTATAACAACTAAGATGAAGATGCTCATCTGAATGGCAAACATGTTAAGTCTGATATTTGCTTAACCAATTAAAATGGACATCTGAAAATCTATATTTAATGCCAAAACCTTTTACAATATTTTGATTTTACAGCCAAAATCCAGGAAAAAGTGTGAGAGCAATTTTATTATAAATTTATAATTTGAGTTTTTTAAAGAATATATTTTTGCAATTTAATTTTATTGGGATTTTAATAAAACTATATTTGTCTTGATAAAAAATGATGCAACTACTTTAATAATTGTAAAAAAGAAATGAATAATTTGATTGTATTTCTAAAATTTTATATTTGACTATTTTGTTATTCAATTCTTTTTTTTTATTTTTCTTACAGCAATACAACACAGTTTGTGAAAACTACATTCTCCGGAGAACAGCAAGGTTCATTAATCCAAATTTACTCAAATAGCTTTCATCTTCAGACAACCAAGTTAGATTCTAATAAAATTAAATTAGCATCAAGCTGATCATACTTTCCAATGGGAAAAGGATATGTAAATTTTATGTCAAGAACAATTTTAGGGAAAAAAAACGATGACAAAATTTAAAAACCTTTTGTGCGATGAATTAGGACTTCATCAAAGTGATGTTTATGTTGATGCAGCTACACATGTGAATGAAGGAGAGGGGGTGCTGAGAATTTTAAATTTAAATTAAATTTTCTTTTTTTAAATATGTTTTACTTTTTTTGTGTATCTATCCGATTTCATTTGGTTCCTTTCTTTGTTATTGTTTATATTTTTATCACTTTTGTTATTAAATATCGCACATTGTGATGATAGAAGATATGCTAAGAAAAGTGAAATGTAAGAAGAACTTGGACGTAAATTTACTGTGGATGATCTACTTAGTAATTAAAGCACTTTACTTTCTATACATCATCTTAGTAATTGCTTTCTATTTTAATTAAATTAGCATTTCTAAATCAAAATAATGGTTAGCTTCATTAACTAATGCATTGAATGTAAAGGAAAGGATCCATTTTGTCATTTTTTTGTTTATTCAACATGATCAATCTGTAAAAAAAAAAAACGTTGCTAACCAGTAGACATTTTATTCCAGTAACGTCCCTTGATTACAGCAAGCCTGTATGAGTTACTTCCCATGCCGTTTTGAAACTATCCCTTGAGTTATACAAACGGTACTACCTTTTTTATGAACAGAAATATGAACTTAAACCAGGAAGTGTTAAACAAAAAATGTCATAAAATTCAAAAAGAAACCTTCATTGAAATTTATCATTGAAATAATAAAGTCAATAATGTTGACACAGCTTCTGACCGATGAATTTGCATAGTATATTGTACGCTATTGTACACTATTGTATTTTCTTTAATCTTTTCACCAGTTCATGACAGTCTTTTAATTTAGAGGGAGTGAATTTTGCTCTGCATAGTTGCCTCGTTTCCTCTGATGTTTTCACTTCATTGTCAGATGTGGCTACTTTTGATGAATTGGGTATATCTACTGCAGCAGTATTTGATAAACCAGCAGTGTTTTCTTCCTCTGGCTCCATCTCTGTAATACTCTCTGATAATGACATTTTCACCTTTTCTGCAACCTTCTCTTTTTCAGTTTCTTTTTTGTTACATATCAGCATATAATTGACATGTCATTTCTGCTCATGACCATCTGACAGTTTCACAATATAGGATGATGGATATGTGATGTTGATGATGATTCCAGACCATCATTTTAATCCACATCCAAAGTTCTTTGGATACACCAAGCTCTCACTGCAAACTTGCAATATACTGCTTGGTCATGATTAAGCTTTTGATGGAACTGTTTCTGATTAGTACATCACTTGACACTAGGTTGTAAGGGTTCTCACATCGAGCTTGTTCTGTAGTGTTCTCTTCATGAACATCAATGCTGAGCTCTCACTCCAGTGATTGCATGAGGTGTATTTCTGTACATCAGAAGAAAGTTTGCTAACTTTTTTCTGGTAGTACACCCCATCCCATTGCCTTGAAGTTGTGTTTTAAAGTTTGTACAAACTTTTCAGACAATCCATTCATGACCGCATGAAATGGAGCCGAGCTGAAGTGTCTGATTCCATTCTCCTGTATGAACGTTGCAAATTCTCCCGATATAAACTGGGGTCCATTGTCCAAAACCAGTTGCATTAATATTCTGTTACAAGCAATTATTTTTTGCATCAGCTGTATCATGTGTGTGGCATTAGTGCTCTTTACAATAAACACCTCAAGCCATTTTGAATGGGTTGTCTATCATGATGAAAAATAGGAGTCCTTGAAATGGACCAGCAAAATCTGTGTGGATGCATTGCCATGGTGAACTTGGCCATTCCCAAGGATGTAAATAGACATGCTGAGGCATATTTAAATTATTCCTAGGTGTCCCTCATGCAGCATCTTCAGCATCCATTCATGTAGTGTTGAGGGTTTTATTACCCTCATTTGGTAGGTCAGTACTCCTTGTGAGGTTGATAGCTCATACCTTTTGTAAAGTAATATTGACATTCCTTATCATCATCACTATATCCCTTTTGTACTTTTCCCAGGACATGTGAAAGGTTTGAGTCACATCTTGTTGCTGTCCTGATTTCGTCACATCTAACAGATAACTGCTTCAATTGTGAATTGTGAAACAATCTGGTAGTGACCATCTCCTCTTCTTTTGTCTGTTCTTTCAAATAGCAACCTGGATAATCCATCAGAATTCGAATGTTGTTTTGTGTTTCAGTACATATCATAGTTGCACCCTTAGAGGAAAAGTGCATATCTCTGCAGATGTGCTGTTGCCATTACCAGTATTACCTTTTGTGGATGCAGGATAGAGATCAGGGGTTTGTGATCAATGATGTTGCAAACTCCCAATCTAAACTGGGGTCCATTGTCCAAAACCAGTTGCATTGGTGTTCCATTACAAGCAAATATTTCTTGCATCAGCTGTATCATGTGTTTGGCATTAGTGCTCTTTACAATAGATACCTCAGGCCATTTTGAATAGGTGCCTACCATGATGAAAAATAGGTGTCCTTGAAATGGCCCAGCAAAATCTACATGGACACGTTGCTATGTTGAACTTGGCCATTCCCAAGGATGTAAATAGACATGCTGAAGCGCATATTTAAATTTGCTTGGCACTCTTCACATTCCTTGGTTATTTTGGCCACCACACAACTTCAAGCCAGTGTCTTCATTTTCACTATTCTCAGGTGTCCTTGAATACAGCATCTTCAGCGCTCATTCCTGTAGGGTTGAGGGGATTATTACCTTCATTCCCCAGGTAAGCACTTCGTGCAAGGTTGATAGCTCTTACCATTTGTAAAGTAATGTTGACATTCATTTTCCTCATCACTTTATCCCATTTGCACTTTCTCCAGGATGTATGAAAGGGTTGGAAGTTGCTTGTAAAACATCGCATTTATTTCAATGTCTTCACTGAGTCTCTGTCATCAGTTTTCGTATATTTCATGTTTCTGTGCCTTGTCAAACTATAAGTTGATTGTTTGGAATTTTGATGCATTTTTTTTAATCATCCCAAGCAAGGCAATAACACCACTGAGACACAAGCAGCTACTGGGAGTGAAAAAGAATGAAAAGATTTTAGAAGGAATTGGAAACTTGATCCTAAACTAAACAATGGATGGACCTCTACTTCTGTTCAAAAGAGCAGGTTTTGACTTCTATTCTAGTTTCTTTCTGCATTACCACACTTATGATATTCAGAGTTTTTAAACGAATACTTATATGCTTTATATACACATCTGTATCAGTCACCATAATCATCAAACCAAGCGTCGTTGGATTTGTATAGAATTTTCTGATTCTCCACAACATTCACAGTAGCTTGTGCCTGTCATGCCAGAAGGTGCATGTTATATGTGTTAGTATATAGTAATAACTCGAACACAGGTTGTGGTTACAAAAGTGACTGTCATGGCGTACCTTTATTAATTAATACACATATGTAGTTATACATAAAAACTGGATTGACATTTTGTAAATCCAGAACAAAATAATAAGCAATATCATTACATCCCCCCCTTTTGCCAGAGCAAAGATCATAATATGAGATCTGTGATGAGTTAGAAGCCATTGTCAAAATGCAAAATAAATAACATGAACAGAATTAATAAAGTTTGCAATAAAAAGAAAAAGGGCAAAAAGGATGAAACTGCAGCAATCACGCAAGCAAGTAAGCAATATAGTTAAAGCAAATCAACAAGTAAGAAGACAAAGAAATTCACAAACTATGAGTTGACACTTGTACACAAAAGCAAGGTCAGACAAGAGAATGCAGTAGGTCTGTCTAGTAGATAAGGCAGATTTGGACTGAGTCATGTCAAAATGCAAGCCACCAGATTTTATTGGCTAAGAAAAATATCTCAGCATGCATTTCATGCACTTCTGACTATAAAAGGGGAGGGGAAAATAGTTTTGCAGTCATTCCCCTGCAAATGGGAAATCAACAAGCTGTAAAAAAATGAACATAAACACAAATAAACAGAAAGGCTTGTTCAGGGTAGACTGCATGAAGAGCTACAGCAAAGCAGGGGATTATTTTGCTCCATGAGGCACTTGCTGTGAGGCAATATTCATAAGTTCATCTTTGATGGTGGCTGCACCATCCTACCACTACAGGTATGCTTTTGAGACTCATTTGGCATTGTTAAGATTACACACACACTGATGGATCCACAAAAGTCACACATTTCTGCAAAGCTGCTTTAAAGATGTCTTGTGACACTGATGTCACTGGAATACTCCTTATGTATTGCCAGTTTCTTCGCAGCACATACCCATTGATGTTCCTCAGAAGATAAGACACAGGGTTTTGTACTCTTACTTTTTGGCCAGGGTACAGGGTTGGTAGTTCCTCCTTGAGTTCATGTCAGTTGAAGTACCTCTTTTGGCTTTGTTGTCATTGTTGTATTGCACTATTTTGCTGATTGTTTGTAATTTTTGTTGTAAGGAGAAATTGGATTCATCTTGTGTGCAACTTGGTATAACATTTAAAATAGGAGTACAGCATCAGTGCAGCAATTATCCCAGATTGCTTGGCCTTTTTAAGGATGGTTTTGACAGTTCTTACTTGATGCTCTATGAAACCATTTCTCTGTGGTCACTGAAGTGAAATGGTCTCATGGTTGAAGCCCATTCTTTAGTATATCCACAGTAGAGGGCACTTGCAAAGTGTGGCCCATTAACACTGACAACCTTTGATGGTATGCCAAAGATTTGGTGTGTGATATTCACTATAACAGTACTTGCTGAATAAGCAGGTAAGTATTTGACTATAGTGTACTTGAAGTAATATTTGGCTATGATCAGCCACTGACATCCATGGAGATCAAACAAGTCTGTGCCAACTACATCCCATGGCTTTGTTGAAATGTTGTGTTGCATAAGCAGATCTCACATTTGAGATGGGTGATGCTGTTGGCAAATGATACAAGACTGTGAACTTTTCAATGTCTCTGTTTATGTTTATCCAATAGACAGTGTCCTTGACAAGGAGTTTAGTTTTCTCCTGTCCTAAGTGAGTGATATGAAATTGTCTTAATATGTCTTCTTGGAGAGTCTGAGGAATGACAATTTGTTGTCTTTTGAGGATAAGACCATCATCAATTGATAGCTGGTCTCTTAGACCCCAGAATGCTCTGATATCAGTAGACAGCTGCTTGATTGTCTTGGGCCATCCCATGATGATGGTATCTTTAAGCAAATGATTGGCTATTATAAAAGTTTCTCAGTTGTTCAATACGGTCAGTGGAGAAATCAACCCAGACATCAAGCTTGATAGGGGTTCAAATTACTGGGTGATGATAGGGGTGGTAGCCCATCATCCAAGACATTGTCAGATCCCCTGTTATAGGTGAGTTTGAAGTTATACCCCTGGAGTCATATGAACATTCACTGTAGGCATGTCAGGGCTGAAATGAGCAGTTTGTCTATGATCATTACAAGAGGTTTATGGTCAGTGATGACTTGGAAACCGTGGCCATATAGACGTGTGTGGAATTTCTGTGTCAAATATGAAGGCCAATAACTTGTGCTTGATACATGCATATCTTTGTTCTGTTTGTGTCAAGCTCTTGCTAGCATACGTGACAGGTGATTGCCAACTGAATCTAGTTGTAGTAGTGCTGCACTTATTCCATATAGAGTTTCACATCACAGTGCATATAGACTGGGAGTTTGGGGTCAAAATAGTGAAGCAGGGATGTTTCAGATACTTCACCCTTTAGGTCTTTGAATACTCTCTAGTAATGTGGCTCCCATTGAAACTCAGAGTCCTTGTGTTTTAGAACTGAAGTCTTTGATAAAGTGAGATAGGCATGTCATCATGCCTAATAACTGTTGCACTTCTGTTTTATTACATGGTTCTGACATTTCCTGTAGGTCTCATACTTTTTGTTGGCTCGCGTTTCATCCTGTTATGGGTGTACAGATTTCCAAAGGAGGAGATTTCTTGGCGTTTTATTTCTTGGGTAGTGACCTCCATAAAATGCTTTAGGTTTTGGCTCTGCTTATGTTCTGTTGACCTGTATTTGGCAATGTCATCAGCTACACCACTTTGTTCCAGTACACTTCTCAAGTATCCTGTCCATTTCAAGTTGATAAATATCTTGACTTATATCCAGACCAAATGGAAGTCATTCCAAGCAGTAACCTACCAAATGGCATTTGGAAAGTTGTTAGTGCTTGACTTTTGTGATAAAGCTTTATGGACCATTATCCAGACTGTTGGGCTCTTTGACTGTTGACATTTGGTGCTATGGCTGTATTAGAGCTTTATTTAGCACTCGTGAGTCTAGACAGACTCTTATTGTGTTGTCATGTTTGGTCACATATGTAAGAGAGCTTACCCAGTTTGTTGGTTCTTCAATTCAGCAAATGACTCATTGTGATTCCATTTTATCAAGTGTAGTTTAAAAAAAAAAAAACTTACCTCATGGATGTCCATACATAAAGAGAATCTTGTGGGGAAGCCATATTGTTTTTATGCTGACAAATTAATACAAAATCACGGCAACCACGAGATTTGAGATATTATGAATATTCAGTGTACGCAAGACAACAGAATAATATGACAAATACAACATCTATACTTTGTCACTCAGGATTAGCGCCTTCTAAGGAATTTAGGCCAGTCTCTCAAATTTAAACTACATCAAGCTCAGTCTTGATTTTTTTTTGCCCATGGCTATAGGTGTTCATCTCAGTGGATCTACGTCACATGGCACATTGGAGTTAACATCATGCGTGTCAGTCCCCCCCCGTAATTTGCCAATACAATCAAATCTGACAGAGGTGCATTAGATCAGCTACACTGTTGATGGGTTGTTGCTGGACTGGCACAGTTCATTGTCACAACCTTAAGTGCTACTGATATTAGCAGGCCCATTATGGCTGGTCCTGGAACATTGACCATGTAGAACTGGGTATCTAACCAAGGAAAGTTCTTATATTTGCACTTAATATTTATGTTGCCATGACAGTTTATCTTGGTTTTGTTGTTGTAGGCTGTTAATAGACATTGTGTTGAAAAGAGTGATTTCCAGCTTTGTCTACATCTTGTGGAATATACAGGTAGGCAGTGTGTTTGCTTGTACCCCAACATCTACCTTCAGGTTGAAATTATGAGCACCTAGGTGGTCTGTCAACTTGATGTTTAAGCCAACAAATGCTTCATGGAGCAGGGACTTTCATATTTGGTAGTTTTCCACTGTTGGTTTCAATCGAGCTGAAAGTGAAGTTTTCTATCACTGCATCTATGTCGGCCATGGCTTCAACATCATGTTTGGTGATGTTGTCAACTTTTTTGCCAAGCTTATGTTGTCGGTGTCTTGACTGGTTATAACCATTAGACCAGGATTTCTCTTGTCATCTCTTGGTCTTGTGTTTCCCCAAGATGCAAACTGTAGCCCAGTGGCCTATTTTGCAACACATGTTGCATATATCGTTCTTGGCAGGACAATGCTCTCTGTCAAAATGGTGGTCATGTTTACAATTTTTGCATGCCTGTCTGTATTTTCTATCACTTCCTTGACATTGGCAAGTACCATGATATATGGTGGCTGTCTGTGATGATGATCCCTCTAGCTGGTGAAGTTGGCTGATGTATATTGCTGATGCTTCATATATACAGATTAATTTAACAGCCTTTTCAATTTGTAGTCCTTTGGTTTGTTTAAAAATTCCTTTTGTAGTTCGGGTATGGGCATGCTAGCAATTAGTAACCCAACCAAGTGTTAGTTTACTTCAGTGGCTGTGAAGTTGTATTTCTTTGATAGCAGTCAACATCTGTTAATGAAGATGTCCATTGTTTCTGTTGGCTTTTGTTTGTATTTGCTAAGTTCAAGCCTGCAGCCACAGTGATTGTTTGCCATTTTGAGAGAATATTTGGTAGAGAATATTTTTTGTGATTCCTTGCAGTCATCATTTGTCATCGACGAACTGTTGTAACAGCTTAGGCCTTCTTCGCCAGTCCCAAGGAGAATTGCCAGCATCTTCTCTTCATGTTTAGTTGCCTTAATAGTTATGTAGAGCTTTATACATTGTTGAAATAATTTGATCAGTGACTCAGTGTGTCCCAGTCAAAAGTAGGTACTTCTATTCATATGTGGCCATGATATCTGCCTATTAGTAGCAGTTATATACTATAGTATTATGAGCCTAGCATGATGTAGGTAAGTATGTATAACAAACAAGCATTTGTAGAAAAAAACAATGTACTACTGTACTCATTTTTTTTGGTACTGTGATATATTAGGGTTGCTTACTTTATTATCCAGTTCCACTGCCACCTAGTCATGCCACATGGTACATGTTATGTGTGTTAGTATAGTGTTGCAAGGTCGATAAGGATGTCACCCTGCAAGCTTTTAGAAGAAAGGTGCGAACAGCTAAGACAATGAGGGGACAAAGGCAGAGGTTTAAAAATATTAAACGTCGATTTTTATTTATCCAAAATGTACAAGAGTGTACTGTCTGGAGAAATATGTTTGTATCGGTACCAAGTCTGGTATGACTGGTTTCCTTCAGAGGAAGTTGTTTCATTTGTATCGGCAAAACAAGTGTAGAGTTGATCAGCAGCAGTAGCTGGCCGATTGCCGGATTGGAGAATTGTCAGCAGCAGTAGCTGGTTGATCAATGACGCACAAAGATTTGTTGGGTTGGTTAGGACAACTCCCTAAACATGGCCAAGTCAGTATGGTGATACCTCTTCCAGGGCTGATCAACCATGGAGGTGGGATCATGCCGAAGGCGGAAATTCCTAAACAGAGCCAAGTCAGTGTAGTGTTACAACTTCCAGGGCGGATAAACCGTGGAGATCACGCCAAAGTGTAGCACTTGACGAAGGCGGAGTCAGAGAGGCGATACTTCTTCCAGGGTGGATCGACCGCGGAAACAGGATCACACCAAAGAGTATTCTCTCGACAAAGCACCGGAAGCTCACAAAGGTAGCATACTACACTTTGATCCAGGCCAACGGGCTGAGCAGCCTCAGGTTTGGATGAAGAAAAGGGGCTAGCAATATGTGGAATGATTTGTCCAAGTACTCCTTGGCTAGAGGTAGTAGAAAATCATAGATATAAAATTACTCCTCATGTTGTTCAATGTTTGGGAAGCACTGCCTAATCATGAGGTATGGTTTTGGACTCAGCCATATTGGGCTAGTCGTCCGGTTTCTCACATGCTGCTGGACTTAAATCTGCAAGATCAGGGGTTGTGAAGGTCAAGGTTGTTTTTCTAAGGAGCGGCTAATGGCGGCCGTGACAATAGTAATAACTCAAACACATGTTGTGGTTGAAAAAGGGATTGTCATAGCGTACCTTTATTAATTAATGCACATGTGATTACACATAAAATCTGGATTGATGTTTTGTGTGTCCAGAATGAAAAAATAAGCAATTTTATTACAGTACTAAACTGCTACAAGCTATATAACTAGTAGCACATTTCTTTAAATCCTCAACCCTCTGTGTTGCCATTTCCATAGATGTAATGGTTTCTAGGACATTCTGAAAACAAAGATCTTTCATTGCAAGCAAGCATCATTGAATGCAATCATCACTGATACCACAAACTAGACAATCTCTTAAAACTAAGTTTAGAGTCTCTCCAAAATTGCAACTAACATACAATACCATGCTTTCTCCTTCTTGTCTAGAATATGAAACATGAAACATTGGACAATCTATGAGGGTTCTATCTGTATATGGTCCTTGACTTTATCAGCAATTTCTTGGAATGATTTTGAACCTGGTGTTACACAGATCAGTCTGTACATGGCATGGCCACAAACTATCAGTAAGATCACTCTCTGCTTCCTATCACTTGAGACATTGTTTGCTTCAAAATAAAATTTTAAACATTTGATATATTGTTCCCAGGCATATTTTTCTACTTTACCAAATTCAATGGCCATCCTCATCAGCAAATTGTAGTAGATTCATTCAACGTAAACAGTAAAAGTAAAACCATTGCTAACCACTAATCTTATTTTATTCTTTTATTTATTATTATAGCAAGCCTGTACGAGTTACTTCCCATGCCGAATACCAGTGTTTATATAATTGCTTATTTAAATTCTCTGAGGTTTCTCCTATATATTGCTTGTAATTATTACAGGTGATAGAGTATATTCCTCCTTCAAGTTTTAGCTTATTACTTTTTTTGTATTAAGTTTTTTTATTATTTTAGAAGTTGTTATAACAAATTTTATGTTAAGGTTAAATAAATTCTTTTCAATTGTAGTTGTCAGAGGTGGTGGGTAGTAAAATATATTTAGATTCATTGTGTTTGTCAAGAATGTCCAATTTTCTGTTTTGAAATATTTTACAAGCCTTTTGTTTTGCATTGAATATGAAATAATTAGGATACTGGAGGTGCTTAAAAGTATTTTCAATGTATTTTTCCTCTTCATGTAAATATTGAGGGTTAGAAATTCTGAATGATCTTATTTAGAATCCAGTGATTATTCTGGATTATATTTTGTTGTTATGGTGAGAGTAGAAATTTATGAGAACATTTTTATTAATTGATTTGCAATGAATACTTAGTTTTAGGCTATTATTACAGCAGACTAACATGATACCTATAGTGCTGTGGGGCTTTGGGGTTAAAATGAACAGTTGAATTACTCACACTAAGAGTATATGGATTGGCACACTTCTCACTCTCTAGCTACTGCCCAAACAGCTGCCTTTGAGACCTCAGGGTAGATTCATCATACAAAGTTCAAGATACACTTCACACCGGGATACCCACTACATCGATGGATGGCTTGAATGTGGGTTGATTCCTGCTCTTCCATAGATGTGACATACACTGGTTCTGTTTCTTTCCAAACTGCACCCAGCCAACATTGAGGCACTCTAGTGAGCTGATCGATTCGGTTTGCATGGGATCTGACGAGCTCTATGCCAACAGTCAATTTATATTCCTCCACCAGTTCCTTGATTGTGCTGAGCCAACATCTTATCAACATTTCTGTCGCCACCTTTGTGCACACCCGAGACTTTCCAGATAGCATATCGAAAACCCACGGATGCACAAATGTTCAGTCAATCTTCAGGTGCACCAAAGTCGCTCTCCATTGCAGTGCTATGTTGATGCCTCTCAAGATCATGTTGAGCTCTGCCAGGCTGATATGCTTGTCTTCACATTCCGATCACAGCCAACAGGCATCTTCAACTAGTCACTCATTGCTTTCCACAACAACACCAGTGGCTTCTGTGCCAATCTGATAATGAAGTCCATCAGCATCCAAGTCAGAGGTGGACCCCACATCTCATCGTCTCAGCCAGTCATCATTGAGTTCGCACACTGTTTTATAAATGCAGTTGTGTCACAGAGCCAGCCACATACTGGCAAATGTCCAGTCAAATTCCCACATGCTCCGGCAAGTGAACAGATTAGGTAGCAGTGGGAGGTCACTCCCATGACTCCATTGCAATTTGCCCCACTCCTGGACACATAATCCTAGCACATGGGTACCATTCTCTGCACATCCACATACTGATTGAGTTCCCAATAATCCATGACTGGGTTGACCTTCTATTTGTTTTTCTTCAACACAGCCATTAGAAGGATTGGCCCCTTAGGGGGCCCAAGTATTTCCACAGAATACGGAAGTAGCCAGCCATTATCCATCCAAGTTTGTAGTTAATGAGTATACTCCTCCCTTGAGCAGCTTTGATACTGGATACTCAGCTGCGCCTAGTTCTTCAACATGGGTGGTGTCTGGTCACCAGACCACTTCCAAGACACAACCCAGATCTTGCTCTGACATGGAAATCAGGTTTGTTGATGGTGATGGCTGCGCACAAAGGTTGGTCAAGTTGAGGAAAGCTCACAGTCCCATTGCTGGACACACATGCTCCTCCCAACTTCTTAATAATGTCAAATCATAGCAGCAGATCAAAACCAAGCAATTCATCATCCACAACCAGAACTTCAACATTGATAGGAGGCCTGTTGCTCATGTCAAGTTGAATAAGTCCTATCCCAGAGTAATTTAGGGTCTTTTCATCAACAGTGAGCACGTCCACTTCCTTCCTCTTCCAAGAGCGACAAAGCGGTCTTCTTATGAGCAATTAAGAACAGCGTGTGTCTCCTGATTCCATTGATGCATACAGCAATTGCAGGTAGCACCTCCTTCATATGGGGGTTGGGGAGTAGACTGGCACTGAGGCCTATTCCCCTGGATCGTTTCCCAGGCAATTGCGGACTACATGTCCTACTGTGTTGGATTGTAATGTCGTATCTGTGGTGTTGGCTTTTCGATATGCAGTCCTTTGCAAAATGGTTAGGGCCATTGCAACGATAGCATGTTATGGAACCATGTGGATCCCCAATGTTGTTTGCACCGCTGTGACTGACAATCCCTCTTCCAGTACTTCATCTTTCATAATTGCTTGCGCTCGTGTCAATAGACAACTTGTCCATCCGGGTCAAAGCATGAAAGAGATGTTTAACTCAATTTGGTAACCCTAACATGAACACACATGCCAAGCCATGGTCACTCATTCCACCAAACAAGATGGAAAGTTTTCATAGCTCCACCAGTTAGACATCTACTCATTCTCCAGGACTGAACCATTGTTCAGCAAATTACTAATAAGCCAGAAAACCGTCCATGACAAAAGCTGTGTACAGTGCAGATTTTATCTAGCTGAAATTCTCCTTTTCTTCCTTTCTCAGCTGCTGGTAGTCAGCAAATGCACCACCTGTTAGCCTTAAAGGGACTATGTGCATCTTACAGACTAGCTCAGCCTTCTCAATCCATTTGACCACAGATGGTTCAGATGCAGAGCCATCAAACTTGGGAATAAGTTTAGGTCAAACTTCCCGTCAGTCATTTTTGCCAAAATAGCTTGTCTGAAATTGATCCAAGTAATTGCTTTCTGTCAAAGTCTCTCCCAACTGAAAAAAGAGCACAGCATTCCAAAAACGAAGGCTGCCCTCCTCTCTCCCATCATAAATTATTATATCCAGCTGATCTTGCTAACAAATTTGCATACATTCACAAATTCTCATTTTTTGAGATGTCATTGATCTGGTTCTTTAGTTTGTTAGTGGGTTTGTCAATTTCTTATTTTTTTAATGATACAAGTATTGACATGGCATCCAAAAAGATGATTAATTTCTTGGAGTTGTTTGTTGTTATGATATATAGAGCCAAGCCAATGGCTGATATTTCAGCACTGTATATGGAAGTTTTATCTGAGAGTTTACTTTACTAGGTTTGTTTAGTTGAGAATTACAGTACATCCCACTTTGTTACCATCTTTTGATCCATCGGTCTATATTGAAAGATGGTTGGAGTAATTGTTTTGGATGGAGAGTAGTTTGTCTTGGAAGAAAATGGAATTGGTCTTAGCTTTAGGATATTTGGCCATTTCCAGTAATATTTGTAAGGGGGTGGGAGAGTAGCTTTTACAGTTTCTTGGACATGTGTTATGATCATCTGAGTTTTTAATGAGTTCTTTCATGTGTAAACTGTTTAATGGTATTTTCTTTTTTTTTGGTTAAATAGTTCTTATACTCTGCTGCACTTAGATGGAATATGAATGCCAAGAAGGCAGAAAACAAAATGAAAAAAGTCTCCTTCACCACCATAACTGCTCCTCTCAACACAACCATTACTACTATTAGTCATGACTAATCTCACCTGACTCTTTAACATCACTAGGCTCCCGACACCCACCAATATGATTTTCAATGTTGGCAAAAGTATACACATTATTATTTTATCCTTTCAAAAATTGAAGCCATTTTCCATGACCTTTGAACTTATTGATGCATCACTAGAGTTGCGTCTCTATTGTATACAATAGATATTATTATATTAAAATATTATTTATTTTAAATGATCTAACTGGATGGTTGTCACCACAATTTCCACAATTGCAGTTAAGTTTACAGCTATTGGTGGTGTAATGTGAATCTCTTTTCCCACATTTGCCGTATATTGTTCACACATTACACATATATTTTCATGATAGCCAAATTTTTGGCATTTAAAGCAATGCAGTGGATTTGAGATGAATTGTTCCAGACTTTCATTATTGTAGCTTATTTTTAATTCTTTAGGGATGTTGAAAGTCATTATATATGTGTTTATTTGTATAATTTGTTTCTTTTTTTCTTATAGATACTCTCTTTGCATTCAACACACATGCTCCTCTTCAATTCTGTTGTAAATTATTCAATTGTGCAAAGAGAGTTCTCTACTTCAAACTACACCTTTTGAGATATTTAGTGTTTTGTGTGGGTTTGTCTTTATTTTTTTAGTGTGAAAGGTGTTCATCTTTGATAGAAAATCTGCATATTTTTTCTTCTCCACTTTGATTATAATTGTGTGCAATTTCTTAGAGTGTTTACTGTTTTCAGGATGATGTTTGTAGATATGACTACGGAGCTTGAAAATGTTTTTTTGGTATTTTCTGATTTACTTTCCATATCACTATCCAATAGTATTCTCTTGGATTTATTATTATTACTATTGTAATGTACAGCAAAAGTTTTTTGAGATTGAGAGAAACATATAAATGATTTGCTCTTCTAACAATTATGGGGGTAATAGGCAGAGAGAAGGGAAAGAGACAGGGGGCAACAAAAATAACACTGCCTTGGAAACCATAGCAACTTTAGAAACAAAATGGCCAGAGGAGCAACTTCACAAGACACACCATGTCATGCCAACTGCTGGTTTTCCCCATTGCTTTTATTGGCATGAGGCATCTTACAAAGACCTGTAGACTGGAATTTGTAATTCCTATTATGGCAGACTTTTTCTTTCTTTGGTTGAAACTACTGAATGGCCTTGCTTATTAAAATACAGCAGTAGGTCGTCAGCCATCTCCCCATTTTCAATTTCTTATGCAATGTTACGACTGCTTCTTTAAGTTTGGTACAATCTCCTGACTGCAGAAATGGTAGGTTATAGCTTGCATACTATCTCCTGCAGTAATGCAGCCAACACATAATAAAATTGATGTATGGGGGTCCTTATTCTCATAATGTTGAATTGTACCTCCATAATTGAGAACAATGCAATCACATTCAATTTAATGATTTAGTTTGTTTGTATTGATCCACTGACCTCCATGGATGCTTGATTCAGCACCTGTTCACTGTCAGACATGTTCACTTCTGATGAATGCAGTAAGAATAGCTATGTGTTTCCTTGCATGTCAAGGGTCACCAGATTATCATGGCATGGGTGTAAAAATGAACAGTTGACTTGCCCACGATTAATGAAGGATGATAATAATTTGGAAACACACAGGTACCATTAACTGAGGTAACTTTGATCGATTTTAGGAATTTTGAAAAAAATGACCACCACTGTAATTTTATCAATGGAATTGCAACTTTTGTTTTTCTTACTGGTGAGAGTAGCCATTTTTTGTTAGTTTAAAGACTTAATTCATTTTCAAAGACTTTCCACATATAAGAAAGGCAGCAAATTCAACACCATAATTTCTGTATATAAAAAGTTCTACTCAAAATCTTGTTGGTGTGAAGTCTTTAAAGCAACTTTATAGGAAAAAGATAAGTTATTTGAGAAGCTTAGAAGTCAAATAACAAGAAACATGTTTTTGAGGGTCAATGATTGACAGGAACTTATCAACTAGGGTGGTCAAAGTTGCCCTAAAACAATCAGAACTTTTGAGATAACTTTGACCACTAAGCTGGAAGCAATTTTTAAAAGGCCTGGGCATAAGCTGTTTCCCAGAATGCATTGTTCTGACAAGACTGTGCATGTCTTTCCTTTCCTAGAAATTCTGCAACAAATGTTGTCAGAAGACTTATTTTATAGGTGATCAAAGTTACCAATCCAGACACAAATGCAACAAGCACTTATATACATAGGAAAGGTTGCAACAGTTACAGTGGTCAAAGTTACCCTATTGCTGGGTAACAGTGACCACCATGTACAAAGCCTTTTTTCTCTGACATGAAACAATCAATCTCCACCATATCTTCACATATGTAGCAATTTAGTCCATGCACAACTTTTGTCATCACTATTTGCATCAAATGTACATCCACTAAACAGAATTTTCAACTTTTACCCAAAAAGTGGAACAAAGTTACCCCAGTTTACGGTAATTTTAACAAAACAATATAAAGAATTTATTCATAAATTTACACATTTGAAGTAGTGTTAATAGCTTGTTTCCGAAAAATAAATCAGAATTCTTAAACTCTGTAGTTTTAACTTATTGTCATGAAGAGCAAATGTTCATACAACAGGTTAAATGATCTTACACAAAATAATATTCAAAATGTTTCAAAAACAAGAAAGTTTGTTGCTCACCGAAGGGATACATAGTTTGCATAGTTTGAAATACTTAGCTTTCTTGGATTATTGAGAGAAAATTCTTTGAAGTGATACGCACTGGTTAGAGGCCAATAATATAATTGGCAAGTACTTCAACGTTGAAATGAAACCTTTCACATGACTTTAGACATTCTTCTGATTAATTTAATTTTTCTCTTCATTTTATCTCAAAAAGAATTTCACACAGGCCCACTTCTTTCTTTCTTCTTGGCTCACCAGCTAATTTCTATAAAGGCAGGGTTTTCATTGGTAAAAACACAATTTCACATAGACTTACAAATTCCTTCTTCTTCTCGGCTCATTTCTGTGAAAGACAAAACTCTCACATAGGTTCATAAATTTCTTTTCTTTTTCTTCCTCAGTTCTCTGAATTTGTAGGGAGCAGGTGAAGGGAGTTAATATTATTTCACATACACTACATATCTAGGAAGGGTAAAGTATTGTTTGTTTCTATTTCATAAGTATATTCTATTGTATGTTCGACTTAGTTAAGTCTGGCAAATTAGTTTTGTGGGGACATATTAATAAAGCATCATAAATATATTAGAACTACGTTGATTGTTTAGATAAAACAGTCACATCAACATAAACATCACTTTATACAAAAATTTTTCCACTTAGTAATATTTTTTCCCCCTAAAATTGTTCTTGAAATACATTAAAATAAAAACACTAAAAACATTATTTAACCAATCACCAAACTATACTAAACCAATAAAATGCCTGAAAAAAAGAAAAACAATAGGCTATGATGAGCCTATTTTTTATTTCATCAGATAATATAGATCTTGACTCAACTATCTTCTCAGAAAACTATGCCCAAACCTTTTAAATAACAACTCTTTGAAGAAGTCAAGTAATCACTGTCCATCTATTTTTTTCACTCTTACAACAAAACCTACAAGTCTAAAATTCTGTTTAAAATTGACAACATTCTCTCTTTCTACCCTTAGCAAAATATAAAATCTAATTTATATATTACATATAAAAACAAACACTTGTCCTAATTTAGTACAAAGAAATAAGTAGTAAAATTTTTGTTAACACTCAACCACAGAACTAAACAATCTTCTTGTAGACATCTTAAAAAACCTCTTTACTTTAGTTATTTTTACATATTATATATAATCTGTAACTTCTTAGCATTTTAAAAGTTATTTCAAGTAAAAAGGAAGATTTCAAACTGACTTACATTCATTTTTTTTTTTAGAGACAAAAAAAAAATTTTTTTTTTAAATTATTTGTACATAGAAAAATTTCTGAATTCTTTCAGTTGATGTAAAAAAAACAATTGCTATAAAAATCTGTACATTTCTTGCCTGCTGTCTTATGACACTAATAAAGCTTACAAATTTCTTTCTAAAGATTCTTATGCTTTACCAAATTTTTATTCCTTCTGAGGTTTTGCCACTTAGTCTGATCAACATCTCAATGACTTCTTTGAATGACGGATCTGACAAAAAACTTTTCAATGGGCAAAGAAATCAAACAGTGATTTCCCCCCCCCCACATTACAACACTCACAATGTTGAAAATGGAACACAATAGACAATTATAGTAGTTGGAATGGGAAGTTCTATTGGTTTTACATTCTCAACATGTCAGCTTCAGATGATCACTTGTTTTGCTTGAAGCTACATTTCTTTTCTGGTCAGTCATTCCAAAAACATCAAGATATTCCAAGAATTTTTCAAATCAAAACTGAAATTATTCTTTCATGACAGCATACATAATTTACTTAAAATGTAGCATAAGTGAGAGAAAATAATTTGGTGATTGAATAATGATTCTATAAATTATATAAATATATGGAGGTTATCTTCTGACAATGTCCATTACCTCCATATATAATGTCTAAGTGATTTGGGTGTATTTTGATTGATTACATTGTTTAATGGCATATCAACACCTTATGGGTCATTTAATGCTGAAATTTAATTTTCTTGGGAGCTTTGAAGTAATAAAATTATGATATATGTTATTCTGCTTTCACAATTGAATACATGGTATATGATACTCAGCTTTTTGTGTGGACTTAATTACTAGAGATGATGATATTTGTGATTTATGTTGTAGTTTTGTTTCAGTTATATTTTGGAACAATTTTTGCTTTAAGAAATTGTAGGATAATATTTGGATTAATGTCATGAAAGAGTTCTTCATATAGCTTGTTTTTGCTTAGCAGCATATCAACCTCTAGGGGTCAATGGGATTAATGCCAAAATCTAAATATTTTGAACACAATTGTATGCCTTCAAATACAGATAAAATGTATTGTTGGTCATTTTTTTAATATAAAAATGTATTCTTGGTATTTCTACTATAAAATTGTATTTTTATATTTTCATAGTGTTTTGTTTTTGTTTGGGGATTTAATATTTGTTTATATAGCTTGGGACTTAAACAGATGCTATCATCCCAGTTGAAGGTAGTTCCATACTCCTCAAAACATCCAATCTCCTAATCAGAGGCCTTGCTGCCGGATGTAGTTTATCATTATGCCAAGGACTAGGGTGTATTTTAGCCTTGTGTAATGATTAAAAGAAAATGCACACAGTGTTGATAAATACAAAATAAATCTTTATATAACACAATAATATAGAAGGATAAAAGGTGGAAGTTGAAGTTTCAAGAGTTCAAGTGTAAAAGTCCTGGCATATAAGAAAGATATAGATAAGTAAGTGTATGTGTATGTATATATGTATTTATTTATTCAAATATAGTAGCTGCCACTTGGCCACATAGTGAAGGAAGGTATGTTTGTTTTCAATGTAGCCAGAAGTGGTTTAACCATGTAAGATCACCAACTAGACATGTAAATATTGTATTTTGTCTCTGGGTATGTTATGATGACTGCAGCATTGCAGAATGGACAAAAATTAATATACCAATTCTGGTTTTGGTTAATTTTTCATTTGTTTATATACATATCTACAGAACCGTTTTGTAAAGGTTGCTCTACTTCTCATTGTCTCACACCCTATGTCCTGGTTGTGAAAGCTTTCTGATTGGTTAAACTATGACTTTGTTTGTCTGGTGATTTTCATTATCTATCTATGATGTAAAAGGATAATATGAAGACAAAAGGAAAACTTATCTTAGCCAATGTGTTTCATCCTCTGATAGATTTTATCAAGGCAAATGTAAGGATTTTATTTTTTAAGAAAAATAAAAATTTTAGTTTTTCAAAATTTTTAAGAAAATATTCATTAGTCTAACTGAAACAGTAAATTATGGAGGATGAGTAAATGATGTTGAATTTTTTTTTTAAATTAAAAAAATTTTGAAAAATATTTTTACTTTTGTTCATACATAAATACTTGTTGCAAAATAAAATCCTTACTGCAACAAGTATTTATATATAAACAAAATGGACTTTATCAAGGCAAAAACCATCAGAGGACAAAACGCTTCAGGTTTTTCTTTCTTTTTCTTTATATACATATATATATATATATATATATATATATATATATATATATATATATATATATATATATATATATGGGAGAAGAGGATGTACAAACTTTATATATCAACCTAATAGTTTGAAATTGAATGACAAAATGAAAAATATTATGCCTTTCATCCTTTGAAATGACTTCTTAGAAGGATGAATCATATAACAGGATTATTCTTATTTTGTCATCCAGTTACCTACCTATATATATATATATATATATATATATATATATATATGTGTGTGTGTGTGTTAAAATTCAGATACAAATAAAATATATCTGTAAAAAGACAATGTTTTTTACCAATGTGTTTTATCCATTGAGGGAAACATGTAAAGAAAAGTTTTCCTTTTGACTTTATTCACACACATATATATATATATATATATATATATATATATATATATATATATATATATATTCCTTGGATTATGGGTGGGTCACTTACCAAACTTTCCATTCAAAAAGCTGTTTTGGAATCCTGTTGTCACTAATACAAACAACATTACCAAGTCCAACACAACATATATCTCAGAATTGTTGCTTCAACACTGGCTTCGCTCAAGCACTTCTAGATTACCGAAGTGCATTTTCCAGCATTAATGATGAAAACACACAAGCTGCTTCAAGTGATAGTGATAGTGATGCTACACCATGAGAAATTGTTGAAAATTCCACTCTAGTCAGATGAACACTTACATTTAGATAAAGTCAGAGTTATCTACCCCTAGTTTCTTTGTTTTTATTGTTGTTATGAAGGCACACTGTTGTGTTGTCCCTAATAAATAAAATAAATCACCATGTGTGGTAACACTGTGCATCATGTGTTTGTTTCCTTCTTGAGTTTGTTCTGCTGTCTCGAATATGAAGTGTAGGAGAAAGAAAAAAAATAAAATAAATGATAAAGAGGGGGTCAAAAGTGCAGTGTGTCGCTCCCCAGCTATTTTTTTCTTCTTCTTCGGTTGCCTCAAGGAAATGGATTGCATGACTCCCTTTCTCACCCGTTACACTGGGCTTGTTGTGAAACAGACACCAACTCAGTTGCGCCTACTTTGACTTCCTCTTTGTCCATCTGTCAATCCGTACATCCAACTCTATTACACGCAGTCTGCCGAATGACTCTCTGACCTTTTTAGCCACCCCACCACATTGCCCTGGCCAGAATATGGTTTTATAACATTGCTGTTTATGCGAACATTCGCCATACCTGCCAAAAGAGCTTGTAGGAGAAAAAAAAAAAAATGATGATGAGGTGGGGTCAAAAAGTGCAGTGTGTTGCTCACTGGCAGGCCAGCTATTTTTTTTTCTTCTTCAGTCACCTCAAGGAAATGAATTGCATGACTCCCTTTCTCAGCCGTTATACTGGGCAGTTGTGAAACAGACACCAACTCAGCCGTGCCTACTTCGACTTCCTCTTTGTCCGTCTGTCAATCCATATGTCCAACTCTATTACACGCAGTCCGCCTTTTGACTCCCTGACCCTTGGTGCTGCTGGTATCTCGCTTTTTATGCTATTCCAAGATGGCCAAAATTTGCATGTGTGCAAATATTGTCTTGTTTTGGATGAGATAGGTGTGTGTAAATTGTGTCTTCAATAGGAGTCATATTTCTTTTTGTCATCACTTTGCAGGCAAGACACGTTTGCGCTCATTTCAAATTCTGAGGTAAGTCATGTCTTTCGTCACATGAAGTTCAATACCTGCATTCACACAAAACAAGGAATGTTTATGTTTGTTATCTTATTTGATGCATAAATTTCTAAGAGAGATCATGGGCCCAGAATATGCTGAACTTTAAGGACCTCATGTGGTCATACCAGCCATCTTGAATTTGCAGCACATGGAAGAGAATAACAAGCTGTAAAGTATAAAATTGAATATGGCAATGGAAACGAAGCTTATTAATTTTGTGCCATTGAATGGGGCTAATAACACCACTTGGAAAGCGCAATGCAAAATGACATTGATCAGAAATGATATATAGAACATATTTAATGCAACAGAGATTATTGCTGAACCCAAAAGAGATGCAAACTTGTACTCAAAATACTTGTTGCAGAAAGACTGTGGCTTGATGAATTATCATTTTTATATTTAATTGTGGACACTGACAATCCTGACATGGTGTGGAAAAAATTGGCAGACCAATTTCAAAAGAAAAGAAAAAATGGATACATCAAGTGTTTCAATATATTTATTAAAAATTGGTTTAAAAATAAAAAACAATTTTTGAATGATTGTAACAAATAAAACTGAAAAGCATTTGTTATTCTTTTTGCTTTAAAACTAGTTTTCATAAATACAAAATGGTTTCTTTTGTAACAAATGAAAAATTCTACTGAAAAAAAATTCTGTTAAGAAGCAAGAAATAAATTTTCTTCTTTGCTTATCAAATTTCAATGTTTACAACTGAAAGAAAGTAAAAGCAATTACAAACATTTATAAAAATGAATTATCTTAAAGGTATTTTCTTAATGCAAGATATGTTAAAAACTTGCAATCTATATCACGTCATCAACAACCAATCAAAAATGTGTTCATATGAAAAGAACAAATACAAATAATTTCTGAACACAATATAAAATGTTTAAAACATTTTATAGAGCAATATGATTTCTGTCTGAATTTCTGATATGAGCAGTTAGTCATTATTTATATTTAAACCAATTTCCTTATCTTTGTTGTTATTATCAAAACATTTCAGACATTGTACCCTCTGACCTTCTTCAGATGTTTGTCAATCTGGGTAATCTTCAGTGAATTTCAAACTGAACCCTTTATTTAATCTGTGAGAGTAGATTGTTCTTGTTCCACTGTCCATGTTAGATGCAGCTGAAACAAGGCAAGCAATAAATGAGCAATTCTAAAAAGAACAACATGGACAGCAGAATGAGAACAATTTATCTCCATAGTTTAAATAAAGGGTTCAATTCAAAGTTCCCTAAAGGTTACCTGAATCAACAGATGCCTAAAGAAGGTCAGAAGGCACAAGAACCAAAATGTTGTGATAATAATGACCAAGATAAGTTCATTAGTCCAAAATATAAATAATGTAAGTAGATCAAGGTAAGTTTTATTATTTATTGTCAATGATCATTATTCATTGTGAATGAGTATTTTACTTTCATCTTTTAGTTACAATAAAAAGTAGCTAAAAAGTAAAGATGAAAGTAACTACAAGTCAAAATCAATAGTGGCTGACAATAAAATAAAAAAATAATACTGTTGCTGGTAAATCTATTAAAATAAAAACTAAAACAAATATGGCACCAAGAGAGATCACAGAATACAATGATTAGTTATAGGTTAGATTTGGTCTTCAGCAAAGCTACATTTGTTGCAGCTTAGTGATTAAAGCAGCTGGTATATGAAACCAGACTTCCCTGAGGCAAAAATGGAGGTAAGATTGAATTTCAACTTCTGATTGTCTACTTATTGATTGAGGGCCTGAGTAAAATTGTGATAAAAGAAACTATAAAATTAATGAAAGTAAGTAAATACGAGATCAAAATTAACAGTAGTCATGTGTACATTATAAAGAATGGTTTTATTTTTATCCATTATTTTTAATTACTTCAAACATATTCTCTATAATGACCTTTTAAAGTAATATATATATATATATATATATATATATATTCCTTTATAAATAAGTGTATCTTATGTCTGGATGCAACTACCAATTTCATGTGCACTGAAACACACAATCATCAGGTGGCTGTCCTAAAACATGAAACTGGCAGTTGTGGTTCGTCATAAGAAATGCTTATAAAAGGAAATATTCAGGCTCAGTCATTAGACATGGAATACTATCATTTCTGTCTATTTTTCAAGTGGGTGAATTAAATCATTATATATATATATATATATATATATATATATATGGAACAAAGAATACATCATAAAAATGCATTGAGGTGCATGGTTTCATTGGAAGTTTTATATATATAAAATGCGCAAAAAATATAAGTTAATGGGAGGAAAAATGTATTTGTTGCATATATCATGGAGAAGTAGAATGAAATGTCATTGACCAAGAAATACTTTCTTGAGTACAGATAAAAAAAATTGGCTTTAATTGGGATTATAAAGCAGAACTGGTCCCAACCATTTCTCAACATCTTTAAGACTCATAGATTTTCGGCTGGCATAATCAACAACCTGCAGAAATAAAAACAATCTTGATAATCACTTTCTATCACAAATATTTATAAAATCCCACATAACAGAATTTTAGAATTTGTAAAATAAGACATTGCATAACACAAAAAATAAACAGAGACATGATGATTTATATTTTGATGACATCAAGATAAAGTTGTGTATTATACCCAGAGCTGGATTACCCTTTAGGCTATTATAGACTGCAGCCCAGGGACCCTCAAGCTTTTATAAAGCAATGATTTTAATTTTCTAGATGTTATAACTTCTAAATAGTTTCATAAACTGAAATGGTATCAAGATGACAAACTCCTATTTGACTTTGCAGGAAGCAAAGCAAAGAAATGAATGTTTTATTTTTGTGACATTGTGTTCCAAGTAGAAAATATGTTTGATTTATTTCAAGATGTTTAAATCTTGGAAATTTTTATAAAGCAATGATTTTAATATTCTAGATATCATAACGTCTAAATAGTTTCACAAACTGAAATGCCATTATGACAAACTCATATTTATTTTGATTGTTTTATTGTTATAAAGCGGGTTATAAAAAATATATTTTTCTTTTTACTATGGTTGTTTTGAAATATTTGCTAATTTGGTTTGCAATAAATAGTAAAATTGTGGTATTTCTTAAAAAATATTTTTTATTGACAAACAAAAGATAACTATTCTGGTTTATTTAAAGAATTTGGAATAATTTTACTTCATGCTATGTAAATGTTACTAAAATAGATCATGAGTAAAAAATATTCAAGGCAGATAAAGACAAATTAAAGGGTGGTTCTATCCGAGAGGGGGTCCCATAATTTCATTAGTCAAGGTCATAATTTGGTCCTGATTATACCAAATCATTTCATATTGTATGTGTGGGTATTTTTCTGTTGCATCTCACTTTTCTATAAAACAGGTGACTATGAGTTAAAATTTGGAAGTTTTACTTACCTGGTCTTTTGCCAATTTTCCAGTGGCAAAGTAAAGAGATTTGGGGTGAGAAAAATACAATCCAGACACAGAAGCTGCCGGTAACATTGCCAAAGATTGTGTAAGGTTTATGCCAATTCCAGATACATCAAGTAGTTTCCACATGGTCAGTTTCTCAGTATGATCTGGTTGGCAAGGGTACCCTGGAGCTGGGCGGATTCCCTGTAAATAAATATCAGGAAAAAATTTAAAACCTTAAAAGAGAATCTTTTATAGAACCTAATAATTTTTTTCATTTCAACCCAAGTAAGGTAATGTAGCCACTAAGACATGAAGGGTTACTGTGTGAAAGAATATGAGAAAAAGAAAACTTTATTAAAGAGAAGGAAAAATAAAAGAACAGGAATTAAGGCAGAAGATAGCTATTGAAATTGCATTTAAATTTTTGAAGATCAAAGTTGACTGGGAAGCAAGAAACTGGAAGAAAATTCCACAAATGAGAAGTGCAAGAGGAGAAACGAATAGCATTGAACTTAGGGTTACATCTTGACATTTCAACTATAAAATGATGAGACCTAACTGCCAATCTAGTACTGCTCTTAAATTCATAAAATTGAGAGACCAAAGAGGAAAGCTTATCAGAACAATTATCATAAAACTATTTATAGAAAAGTCACAAGGAAGCAACATTATAAATGTTCAATAACTCTGCCCAATCATGCTTTTCATTTGTATTAATATTTTGATGTAACATTTATACAGCATGATAATGATAAGTGAAGTTCATAAAATATCATTCTGAAAAAAGCAGGGTCAAGCTAAGTTGAGATTCAAGAAAATCATGGCTACGTGAATCATGATTTATATGCATGGTTCAAATTCACCTTTTAATTATTAACTCATATATCTACAATATGACGCCCCACCATTATATTTACAATATGGCCCCCATTACAAAGCAACCATTAACCACATTGTTACATTGTAACTGAATTCATGTAAGATCAGAGTTTTTCTTGTATTTTAATCCACATATAATGTATTCATTGTAAAAAGAAACATGTTCAGAGAAAGTTTCAACTGTATTCAACTTCTGAGTACAGATTTATTCTATGATGACAAAGCAGATTTACTTTTACATGCCAATTAAAATCTTGTTCTGAATTCATTTCATACAACGGCCAAAACATTGTAATAAATATGGCGACAAAGATGAGGACAATACTCCAAATAATGTAAATAATGTCATTTCATATTGTCCATCAAAAGTCATGACTTTCTGTTTTAATGATCATTGCAGCCGTAGTAATAATGTTTTTCATTTTTTTAGTTTCAAAAGATTCCATCTCTTCTTTTTTTAGAGGTTAAGTCTTTTGACATTGGGTTTACACATATGCATTCAGTGAGCAGAGAAAACCATATTGCTAAAATGGGGAATGAGCTTCCTAATGAAAATGTGAATACAAAAACACCCTTCTTAATGTAAATTACCACATTACTTAAATTGATTTGTCTGCCATAATAGACCTGGACTTTGGGCTGGCCACACTAACATATAAATGCCAATCTAAACCTTCACTACACACCAAGGCAATGTGCCAACTCAACCAGTCCCTTAACCCCACCAAAAAAGCTTAAGATACTCCCTGTCATACACCCACTTAGAAAGTGCCCTTATCCTGACATCAGAGGCTCACAGAAGAACTGGCACAAATGGAAACTGAAGGTATCATTAAGAAGGCCACAGGACCCACACATTAGATGAATTCCCTGGTACTTGTGGAAAAGGGGGATGACAAACTTAGAATTTGTCTGAATCCGTGAGACCTAAACAGAGTTATTCAATGGCCACATTAGCCCATGAGAACTCTGGAAGATACCCTTCCTCAGCAAAGGTCTTCACTAAACTTGATATATGGTGTGGATACTGGACCATTAAACAGTAAGTCCTCATACATCACAATATTTAATACTACATTTGGGAGGTACAGGTGTCTCTGCTTAACATTTGGGTTGAAGCCATTCCAGGATAAATTCTAGAGGAAATTAAAAGGATATTTTGAAAACATCCCAGGTATTGTTGCCCTGGGGGATAACATACTAATATATGGCAAAACCCACACTGAACATGACCAGTCCCTCATAGGTCATAGAACGAGCAAGACAAGTAGAGATTAAGTTATGTAAAGAAAAATTACACGTCACAGTCCCTAGAGTCAAGTACTTTCAGTGATATAAAATATGGCAATACCTAATAATAAAGCAGAATTAAAAACCATACTTGGGATGGTTAACTATTTATCAAAGTTTTCTCCCAACCCCATTATCACTATGGCTATCCCTACAACCATACATAACAAGAAGGGGGGGGCGGATATGCAGATCCAAACAAATAATGGACAGCTATGGTTGTATGATAGTTCCTTGTATATATGTTAAATAAATCTTGTTGATTCAGAATCATCATTTTATATTTAAAACACAACACATAATGTAACAAACACATCCTGACAAATTAGTTTTCTAATGTCTCACCTGGTACAGGTGAAAGTGAGCAGAAACTAGGTTATCTTTTAACATTCTTTTTCTCAGGCCACTTCCACCATAGCTTACAGAATTTTACATATTTGGCAAAATATTAGCCCAACAAACTTTTGGCTTCTAGTTCTTGTTGATAGGGCAAACAATGGGTGAGCAAACATTTGTTCCACTTGAAGAATTCATACATCTGCTACTAGGATGCTGACCTTGTGTCCCTTGCTGAACTTGTGCAGCCTTTTGCTTATTAAAATATAGCAGATCATCTGTCATTTTCCCAAAGCGATCTGTTTCTAGATTAATTTGGAATGCTATCACTGGCTTGATGGAAAGCAGTAGTGCCTGAATGTCAAACAATATCCTCACCAACTCCAATGCAACTGGTTAGTGATATAAGTTCATTTAGATATAATGAAGGACAAGCATCTCTGATTTCGATTTTTTATGTGAGCTTATTACGGTTTCTTTTAGTCTTTCATATTTAGTCATTGATTGGAACATGGCTGGTTGCAATTTTCCAATTTTCTGGAGGAAACAATGCCAGAATGTTGTCAAATATTTACCATGCTACACTGGACCACCATAATGGAAAAATGACGTTAACACATCAGATTCAATGAAAGCAGGTGGCTTGATAGATACAGCCTATATTGAATGACTGTTGTGATGCATCTAGTGTGGTAGTCTGTAGTGGTAGTGCTTGTCGCTTCGTTTACCGCCGCAGCAACGCCATAAGAGTAGCCGAGTGCTTAAGTCTTCTCCTGCCAGTATATAGCCTCTCCATCAGCAAGCCCTATGTAGTGCCTCCTCGTGGTGACACACAGCAACCGAGCACCTTGTGGACTTGGGCTAAACTACAGGGGACAGGGGAGGAGTTTGGCTCCCTTAACATGCGGCATGCAGGTCCACCAGTTTGTGGACACGCCCTGGTGCCCATGAACCAAACCCCAGCTATGGGTTAAATAGCTCCACTGCCTTGTGGAAATCTTCGGGAGAAGAAAAGGCTAAGGAGTAAACCCTACACAAATCTGGAGTGGAGCCCCTAAGGCAGATGAACGGCACTTTGTGCTACCTTCCAGCAACTCTTGCAGTCGCACTGGTACCAAACTGTATTGGTTCATCCTCTCCTTTGGACTCTGCTAGCATGGACGGGAGGGGGGGAACTAGACGTCTGAGCAGCCCTAGTTCTCCATACAACCCGCCCAGGCTCGTAGCACACCTATACTACTCCATCGTCTCTCGAGATGGACGGATGCTGAACAAACAATATTGAACAGTGTTGGCTGGAGAGCATCTATTCAAGTTCACTGTCGAATATTGTGTCATTTTTTTTTTTTATATGCATCTGGTACATCAGAATTTAACACTTTGTGTAGGTTATCTTTGTGGACACATACAGGAGAGAATGAAGGAAAGAATGTAATTTCTATATATGTGTATATGCATACAAATGTAGCAGCCACTGCTTGACCATGTGTTGAAGGAAGGTACGTTCATTTTCAATGTAGCAAAAGGAGGGGGGGGGGGTTAGCAAAATGCATTAACTTTTGTGTGTGTGTGTGTCCAGAATAAGCCACAACAGTTTCTTTTTTGCATTAAACTTTTTATAATTCCCCACTCATGTCATGTGTGCCCTTTTTCTCCAATATTAACTCTGAGAAATGAAGTTTTAGTTGTGACAGAAGGAAAAGGAAGTAGTGGAGAGTCACAATTCAATATAAATAAACACAAAAACAATGCCCAAATACAGATCAAATTCAGTAAAAAAAAAATTAAATCGATTTGTTAAGAAGGTTTATCAATATATACTAAGTTTAATCTCAAATTTTGGGCACTCAATGAGGATTAAAATCACTGCAAATAGTTTGCTATGCTTGCTCATTAACCATTACACCACTGCAAAGCACCCAAAAGAAGTTTCTTGTCAAATTAGCAAGCAATAATAGCAAATAACTATCAAAAAATAATATAATCTCCAAGTGATAAGCTGTGATCCATCTTAAAATGAAAATTTCATGCAAGTGAAAAAGGGAAAAAGAACTGTTTACCGTGTATTTGATTCTATGCAAGTCTTTAGCATCAAGATTTTCTTCTTTTGAATAACCCCATAACATCTTACGAACATATTCATGAAGATACTCAGCAAAGGCCTACAAAAAAAGATATATTTACAAATGGATGAGGTCTGTCTGGATGTGATCCAAATATTTAATATAAGCAAAAAATAGCTTACCATAAATCCTTCAAAGTATTTCTCTTGGGACAATTTACTTACCTGAGCATGCCATCCACTTTTCAAGACAGTTTAGAATGGCATCACACTCCCCCATTCACCACATCCTGTCTCAAATCTTTTCTCTTTCAAAATTAATTTTTAGTTCCAAGAAAATTAAAAAATCACAGAAAGTCAAACATGGATTGTCTTAGAGTGATACACTGATGGAATGTTTTGACAAAATTCCTTGCACTAGATGTGAAGATGAGGATTAAGGCTTTAAAAATAGACATTTTGAAAGTATACATTAATATCTACAAATATATTAAAACAATAGGTGAGGAACAGTAAGGATAAGAAAAAGAATTATTCCTCACTGTAAATTGCTGAATCAAAAAGACACTTTTTATATTAAGCAGAAGGAATAGTTGCTGGCTCTAAATGTAATCTGTTTGTGATCTATATTATTGATTCTCTGGTAATATTTTTTTTCCTCTTTTTTTTAGTCATGTCATCATTCACATATTTATATGTTTTGCGCTCAACTGAGCACTGTGAAGTGAGGCATGATAACTGGTTAGTCATTTTTTATTGGTTCCAATCTGTGGGAATGATTGCAAAATACATATCCCTCCCAAATTTATAGGCAGAATCACACAAATGCATGCTGAGAATACTTCCTAGTTAATAAGATAGGTCAGTTCTCGGTTTTATCTGACTCAGTCCCAGTCTGTCTTGTCTCGTTTTGAAGCCAGAATTCTACTTTTGTTTATTTGAATTTGCGCTTGTGTGTCAACACCAGTTCTTAGTTTGTGAACTTTTTATTGCTTTGTCTTGCATATATTGTTTGCTTGCTCAACATTATTTTTTTGTCCTGTTCTTTTCTTTTCATTGTTTATTACAAACTTTGTCAGATTTATTTTTTGGCCAGTTCTGCCATTTCCATTTAACCGTAGCCACACACTCTACATTTTTGTTTTCTTTTTATTTCTATTTAGTTATAATTTTCAATTTACCATTTTACAGTGAATAATAATATTTTTCATTCAGTTTGCTCTCCCTCTCTTTTGTTTTAATATATATAATACCATAATAAAATGAACATGCCAGATATTATTTAAGTTGAAATATTCAAAATAGCTGGATACTTTCTGCACAGTCAATGGAATAACAAAATGTATTTTAATTCTGGCACTATTAAGTGTCAATTTTCTCTGATTACAACACAAATGCATTCAACATTTTCATGTATTCTGCTTCTTGAAGGCCTTCAGGAATTTGAATTGCTTTCAATGGAGTCCCAGTTAAGTTTAAGGTGTAGCTACCAAATTTTATGCAGACTTCATTCATTGAGCCATCCCTGAATGATTGAATCATTCAAATAATTTCCAGCTTTCAAACAATCACATGCAACAATCACAAAAGTAAACTCAATGACATCTGTCAACTAAGCTACCACATGAGAGAATGTTTGTTAATACATGTGACTAGTTATGTTATAAATGCATGTATAGTAGCACGGAAAAATAAACAAAACAGCAGTTCCACAAGTAACAAAAAAGAAAATAAAGATGAGAATTGTAAATATAAAATTCTTATGTATGGCCAATACAGTGGATTGTCTCTAATGTAGGCAAGGGAGGTAACTTTTGAAGGGTAAAGATGATAATGTATGGAGTTGCTGTGTTTGTTGGGTTGATTGAGCAAAATCATGGTAGTGATGTTGAGAGAGGCCTGGAGTGGATTAGTGAAGGTTGCTGTTCACTGTGAATCTGTCCCAATCATTTATGAGTGGCTTTCTTAAAAGCAAGTTGTAGTAACTCCTGGACTCATCCTTTATTCATGTTTTTTCTTTGGTAGTAACATTCATGATTGGCTTATTTTATTATTTTCTATTTTGTGAGAAGATTTGTTTTGTGAGTCGAATGTGATGATCAGAGCCCTTGTGCAGAGGTCAACCTTTTAATTTTGGGTTTTGCTTTCTTGGCATTGGCTGACATGTGGAATGAATCAGATTGACATCTAATTTGAAGTAGAGTAAAATGGTTTGTTTGTTATAATGGTTGTTGGTTCAAGACTGCACAAAATATTCAATATACATATAAGATACTCAAAATATATTAAATATGATATAAGGTATTCAAAATATATGAGATAAAATATGCAATATATATGAGCATTGGTAAGGCTTGTTCTAATTTTAAAAGCATTAGCCATTTTTTGATGAGTTGCTTATCTATAAACCATAAAGTGTTTCAAGACAAAGGGGAAAAATTATGGAGATGTTTTCAATTCAGTATCTGTCTATATTTCTGAGATGAGGTATTATGTACACTATTTACATTATTCGGACTATTGTCCTCATCTTTGTCGCCATATTTATTACTGTGTTTCAGCCTTTCAGTATCTGTCTATATTTCTGAGATGAGGTATTATGTACACTATTTACATTATTCCGACTATTGTCCTCATATTTGTCTTCAAGGACACATGACACAGTGGATAAAGATGTGAGTTAGATCCAGTGACAGGACCCAAAGATTGTGAGTTCAATACCCAGTTAATGCATTGGAGAACTTGGAGAGGGGAATTAACAGGTGATAACTGATAACTGATTAAAACATGGCACATGGAACAATAACAGTCTACCCCAGTGAGCGAAATAAAGGGTTCAGTTTGACATTTAGACCACCTGAAGAAGGCTGGAATGTACAACGGCCGAATCGTTGTAATAAATATGGCGACAAAGATGAGGACAATAGTCCGAATAATGTAAATAATGTCTTCTCTTTAGCTACCCATAATCCTTTTACAAAATGGCCGACCCTATGGACAGTTTCAAATATTCATAGGAGGTTAGTGAATGTTTATAGAAAATCTGTGCTTGATGAAAGAACAGTAACAAGATAGGCCAGTAGAGTTAATGGCAACACTAAAAGGAAAAAGGAAACTGACCTGGCATCTCAACTTCAGTCACTTTCCCTCCAATATGACATGGCTTCCCTCTGTCTTTTCTATAAATATTTTCATAACAATTGTTTTGATGTACTTTCCTCCTTGGTTCCTTGACTGCATGAATTTAAACATACTACTAGGTTGGCAACTAGGTCTCATCGTTTTACTGTTGAATTAGCCAGGTGTACCAATAAGTTCTTTTCTAATAAGTTTTCTTTTTTCTCACCTGTGGAATTCCCTTTCCAGTTTCTTGCTTTCCTGCCACCTACAATCTTCAAAAATTCAAATGTCAATCACCATCTTCTGTCTTCCAGAGTCCTGTTCTTTTATTATCCTCTCTCCTCCAGTCTTCTTATTCTTTTCCATTACCCAGTAACCCCTTACATCTTAGTGGCATTATTACCTTGCTTGGGGTGAAATGATTAAAAAAAATGTCATATATTCATAAACTGAATTTATGTGTCTATGAATTAAGATAAATAGGCTGAAACAAGGTCACCTGAAATTGTACATTTTTCATTTAAATTTTTTAGTAGATAAGAGACAGTAGCTGAATAAAGATCAATATATATGCATATAATTGATTAACAAGCATGATTTTCAGTGAACAAATTACTCTACTATAAGTAGATTTGTAAATCTTGTATAATAAATTTCATTGTTACTTATAATCTTTTCATGTATATGTGTGATGTTATATAGAAATAACCAAAGATTTCTGTCTATATCTCTAAGATAAGGTATTATGATTACTTACATTATTTACATTATTTGGACTGTTATCCTCATCTTAACTGCCATATTCACAACATTTCAGCCATTGTATGCTCAGGCCTTCTTCAGGTGATTGGAATTTCAAACCGAACCCTTTATTTCAATCACTTGGAGATTTGAGTTAAAGGAAAATAACAGAGACATCCAAAAGAGGCATGGCACGTGGAACTAGAACAATCTACCACAGTGGATGAAATAAAGGGTTCGGTTCAAAATTCCAATCACCTGAAGAAGGCTGGAGTGTACAATGGTCAAAATGTTGTGAGTAAGGCAATGAAGATGAGGATAACAGTCCGAATAATGTAAATAATCCAAGTAACCAAAAATTTGTTTTACTTTCACTTAATAAATAAGGTCTCAGTTGAAACTATAAATTTTACACCAAATTTATAATTAAACAATTAGTTTTTCTATTTTTACCTCTGTCAGCCTGTCTGCCAATGCCTTCATCATGATTACACTGTAGTCATCATACTGTTTTTCAAACCTTAAAAGAAAACAAAAAATAAAAAGCACTTTCACTCACATTTCTTTTCCATTAATTCTATTTTTGTAGCCATTAACAAACTCTTTTCTTACCAAATAATTATGCTTTCTTCATTTCAAATTGATTTTTATCGCTTCCTATTTTTCCATAGCCAGAAGTAAATGTCTAAGCTAATAATTGATAATATCAGATCAACATCGATCGATTGCCAGTTGATAAGCAATCACAAAATTAGAAAAGAAGATGGAAAAAAAAAAGGTATTTTACAAAACTCCAAAATTAATGATGACATTTACTTGGTCTAATTTTCGGGACACCTACCTTTTACAACCTTAAAATCTATGTTATTTCATAAGAAACTACAACTGGCATCAATTTTGCCTAAAGTTTGACTATTCTTGCACAATTTCACACATCAATTGTTTACTTATTAATCAATTTGTAAGTCTATGATATCGTTTAACACTGCAAAATGACAAATAGTTATATTCTACACTTAGATTAATCTGAAACAAAGTGAAATCATGAGAGATGGAAAGAAAATATTTGTGCTGAACCAATCTTGAAAATCGGTATCCAAATATTATTTCAAATCCATATTCTTCACTGATGGCAATAGACTGGATAGTTGCAATGAAAGGCAATTAAAATTAAGATGAACAAAATAGGTGATGATGGCTCTCCACAGCTTCTTGTCTTCTGTTGCATCCCACTCTGTAGTACTTGCTTCTCCATCTATTTGCTTGTCAAGTAGGCAACACTGCTTTATTTGCCTTTGATGCATCTTTTGTGAGGGTTAAGTTTTGATAAAAGTAATTTCTTTCTTTTTAATTCTATGTACCTTCATGACATAGGCGATCATGGCTCTCCACAAATTCATTTTTTTTTTTATTGTCTGTGAATTGCCATGATTTGTCAGAGAACACTCTTCTATGATAACATTGAAAATTTTCAGTAAGATAAAACACACTGCACAAGAGTTACAGGAACATGAAGAACTGTGTCACTGTGTTACACTGGCTACCAAAGTGTCCCCAAGACCTCAATCTCATATGTAAAGTTGACTTAACTTTCCCCGAGTCCAAGACTGGCCGTATTTATACACCGCCAGTGAAGACCGGTGTTTTTCCCATCCCCGGGACCGTCTCACCAATCATCCTTCTTCTCTACATGTCCCTCACCCTCCTATGACCGCAATACCTATGTTTTGTGGTCACCTGTCGCAATAATTCCGAGTAGTCGTGAGTTGGTCCTGGCATTTGTAGGGATAGTGGTCTTGGTGGCCGTGTTACCTTCATGCTGTGTCGTGGGGTCAGACCTGCTGGTGTATAGCTGATTGGCTGTTGGTTCTCTTCCACCTCCATCTCTGCGTTGTCTGCCATCACTACGTCATCGTCCATTGCCTCTACGTTCATTATTTCAGGTATGTCATACAGAGATTTGCTGTCCTTTGGCTTTGGCCTTTGGGGAGGTGGTTGAGAGTGTGGGTGATCGGGTGAATAGTCTGCCGTATCTGCAACTGGCAAGATCTTCCGGAGGAAATGACGATTATGTAGTGTAATTCTGCCGCTTCCGTCTAACCGTATCCGGTATTGCCTGTTGCCCATAGTTTCAACAACTCTCTCTGTTTTTGTCCACCGTCGTGGATATGGTCCCTCTTGATTTTGCACTCGCACTGATTCGCCAACCTGAAGCTCTGGGAGTGGTCAGCAGTGAGTGTTGTATTGTTCTTGATTTAACACATACCTTTTCGCCATCGCCCTCTCTCTCAATTCCTTGGTTTTCATCCAGTGTTTATGAATCTGGTGCTTCTCGCAAAGTATGGGGAGGTGATCCTTTATTGCTTGACCATATAACATCTCTGCTGGTGACAACCCGAAGTCCTGGCGGAGTGTATTCCTATGTGTCATCATGGTTAGCGTCACCTGATCGTGGCGTAGGTGGCCATAACCATCAAAGCAGTCTATCAGCATTCTTTTAGCTGTTTTTACGGCCAGCTCAGCCCGGCCATTACTCTGGGGATATGCATTACTTTAAACCCCAGTCTCCCAGGAATGACTTATATTCTAGCAAGTCGAATGGTGGCCCTCCATCTGATGATATCTCCTCCGGTGCACCATATGTACAGAACCAGCCCCTCAATGCGTCATATACTGCTGCAGCCTTCCCTGATGGTAGCAGGGCCACTTCAATCCAGCTGGTATATCGGTCTGCGTATACCATATAACTCTTCCTATGCATGTCAAATAGATCTGTGACTGTCTTTTGAAATGTGAATTCTGGGTTTGCGGGTGGCATTAGTGATTTTCTCGACTGGGACAGGGCAACAGAATTACATCTTCGGCATTGCGCCCTTGTTTGTTGAATGCTGGTGTCTAAACTGGGCCAAAATAATCGTTGTCTAGCGTTAGCCAACATCCCATTCACACCTTGATGAGCAGTGTGCAGTGCCTCCAGTACCTCAGCTCTAAGCTGCTTTGGTATCAGAATTTTGTCCGCCTTTATGGGTACCCTCTCCAAACAATATAATTTGTCTGCCATCGGCCAGAATTGTCGGACTTTCGGCAGTAGTTCATGGCGTGACTCCGGGAATCCATCCTGTATGTATGTTGCTAACATTCAACATTCCTAGTCGTGGCTGCAGCCACCACAATTCTATCCCAGCTTGTCGTGCATAGTTTCAGATCATGCGCATATGCGGCTATGATCGATGCTTGCATGGCCCCCTCGATCTGCTTGATTGTGTCGATTGTCTTTGATCTGCAGTGTACTGGTGGTGTCGGGTATCTAGAGGTGCAGTCAGGTGTGGCGTTAAGTTTCCCTGGAACATGTTTAATTTGAAACCTGTACATTAACGACTGTTCTTTGAATGTAAATAAACGAGGATTCTTTATGTTTTCAAGGACCTGATCTGAGAATATTTTCACAAGTGGTTGGTGGTCCACCGTAACCAGTAAATCTGGGCATCCCAGTAAAAGCATCCTGCAAGATTCCAATCCATATATCAATGCCAGGGCCTTCCCCTCTATAGGAGAGTAGTGAGACTCTGCATCCTTTGTAAACCGGGAGCTGGCCAAAATTATTTTCCAGTGGTCCCTACCGCAGTTTGGTCCATCCTCTGTTGGGCATTGGCAGTGTCTCTGAAAGAGAAAGTACCCGATGCCAGTTTTACCATAATCGGTTGAGAGGCATGTCGCCCTGTTCATCTTGAATGTTTTTACTCCCTCAATCTTCCGAACGATGTTTCTCTTTGACTCCTCGAAAAGATTCTTTAAGGTACCATCCCAATAGAATTTGCAGTTCTTTGTGTGTAATAATTCTTGAAAGGGGGCCATGACCTTGGGTTGTGAAAATGCATACGATACCTGGTTAACCAGTCCAAACCAGGATCTGACACCAGTGATATTCGTTGGGGTCGGGAAGTTCAGAATGGCCTCAGTCATTTTTTTGGTTGGTTTAACGCCGTCATCCATTATTAAAAAGCAGGCAAATTCGACTTTGTCGCCTGCAAATTGGAATTTCTCAGGATTGAAGATGATTCCATTTCTGCCGCAATGGGTGATATAGTCCGATTCCATGGTTTCATCCCAGAGAAGTGTGTCGTCGATGCAACGAGTCTTTCGAGGCATGTCTACTGTAATGTCATCAAACCAGCTGGTGTATCCATCCCCTGATGCGTGGAAACCTTGGGGTGCTCTAAGGTACCAATAACGTCCCCATTCTGTTATGAAGGTAGTTGTGTCTCGGGCCTTTGTGGAGAGCGGTAAAATGTGGTACCCATTCCATGCCTCTAGTACTGTCTTCTTAGTTCGAGCGGTCGTGACGGAGACCTGGTTAAACGGGGATAGAGTGAGATGGGTTTCCATCATCTTTGTGGCATTCAATTCCTGCAAGTCCACTTCTAGGGGACCCATCCTTCTTTGGTGTTCTAGGATGGTGGTTGCACCAAACTGTAGGTGTGCCTGCCGGCAACAGTTTAATGATGCCCAGTGCAACATCCCTATCCAAGTCCTCTTTCACCTTCTTTTTTCAATGATGGGGGACTGGAATGGGTGTGTGTACAGATGATGGTTTCACTCCCCGGGCGAACGTTATGTCCAGTGGCCTCCCTGTCATCACTTGTAACGGCTGATGGGGACAAGTGTTGAACGCACCAGATTTGAAGTGCTCCCATAACCATTGTTCTAGGCATTCCCGATTACTTGCAATACGGGCAAACGGGACCCTCACAGGTTTACTCGGGACCGTCTCTCTTCGGGGACACCCACATAGTGCTATCCTGTTATCCACGATCAACGCATCAGTTTTCGACATCTGATTTGGGAAGCCACGAGGGATTAGTTCTATTTCTTTCAATGCTGACTCTGACAAGTAAAATGCCGACGTGTTAAGTCTTTCTCAAAGTCAACTAATTCTTTGTGTTGTGGGGGACATTTTTTGGTTTTAAAGCCATATTTTTCCTTGAGTGTGGTGTTATTATTAAGTTCCTGGTTTAAAAAGAAATGGGCTTTCTATCTTATTCAAAATTTCATAAAAAGAATAAGATGGAAAGCCCATTTCTATAGACATACATATGCACAGGTTAGAGACAGATGTCCTAAGAATCTGTACATACTCTAATCCATACTAAATTCACAAAATATGCACACTTTAGTTGATAATGCCTACAGTCTTTACTTAATTTTTCACATCTTCAGTACCAATTCAGTACATCTTTTTGCTGATCAAACCTATGTTAACTATTATTATCCATTTGTAAGTCAAATTTCCCCCTCAAATAGAAACAGAATTGCATGCATTTTTCAAACCCACAGTGTATGCAAATGTGTCTACGTACTGTTGACATAAAACATCAGCACCTAATCCTGCTGTGACTGCAAAAAGTCCAATGTGATCTTCTAAATTACTATCCTTTGGAGCAATAAAATCAGAAATGCAATAATAAGGTTGTTGGTAATTCACTATCTTCTTAGCCTGCAATAAAAGCAAAGTGAAAAAAAAGTATTTAATTCAACAGAATTTCTAATAATTGATCAAGAAAACCAAGCATTCAAATTCAGAATATTCAATAATATCTGCTCATTCTTTGAAATATAATCTAAGAAACTGATCATTCTGAGACAATAATGCAATTTTTAAATATTAATTTTATTTTTCCAAATTTTATACCACTAGAAGGAAAATATGATTCATCAACCAAATGAAAATCTTTTCCAATACCAATCCATCAATATTCATGATGGATTGGTTCCAGGAACCTCCTTAACAGATACCAAAATTCATAGATTCTCAAGTCCTTTATCTATAAACAGATGTAATATTTGCCAACATACATCATCCTATGCACTTCAAATCATTTCTAGATTAACTATAATGTCTAATAAAATGTAAATTCTATGTAAATAATTGTTGTACTGTAAACATGAACTAAAACTTTTGACAGGAAATGTATGCAAAACTATGAAAGCTGTATATGATCTACACTCTTAGATATGAACAAAAACATAGCATATATTTTGACCATTACTAAATAGTAAACATTGGGTTTTATATCAATAGATAATGATTTTTGTTCATATTTTTGTGTAGATGCAATTCAAGAAATAAAATCCAACACCAAACTTAAATCCAAAAATTGTGTTCTTTCTTTCTTGTACAATTCAGATGATTAACTAAATAATAACAAGTAAAACAATTATATAACAAACATTTCAATGAAATCACACAAGGTAAAATAGAGAAGGTTTCACACAAGAAACAGTTTAAATAAAAAATATGAAAACTATAATGTATCAATAATCGTGTTTGTAAAGGGGACAAGTAAATGAACCAGTGATAATTTGTCACCAATTATATGATCATCAATTTCATGCAAAATTGATTTATCAATAGGAAAATTTGTCTCTGCTATAATTCACTTATACTTTTTGGTTAAACAATACACATAAAAATAAGTGCAGTAAAAAAGCATAAAGAAAAGTCTATGTACACAAAATAAATAAACATAATGCTGATGGATCTGCCATTAGATTGTGAAAATCAAACACACAAGGCTATATGGCAACCAAACAAATGACATGAAAAATTTAAGAAGATTGGATGACATAATGTTCTGCTTTAACAAGAATTACTACATTCTCATAAAGAATTTATGCAAGAAGAAGAAACACTCCAATCAGTGACATGCAGAGGTTTGGTGATCCCCGGGGCCAGCTCCTTGATTGTATGCCGCTAAGACTCAAGTAGGAGTGTGTGTGTGTGGGGGGGGGTCCTATATGACTAACTACTGAGAAATGTGAGATAGGAAGACATTTTAAATATGTTAAAATAGATGAAACATGAAATAAATACTTTATTCAAATTAAGTATAAACTAAATTTTTATTTCACTCTTTTATATGGATGCCCTCCCAATATGGATGCCCTCCCAATATGGATGCCCTCCCAATATGGATGCCCGGGGGGTCAGTCACACCCTCTGCACCCCACAGACTCCACTGTAGAAAACTACAAAGATATGAACAAATTCATATATAAAAATGATATTTTTAAATATTTGCACATAATTTCAAACTTGAATATTTTCAATATAACATATTAAACTTTAGATTTTGTTTAATTTTGAACATTTCTGAAAATTTAATAAAGTTTTGAAAATCTGAATTTTATTTCCTACCTTTTTTTATTTTTACTCTCATTGTCTTGTCAATGAACTGGCTGGTGATCAACTGACTGTATGTCTATGTAAGTTGTAATTTTTATATCCTAATTATTCCAATAAGACATTTTCAAGGTTGTATAGATCATATAAAGGATCTAATAAAGTTTTATAGGCTCATGTTCTTTTTTCTTACTATTTTTCATTTAATCATAATCATAGGTTGTTTAACCAAAATAATACTTCACAAATATAGCCTAGGTTGTACCATTTACTAATAATTTTACTAATTACTGCTGAAATTGGGGTGCATCTTATACACCTATGTGTCTTATATTTCATCATATACAGTATTTACACTATTTACATCATTTGAACTGTTGTCTTCATCTTTATTGCCATATTCATGATGTTTCAGCAATTGTACACTCTGACCTTATTCAGGTGATATACGTTGGAATTTCAAACCGAACCCTTTATTTCACCCACAAGGGTAGAGTGTTCTAATTCCACATGCCATGCCTTTTTGGATATCTCAGTTTCAGTTAATTTCTTGAATACAATATGGGAACCAGTAATATGGAGAGCTAGAGAAATCAAAAGAAGGACTTAACCCAAAGAGTTGTGAGTTCAATACCTGGCCACAGCAGAGAGAACAAAAAACAATCTGGAGAGTTGAGTTACTAAAGGGAATTAACTGAAACTGAGATATCTAAAAAGGCATGGCATGTGGAATTAGAACACTCTACCTCCATGGACTAAATAAAGGCTTCGGTTCAAAATTTAAACATATATCACCTGAAGAAGGCCAGACTGTACAATGGCCGAAACGCAGTAAATATGGTAATAAAGATGAGGATATCAGTCTGAATGATGTAAATAGTTAAAAACAGTTGCACATTATCACAAATTTGAATATCTCAATATCCAATGTATTGAATTTTAGTGTGTGTGTGTGTGTGTGTGTGTTTTAGCATTTTGAACATTTGTTGCAGTTGAATAAAGCAGGCTTTTATTTCTTTATTTATTCATCCTTTCATGGTGACAGATTATCCAGTCAACAAACTGAAAACCAACTAAATAATAATGAATATACTGATCTTCAAATCAAAGCATCCATCCCGACTTCTGTGATTAGAATGTCTCACCTGTTGGCGTAATCCATAAAGTTTTGTGAGCAACTCTCCATTGTTGTCGTATAACTCAATATCATCTCCTACAGAGTTGGCTCGATAAAAAGACACAACACCATTTGCTTGCAATAGTTTCCCAGAAATAATTTTATTCAGCATTTTCTGGGCATCTGCAAACACTTTTTCAGCCTCACTTCCTTTAAATAAATGTTAAAGAAAATTAAGATTTAAAAAAACAATATATATTTAAAAAGTTTTAAACCACTGAATTACCATAAAAAAAAAAAAAGAAATCATTTAGTGCCTTAAATTCCAGTTCTCTTGAATAATTTATCATCAGTCTTTTGTTTAACCAATGATTACAGTGTCTTTTTAGTTTCTTATAATCTATATATAAAAAAACAATTTTTTTACTGGCTGTAAAATTGCATCCATATTGACAAAAATTTAAGAAAAATATGTGAGAGGTATTTTACAAAAAAAAAATTACAGATTAGTGATTTTTTTGTTGTTTTTCTTTTTTAGAGTTACACAGATCAAAGAGAATCTTAGTGGATTTAAAACATCATTTTGCCTTTTCAGCTGAGATTGCATTACCCATTTGATGTCTTATCCTTGTCAACTGATTAGTCTAAGAGGATTAAGAACATAGAAGTGATTTCTCCTTTGATGATGTGAACAGAAAGATTGATATAAAGTGAGATTTTAATTTATATTATTTCATTAGTGTTTTAATAGGATCCTTAATTCCCTAAATGAATAAAAAGTCATATTGAAAGTTGGATGTTTTCAATGGTTTTATCCTTCTTTTTGGGGGGTTGCCTCCAAGTAAAGACAGTGACGTTGAAATGACTGTGCCAAATAGTCCAATTATTTTTCTGATGCCAATTCAGCCACACTGAATCAGCTACGCCAAAATGTGCCAGACCCCACAAAACTATACTTCCTCTCTTCTTGTATTGTCATTAATTATATAACAATATATATGTAACATTCCTGCATGTGTTAAAATTTATTCCTTTTGAAAAGGTATTCAATTTATTCAAAAGTTCTCAACTTTATCCATTACAAACTCTAGCTCAATACATCTACATATTTCCCCAAAAGCTAAAACTGCCATTGAAAAAGAGGAGATTTTGAACTGTGGACACATTTAAGGAGAGCATAACAAGGAGAACTTTCTAGTGATAGAAAAATATATAAATAAAACTAAAAAAAAAATTTAATTTTTACTCAGACGCTATAGACTATCAGTAATTGTACCGAGCTTAATTTTGAATATGTTGCCCATTACGATGGATGATTCCAGAACTTGTTTGAATGCTGTATCATCTCCTATTCTGGTGATCAGTTGTTGTCATGATCCCTGTAGTGTTGCAATATTTTTCATGAACAGTTTTTACTCTCCCCCAATTGCATATTTTGAGTGTCTTGGTCCCATGTTTTCTGTTATAATTCTTTTTTTATCCGACTTTTCACCGAAGAATCTGCCTCCCTGATTTGTTCCAGGTCAGGCCATTTCAGATTTAGTCTGTTTGGTTGGTTTGGCAGTACCTTATTTTCCTACCCATGATCAAATCTACAGCACTTGCTTTTATAGTCAATATCAGTGTTCTATGGTATATGCCATTAGAGCCAAGAAAGTATCTGTTCATTGTGAGAATCTTAATTCGATTTTAGATCCACTTTCTGCTGCTTGAGGAAAGTGGAAACTTACAGTTCTGTGCGTAAATCCATATTTGGATGAAAAGTTATTGTAGCTTGTGAACTGAGTTCCAGTGTCACTGACTACTTCATTTGGGATCCCCACCTGTCAAAGACATTTTTCAATTCACATTGGCGAACTGAGAAGGATTAAGTGGCTTGAAACAGGCTATTTCTATATAGTGTGAAAAATAGTTGATTGCTACTAGGTAACTCCATCCATTCGGTGTGAATATATCCATCCCTATCTTCTACCAAAGCCTCTCCAGTAACGGTGTCAGTTTTACTTTAGGTAGAAGTGGAAATGGTATCCATCTCGCTGTTGTGATGCAGTTTGGCTTGACATCTTGTCTTAGATGAATTTTCACTAGTTCACCTTTCATTATATTTTTTATTACAAGCTTAAACATTCATCTGATTTTCTTTACAATTTGTATTAATAAAACAAAAATAATAAACAAAGTGATATGAATAAATTCAAAAGAAAGGCACTAAAAAAATAAACATTTGATGAGTTCTTGAAGTCCACAAATTTCATGATGAATTAACAGAAATGAAAATAAAATACAAATGAATACATATTTTAATAACTTACCAACAGTTTTATCTTTAAAAATTTTAGGGTAACTTCCATTAGGATACTTCCCTTTCAATTGCCAGACATCAAAGAACGCCTTCCAGTCAATGAAGGAAACCAGCTTTGCCAAATCAAAATCCACAAACTTCTTGATACCACAAAACATGGGAGCAGCTAACAAAAAAAGGTTTATAGCCAATATGAAGTAATCATTTACTTATTTATATTGTCATCAATATTATTGTCATCAATATTATTAGTTGCATGAAGCAAGTATGGGGCAGAATAACAATTTCTGGTGTTAAAAATTGAACTGGAGAAGCAAGTTAAAATTTAAGATTGCACTAAGACCTTTAAAAAAGCATCAGTTCTTTTCTCACTTTAGTCAGTCCCATCACCAGATATTGTGACAAACATGTTTTATTACTGGCATGCCACAATACATGATAAAAAGTAGTTGAAGGAACACTTTAGTAAATCACTCAGCCATAACGAGTGAATCTGTACAGGCTGTTGCAATAATGGTCCAATCAGCAGTTATCATATTTACTAAACTCGACACAAAGTCAAAACTGAATTGTAGGAAAGACAAATTTAGTAAAGCTTTCTATTCAAATTCTGATTATGTTCTAAGTGTGTAAATTTCTAGGAGCAGGAGTTATTATTTACATGCAGTCTATTGTTATTATTTACATTCAGTCTATTGTTATTATTTACAATGTTTCAGCTGCTTTCTTCAGGTGACTATCACTTCAGGTAACCTTCAGGGAATTTTGAACTGAACACTTTATTTTATCTACAGAGGTAGAATGTTTTTGTTCTGTTTATTTTTAGTACTGCTTTCTAATTGCACATTCCTGTTTGTATAGAGTCTCTGTACTACCTTTGCTCAGAGATTGAACACACATTTACAATGCCACAAAAACAATGAATCAAAAGGTTGTTCAGTTTTAAAGTTCACCTAATATAAGGCTCAAGAGCCACTCAGTGTGTTAGGTTAATGAATGAGATCTATGAGATGGGAAGAAATTAACATTATGAAGATGAAGAGAATAATGATTGACCTTTGACTTTGATGAGGTTATATGTGAAGTTTTCAGTAAAACATCTGGAACAATGTGTAACTTAATTGATATGTGACACTATTTGACACTGGCAATTGAGAAAGAAAGGGGGGTTAAATGCAAAAACATAGCCCAGAATGAAACAAGAAGGGTTAATGAATAGAACAATGGACAGACTGAGAGAAAGAGTGAACATTTTTCATTACTTTCAAAAGAAAAGCTAATTTTCTGAAACCAGAGGTTTCTTAAAGAAAATGATATTGTCACAAGGAAGCTATGTGGCGATCTTTAAGTCTGACAATTGATTAATGAAGCCATTAGCCAGACCTGATTGCAAAAACACAAAATAAGGTCTATTTATGTAATCTAGGGTATTCAGAGTGCAGTAACCTTAGCAGGGCTTGGGAAGATAGCTGCCTGAGACAAAAACAGCTGGTAAATAGCTGATTTTGGACAAGATTAGGATGAGAAAATTTTGTGTAATGAGAAATTTTTCAGGAGCTAGATTGGCTGAGGGGTAGCCAAGGTGGCATGTACAGGTGAAACACCAAGGAAGGTAGAGGAATTGCCCATGCTCATTGGGAGGTGTTGGTGTGAGATACCAATAAAAAGAGGAGGAAATTATCAGGGTGGATTAATACCTGTGATCACTACCCATAAGAATATTTTCCAGAGCCAGATAACAAAAGGACTCTTGTTGGAAGATAGGGGAAACACCAAGTCCACTAAACAGGTCATGCCCCACTTCAGTTTTAGATGAATGTCAATAAATGCAAGGAATTGAAGCAGCTAAGACTGTTGTTGCAGACACTGAGATGAGAGACAACCATGTTGCCTGATATCATGTGACTGCCTGTCTGAAAAGAACCTCCGACATAAGCCTTTGACAGATTTAACCAAACTAGCCAAAGTGTAACATTCAACTTACATAGTGAATTGGGTCAATAATTTTCTGCATGAAGAATTGATAAATTCTAACACTTAACATTTATTTAATTCTAACATCTAATTAAGACTAATCAAGCACTGTACAAAAGAAGGTATATAAAAGCATTTATTTTTATTTAAGTTATCTTTTTCCACTTGCTCTTCACTCTGCCGAGACCAACCCAATACAATGATTCCTGATGATGGTTTGAACTTTACCAGCCTTATGATCAAAACTAAACACAATGTGGGATAAGACAAGATTTGGATCAAAGCAATTAACTCACTGATCAACCACAGGGATTGAACATTCAGACAGACCGACTGAGAAGAAGCCCAAAGATAAACATATTGATCAATCTGTTCATATTTCCCCAAAACTTTGAATAATAGGGACACTATTGTCTTTGTTTCCATTTTAAATCTGTACAGTTTTTTCCTATGATATCAAATAGACAAAGAACTTGATTTGGAGCAATATCTTTGCAATAAAACACAGTTAATCACTTGAACACATGGCAAAGGTAAACCAATGAAATATTTGATCTCAGATATTTTCCCCATGAATTCTTTTATATAGAGTTTATGTGATTGTAAATATTTTTTTTATGAATTACTTCTTCACAACTTTAAGAGTCTCATAGCCCCCTTAAGGTCATAGGTGCACCACAGGTACCAGTATGATCGCAGCAATGCTGTGACTAAGACAAGATAACTTGATGTATCCTATTCCTATTAGGGCTGGCTTTGTATTTTGAATTTTCCTTCTCTTAGACTGGTTGTCGCTTCAAGGCAAAAGAACCCGGTCAGTCCTGCTATTTAACCTGTCAGAAAAAATAGATTCATTGCTTTCCCAAAGGTCATTGTTATCGTCGGTATCCGTCCGTCTCGAGAGACGATGGAGTAGCGCGGTGCACTAAGAGCCTGGGCGGGATATATGGAGAACTAGGGCTGCCCAGACATCTAGTTCCCCCTCGCAGCCTTGCTAGCAGAATCCAAAGGAGAGGATAAACCAATACAGTTTGGTACCAGCGCGGCTGCAGGAGTTGCCAGAAGGTAGCACAAAGTGCTGTCTATCCACCTTAGGGTTTGAATTAAGAGTTGTCCTTCTCCTAGACCAGTTGCCATCCAAGGCTATAGAACCCAGTCTGTCCTGCTATTTACCCATAGCTGGAGGGAGAAGAAGAGGATTCACACATTTCCCAAAGGTATTAGCACGTAAGTGAATGTAATGGATTTGACTGGAATTCGAACTCGGCTCTCCGATTCCTCACTCCAAGCCGCTATCCATTACTCCACCATGCCTCCAAACGTATTTGTATGAAAATAAATGCAACAAACCCAGCCAGATTTAGGTACTCAGAAAAAGTTCCTAACCCTTACAATACCTCCAAATCCAATATAAATTACATAAACAGATTAATCTAGAAAGTAAAAATATCAGTGAAACATAAAATGTATACCAAGAAAAACACTCGTACTTCAGTACTTATATAATATTTTCTGTTTTAGATGTGTAAGTTATGATTATTTTCTGATAGCAGATATATATGATGATTATGAATAATTTCACTGTTAAAAGGTTAAATATTAAATAATGATGAAATTGAAAGCATATCTTAAGTTCAAGAAAAATCTCAACTTACAAGCAGGTGGTTCGTCAACCCAATCAATCTTTAATCTTTCCTTTCGAGCTTCTTCCAATGTCAAATATTCTCTGTTCTGCAAAATAATTCAAAATCAAAAATTAAGAAACCTTTTACTATTTCCATCACAAAGAACATATTTTGAAGTTGTTGTTTTTTTATGCAAGTTAACCCCCAACAACTGTTATTAAAGTCTTCTGTTCCCAAAATATGACAGACTAATAAGTTTTCACCTCAACAAAGAAACCTTATTCACTTCAAATTAATGCCAGCAAATCCAGAGGAATCTGGTTTCAGGTCTTTTTTGTCAAACATTAAATAATTTGAATCTGAGAACATACAAAGGATTCTGTCATTCTCTTTTTTTAATCAGGTGTTTATATAGCTTCCTGTCATCTGATTGTTTTGCATGTGTATATTCTAAGTTCAGCTGCTTTCACTTCCTGTTTGTGTTGATGTACTCACCAACATCCTTTGAGCGATGATTTTGTACTTGATGACTTTGATGTCACCTTCTAGGTCAATCCTCTAAGCACCTGGGTCTTTTGATGTTCTGAGGTAACACTGAGCATAAAGTTTGCTTTGGTATCTCTACATATTGGAGTTTTCATAGATCATCACTTCTTAGATTCCTGATGGACATTAAATCCAATTCAGACAAAATAACATTTCCTGGCATGAATCAGCAGGATGTAACCAACAGGAGGATTGTTTCTAAATAACCAGAGTTGTGTATTCTGTAAACAGGAGCACACATAAACGTAGAGTATACCATGGTCTTGATATAAACCAAGAGTCATTTCAGGTTGACAAGGTTTATACATGTGGATGTAAATTCTGCCTCAGTCATTCATCTATTTATTCTACATTTATTTTTTTAACATTATGCTAAAGAATATCAAAAACAATGTGGAAGCCAACAAATAACTTTGCTTCAAACTTCACCGGTCGGAAAGGTTTCAATGAGTTGCTGTTAAATGTGACATGACAAACCTGTGCCACATGGAATTGAATAACTATGGTAAAAAATTTTGGTTGGTAACCGTATTTTTTCCAGATTATTCAGAGGCTTGATCTGCTTACTAAGTTAAACATCTTTATTAAATCAACAAAAGTAAAATAAAGCCTTTCATTTTAGTTACAATATTTTTTCTTATATTATGAAATAGACTAAGTCCATTATTTTAATATATTTTATTGTTATACATTATTTATATAGACACAAATATTCAAGAAAATGCTCTATTTATAATAAACAGTATTAACAATATTTACCAACCTGAATATCTGAGAATTTCATAGAAAATATGCAAAAATCAAACAAAAATCTTGTGAGTCATATTTCAGTTAACTCTAAAGCTACATTTGCTCTTAAGGAGAAAAATATGATCATTGGCAATCTGAGTTACAAACGACATTTAGGGACAGTTATACTTCCTACTTTATGTTGGCCCAAAACATCAGAAGTTAATGTTAATGTTATTAAGATTTGTGACTTTAAAGGACTTCAGGATAAATGACTTTCAGTCAGGTGACAGATTTTAGTTTCACTTGGAATTCCATCCTAGCATCCTTATTTCAATGACACTGTACACAAAAAGTCTTCTTGGACAATCTGCTCAAAACCAATTGACAGCTGTGTGGTGCTCAGTACAGAATATTATTCTTTTAGGTCTGTCTACTACACCAGTATAACTATTAGGTGCCAATGTGTAAAGCAGGAGTGCGTCCACATGGTTCTTAAAATGTCTGTTTTTCTTTATTTATATTATCCAGACTATTGTTTAATGGATGTCAGTTATCAGTTATCTCCTGTTAGTTTCCCTCTGAAAGTTCTCCACTGCCTTAGTTAGATCCAGTGACAGGACCCAGAGAGTGTGAGTTCAATACCCAGTTAAGACAGTGGAGAACTTTCAGAGGGAAATTAACAGGAGATAACTGATAATTGACATCCATTAAACATGACACATGGAACTAGAACAGTCTACCCCAGTGAGTGAAATAAAGGGTTCAGTTCGACATTCCAACCACCTGAAGAAGTTCGAAGCATACAACGTCCGAAACGTTGTAATAAATATGGCAACAAATCTGAGGACAATAGTCCGAATAATGTAAATAATGTACATAATATCTCATCTCAGAAATATAGACAGTCTGTTTTTCTGCTGAAATAGTGTGGTAATGTCCAGTTCTTGTTTCATGCAGAACTTAAAATAAAGATGTCTGTTGTCAATTTTCCTACCCTAAAGCTTCCTGACATTTTTCCCAGTGCACTTAAATCAACAAGATTAATGACCTTATCTTGTTGATTAATCAACAAGATTAATGACTTTATTGAGAAACAGAGGCTGGGCCACCAGAGAGAAATGATGGAAATAACACAAAAGACAATATCAAATGAGAGGGCCTTCACATGCATTCATTGCAATTGAGACTATCCCTCTCACATGTGGGCCTGTACAGCCATAACAAATGCTACACTGCCATCTGCAGTTGAGGCATAACTGTTTGGGTGCAGATCCATGGTCTCTCGAAATGAATGGATGCCATAAAAAAAGGACTATCACTTGCTGGGACGTTTGTTAGAAAGCAGTGTAAGTCAGGAACACATTTTTTATTTTTCTGTTTGAATTTCTGGGATGCAACTTTGCAAAAACCAAATCTTCACTCCAAAAAAGAATACTCCAATGATCCTAGTTTTTATTCTGATGAAATTTACTGAAGGAAAACAATTAAGTTCAGTCTAATAGTGTCTACTTTGACTAATAAGGTTGCATTTGAGATGAGTTATAATAGTTTATTTATTTATGATTTAAAACAATCATTTATTTTGTACACTTTACAATTTGAAGTGCTTTTCACCTAAAAATTTTCTAATGCAATTAAGAGTGATTATTATTCTTTTTTTACTGGTAAACATTTTTTCGTACTAATCACATTACACAAATATCTCCAATTCTGTAGAGTGTATACATATTTTTATATCAGAATTTTCTCCAATCTTAATTCTTACAGATGGCCCAGAAGATTTTGATCATAAAGGTTTAGACAAGATTGACTTCTTCTTTCTTCATGTATCTGAATTGAAATTTTTGTTCGCACCTACAAACTAATGATTCTCAAATTACAATCACATTTAAAGCTATTGGAGTCATGAATATTGAATTTGTTGATATATATTTTAGGCACCTAGCCTTCAGGTGTAGAATTACAGTTTTAATTTCAAATGATTCAGATCATAATGAACAATCAAAATGCAACTTACTTTTAAAGAATCCAAATAGTAATTCCTGATGTCTTCATAATCTTCAGAAAGTTCTTCTAAATATTCCTCCACTAAATTTTCATTCATCAATGTTGAACACTGCAGAAAAGTTTGAGAATAAAAACAATCCTGGAAATTCTGCTAATCTGCATCTAATCAATAGCCTCTCACTACCAACCTGAGTAACCTAATAGGAGAGTGTCTGTTTACTAACCACTGATTGTTTGCCAAATTACACAAATTCTGGCCACCAAGGAAAAATAAAACAATGACCTATACTGTATTTTATCACCAGATGCATTTGAACCCAGTTTTCAGATAGAAAGATTTCAGATTTACTCGTTATTTATCACTAACTTTACTGATATTCTCAAGATGTTGGGCACTACTTAAATAGACTGGTCCACTTGTAAAAAGTAAGTCTTTGTCTGAAAATAATATTTGTACATTCTTTTTATGTGCCATGTCCTTTCAGGATGTAGGCGATCATGGCTCTCCACCTCCCTCTATCCCTTGCAGCTCTCAACAAGTTCCTTCCCTCTGCCACCTCCCCCAGACCACATTCTGTCATCCACTTGCAAGGCATGTCATGTGTTGTTTTCTCTTGTCTCTCTTTCCCTCTATTCGACCCATGAGTATCAGATTTTCCAGGCCCTCCTTCCTCATTATCTGTCCCAGGAACTTCAGCTTCTTCCTGATACTAAGTATAAGTCTCCTCTTTGTTTGCATCCTCTCCAAGACCTCATCGTTGCTCACATGCTCGGTCCATGATATTCTTAACATCCTTCTGTAGAACCACGTCTCCGTTACTTCATGTTTCTTCTTCATTTTTGAAGAAATCGTCCAACATTCGCTGCCGTCCTTAGCCTGCAACACTTGCCAGAATAAACAAAGGAAGTCCTGTTTATAATATCATTATATTGCAAAATCAATTTCTGAATTTGACAGAATTATTGGACTTCCAGTTAGTTACAAATGTCAACTTTGAAAGTGTAGTAATATCATTGATATCTGCATATTTTTTTTAATTTTCAGAATTTTTAACATTTTGTTATGTCTTCATTTCATTGAATGAAGATAACAGAATCATGAAATATAATGTCACTTGGAGTCAACATAGTCTTACTGAATTAACTAAGTTTTGAAATATATTGATTTTTTATTGATTTAGAAAGCAGAGTCTTACTGAATTAAATAAGTCTTACTGTAATAACTATATCAGGCTCATTCATGGCTAACTCTCTGCTGAGGATCTCAGCATCAGTATATATGCTATTTGGACAAGTCCATGTCATATTATGAGAGGTGTGTTCTCATTTTTTAAACATTTTTTTCAGAAGCACATCCAAGCAAGGCATGAGTGCCACTAACACGCAAACATGGGGTTACAGAAAGTGAGAGCAGGAGTAAAGAGTGTGTTTGAGGAAAGGATATAGAGAAGGAAAAGGCTCAGAATCAAGACATCAGATGTTGATTGACATTACATTTGAATATTTGAAGAGCATAGCTACCAGGGAGGCAAGTAAGAGGAAGGGAGTTCCACTATTGGGAAGTTCAAGATGCAATGCTGTTAGAATAAAAGAGACAACTACATTTAACTGTTTCGACATTGAAAGGGTGGGACCGAGATGCCAATCTAGTAGCACACTTAAATTCATGCAGTTGGGGTAACAGTGAAAGTAGCTCATCAGAGCAGTTGTCATGAAAATATTTGTAGAAAAGACAGAGGGAAGCCACATCACGTCTGTGAGAAAGTGATTGTAGATGAGATGCCAGATCAGGACCTGTCACACTGCATATCTGTCTCTGGATTTTATCGAAGACCTCGATATGAACAGCAGGGGCACCAGACCATATATGGCAACAGCATTCCAGGCGAGGATGAATGGAAGATTTGAAGGATGGACTCAGGCGAGAAAAACCTCCTGGCATGACACAGAGGACCAACTTTCATACACAAACATTTCTGGTTAATAATGAAGGATAAATGGATACAGACATTAATTTATGCAAATTTCTGTTCTTTAATTGATAACATATGCATTTTTTCTTTATTTATAAGAAATCTTTCTGTAACCACCCCACAAAAAAGTTGTTGTATGCACAACAGCTAAATCCAATAACTCTGTAAAAGTCAGAATATCAATTTGATAATTTATCAATATTACAAACAGGAGCTGCTTTCTAAATCAATAAAAAATCAATATATTTCAATTTTGACAAGTATCATAACCTACAGAAGGTCAAAAGAATTCCGATGTTCAAAATTATTCCCAAAAAACCTTTTCCTTTGTTTTTTTTTCAAGTGGACCACTGTATTTACATAGTTCCAGATTTTATTTTCTAAATATTTTCAATTTTAAGAGGAAACAAATATTAGAGGATTAAAATACTGAATTTTTACAAATTTTCACCTAAAAATTGATTGAACAAGTTTCAGAACTCGATCTATATGTTATGGAATGAAAATAAAAACTGGATTGTCTGCAGTCTGGAATTAATGCAAATATTACAAACATAAGAAACGAACATAGCTTAACAGCTAGCAGCATGGGAAGAGAGATTGGCAAACCATGTTCAATACATTCACTTTTTCTCAAATACCTATCAGTTATGGGTAAAATAGTAAGGCAAACTGGGCTCTCTAGCCTTGTTTGGCAAACAGTCTAGAGATTGATAAAAACAGCCTGTAAAAATGTACAGTGACTGAAATTATAGTGCCTACATTTTATTACTAACATAAGAGGGCTCTCTCTCTCTCTCTCTCTCTATATATATATATATATATAATAGCTCTCTTATGTTAGTAATAATATATATATATATATATATAATAGCCCTCTTATATTAGTAATAAAATGTAGTTTATATATATATATATATATATATATATATATATATATATATACGTATGTATATAAAACCGGAAGTCAAAATGAATACAATTTAAAGAAAAGAGGAAAAGGAGAGAAAAGTTTAAGTAGTGAGTGTAATGTGAAAAAAACAACTAAAAGGACAAATAACCACCACATACTACACATATGCATATACAAGTGTATGGGCATATGGCCGTATGCACATGAACATATATGCATGCACACATACACTATGAAAACAAAATGCAAAAAACTTGCACCAATAAAAAGTGGATATAAAAAAGAAAAATAAAGAAATATAAGCAGTCAATTGGTGATATCCTCTGATGAGTGGACAGAGTGATTCCTGAAGGGTCTTTCTACAAAACTCTGGAGTCAGGATATTGAAGATAACATCAATCAGCTAAGTGGCAAACCATTTACTTGTATTAATTCTCTCTCTCTCTCATATATATATATATATATATATATATATATATATATATATATATATATATATATAAATTCCCAAGAGGATAGAATCCAGGTAGAACTCAATGTCCAGGACAGAGTAAGAATATAATAAAAAGGCTCAAACACTAATATTCGATGGTTATAATTTATTACATTGGAATCGTAATCATGATCCAATTCATCAGACTTACAAATTCAAAAAGAAATCAGAAAATATAACTCCAGGTATAAAGAACAAAATTTTAGTGAGAGTGTATGTGTGGGAGTGGGAAACAAGTGTGAGAGGGAAATATATGAAGGCTCTAGAGAGAGGGGTAATGGAAGAAAGAAGAACAGGAAAGGCCTTAAGGTGAAGGTAGGGATTATAATTTAACAGAAAGAAGTTTTAAAGAGAGGAGTTAAATAATGGTTTGGGGGTTAACTATTTGCCCATAGCTGGGACCCTAATAGGTGCTACCACCCCGGGTCAGGGTGGACATGGGAACACAGGCAATTAAGAGATGGTTCCACACTTCTCAAAACCTCCTGATCAGAGGCCTTGCTGTTAGACGTAGTTTATCGTCTTACCCAGAACGCAGATGTAGTTTATCATCATACCCAGGACACGGATGTAGTTTATCATCATACCCAGGACAATGTGACCTCAGGGTTGCCCACCAGAAATACATGCAGTAACATCTACCCATGCATGATATGGCACTACAAATACCCAGATATTATGCAACTGTTGATCAGAGGAGTCTACCAAAGAGTTTACGCTCCTTATTACTAGTTAGATACAGCAACCAGAAAACTGCCAACCTGGTAAATGTTGCAGTCACTGAGCAGTGAGACAACAAAAAGTTAAGACAATTAAATAAATATGGCCATGGAAAGAAAGGAACTGGTAAACCACATCTTAAACAGGAAACAAGGGATAAACCTCTACTCCTGTTCATTAAACATGGAAGGAGTACTGGCTGGGTAATAGGCATACCTATCTACTCCTATTAACCTGTTCACAGCACAGGAGGCTGAGTGCTTTTATGTAGACACTATCTTTAGGAAGGTTACAGGATAAGGCTCTATATCCCTTCTGGACCAAGGGGGATTTACTAGATTATTAAAACCTATCTGAAGATTATCCTAGGAGTTGAAATCAAAGGAATATTAACATAAAATTAGATCAGTCAATCAAGTTAAATTTAAGAAAAATTTAAAGTTTAAATATACATATATATACACACACACACACACACACAAATACAACACAGACACACACACTTACATATATTTTATATTGGACATATAATAATTTTATAATCAATTATAATATTTATATTGTAGATTATATTGATATATTTATTATTATTATTATTATTATTATTATTATTATTATTATTATTCCTATTTTATTTTTACCATCTATTATTAACAGAGAACCCATAAAAAATAACAGAGTGTATGGGATTAGAGTATCTGTGTACTCTGCCTACAATCAAAGTTTTACTCCTTAATACATCTGGTTAAGATAAATGTGCACTCTGCCTAACTTAGTATTTGCAGGTTAATTTTACCAAGCTGTTTGAACAGCAAAATGCTGGCATAGTGGATATGATCCTTGCTTGCTTGCCTCCAAGTGGGATGTTTGAATCAGAACAAAATACATTTGTGAATTTCATATAGCCGTTTGTTTGTTTCTCTGTCCATAACTTCTATCATACTGAAGCAAATAAATGCCTAAAATTAACAAGTGCATCCTGCACAAAATCAAACAGCTGAACCTAAGCAAGCAAGTAACATATCCACTATGTCATCATTCTGCTGCTTGAGTAGCACATTAAAATTAACTTGTAAAAAGTAAGTTGAGTTTAGTGCACCGATCCCGGGCAGAGGGCTGAGGAGTGACACTTTGAATTTTAGCAGTGTACACAGACACTACATTGATCCTTGTGAGTGGATCAAAAAGTGATACTTTGATTCTAGGTAGGGCACACACACATTTTTATTCTAGGAAGAAGTGCCAATCCATATATAAATAATTCAGTAATTGTTTTAAAGATACTAAGCTAGTATTAAATAATTTAAATACACAGAAAATCCTAAAAAATTATAGAGAGCAGTACACTGGATAGTTTCACTCTCCCCAAATTGTAAAAATGGAATCAGCTAAATTATGTATATTTTCTTTTTCTCTCTCAAGGTGATGCAAGATTGGGATAATCACTGACCAAAAAGAGTGCTAACCATCCAACAAAAGGAAATCTTGCCTCAAGTCACATCCACACTGGTACAATTAACCCTATCAGTCAACTTAGTGTTTGCAACATTTTGTAGGGTTCCAAAGTTAACACCCAACAAGGGGTATCATTACTGCATCTTATCTTTGTCTAGAGAGAATGACTATTGGGTTGTGAAAGATTGACACCTTGTCTTCTGATCAAACAGGTTTGCACCTCCTTCAGGCAAATGATCAAGTTTGTGTGTATAAAAAGACTGCATAAGACTATGACTTCAGCCTGTCAGCAATTGGTGGTGGCTCTGGAATGGTGTGAGGTCTGTTCACAAGAACTACAAGTGAATTTGGAGTCTATCTTGACAGGTGTGAGATACAGAGCCTGTTGCAAACCATTTGCATGCTTTGCTAACCATATTCTTTGGTGGTGATAATTTGTTGCAACAGGATAATGCAGTTGCACCCTCATTGTGCATGGGTGTCATAAAACTAGTTGAAAGAACACTTAGCCAACATCCATGTACTCAACTGGTCCCCCTTCACTAGCCAGATTTAAACCCAATTGAACATGTATAGGACAATATGTTGCTAAATTCCCTGTATCCACATTCAACAAACAGAACACATAGACAATCCTGGAAAATGTCTGAATAGATTTTCAAACACAATGATTCCTGCACCTCATAGAATTTATGTCATGTCACATAGCCATGTCACATCTATGCCATGTCACATAACCATGTCACATCTATGCCATGTCACATAGCCAGGTCACATCTAAGCCAGGTCACATAGCCAGGTCACATCTATGCCATGTCACATCTATTCCATGTCACATCGCCATATCCCATCTATACCATGTCCCATCTATTCTATGTCACATAACCATGTCCCATCTATGCCATGTCACATAAACATGCCACATCTATGCCATGTCACATAAACATGTCCCATCTATGCCATGTCACATCTATGCCATATGTTATTGTTCAGGCAAAGGGAAAAGCTACACATTATTAGACAACTGTCTATAATTTTTTGGCAATTAAGTTTATATAAGATAAACAGGTGTAAAGTATTATTTTATGTCTTTTTAAATAGAGTTTTGAGAAAAATAACAGACAGGAGAATTTTCAAAGGAATGTAATGTAGGTCATTATTCTTATTGTAGAAAAAATAAGCAAAAAAGAAAAAAAGTAAATTTACTCACAACAAAAACACTTTTTGAAGCATCAGGTACATATATTGTAGGACCTGAGTATAAGGGGCCAATTTTTACAGCTGTATGTTGCCTGTTTAAGGACAAGATCACAATTATTGTTTATTCATAATCCTCTCAAAAATTAGTTTTTCCATTTTTAATAAAAATAAATCAAGCATTTTTTTTAGAAATCAAATTCAAGTTGAATTAAATTAGTATTCTGTTAAAGGACCAATACTGGTTATAAGGTGCAATCTGTTGGCACTGGTCAGTCTCAAGAGATTATGACATTTTATAGGTTGGCTAGTTAATCCCTATTGCAGATGCCTGTGCAGACTTATATGCATTCCTTCAATACCCACAGAACCAACCTGCAGTTTATACTGTAACTAAACAGAAATTAGTTGAAGTTTCTGAAAGTACAATATCTGGCATGTTCAGTATTTGAACCAGGCCAAAACACTAACACACTCAGTCACACTTCACACACTTCATGCTACAATATGACAATGGCACTGTATGCTGGTATTGTCCCTCCAAGATCAATATTTTCATGAAGTCACCCTCTTTGACAAATTGGTTATGACAAAATTCAATCCTGGTTCTCATGATAAGAACGCTAACCTTGTAACCACTAGGCCACACAACCAAAGCAGACATAATCAAATAGTTATTTTTTACTGTTCATCCTAGTCTTCTTTATTCTTTAAACATGAAAGAAGAAATTAATTCTATTGGTATCCTTCGTATAAACAACACTAATTATTGGAATGCATTCTGTATTATATGTTTGCATATTTTCAAAAGAGGTGCAGAAGAAATGCATATTTTGAGTGAATACAAAAATATACTAACTTGGACGTAGTAGCTCCACCAATAAGCAGAGGAATTTTCAGTCCAATCCTTTCCATTTCTTTAGCAACATGGACCATTTCATCAAGTGAAGGAGTTATCAAACCAGAAAGACCAATCATATCTACAAAATGAGAGTAACTGCTTAATTATACCAGAAAAAAATTTCTTGTGAAATTCCAAAAAATATTTTTTTTTTACTAATTGTTCGCCTAATGCAAGCCCCAAGATCAATTCAAGGTGGAGAGTTACTGGATAAGGTTCTTGTATGAACGTAAGAGGAGGTGTTAATAAGTGACGATTACAAGGATATGTAGGAAAGATAACTGTTGAAGAGATTAAGATTATAGCAATTGGGGAAGCATCCACTTGGGAGTCTGCAATTAAAGTTAAAACAAAAGAAAATCATGGACAAAGCGGAAATAACCAGAAATGAGAATCAAGTCAAAAATCTCTCTAAAGTCACCAGACTTGATTAGAAAGAGTTATTTGAAATCTACATTCTGAATGTATTGTTGGCCACTCATATTCAAGGATACCTGTCTACTAGGACGGCTAGCCAACCTCTATTGCAGACGCTTGCTCAGGCACATTTGTGTTTATTCAACACCCACAGAAATCACCTGTAGTTTATATTGCAACTATGCTGAGCAGACCTTAGTTACAGTTTCTGGGAAAGACCATGTTATCTAGTGTGATCAATATTTTGAACAAGGCCATCACACTCAAACCCTCAGCCACAAAAACTTGTGATTTCATGCTAACACAGCTATCGACAGGCCCAAAGGTTCCATCTACCCAATTTCACTCACAAGACTTGGGTCAACCCATGACATGGTTTTCAGGCACTTTCCGAAGGTGCTACACACTAAAATCAACCCCTCCAGTCTGATAACACCAGGAAGTCTCCTTTCTGACAAATTGACCATTGTGAGATTCAAACCCAGGTTTCACGGTCAGAATGCAAATGTTCTAACCACTTGGCCACATAACTATTATGAATATATTGAATTAAAATCTTAAAACTATGGAAATGATTAAAATATTTATCCAGTATTGCCTTTTGTTTTGCTTATTATTTAAGACAATAGATATTAAACATAGAATAGAAAACATTATAGAAACGTAAAAAATAAAACCTTTTATTTAACTTTAGAATATCTGTGTATTTATCTCCAAAAATCCTTTCTGTAAAGAAAAAATCAACTTAAATAAGTACAATGTTTGATGACTGAGTATTAATTATATCCACTTATATATTTCAAAGAACTTGTTCACGTAATATACAAAGAAAATTTGCAATTACTAACTTGACATAAACATAAATATACTTACTGTCAACTATTAGGTAGCAGATTAAATAGTCTTATAAATCACTCAGTCAATCAGTTATGTGCCATGCGTGATACACACTTAGGTGATCATGTATCTTTTGATACATGACTGACAAGGCAGATTTTTTTTTCCCCCACAGTAGGTTGCCATTTCTTTCAGCAGTAGACCAGTTGCCATTTAACACTATTTACCCATAGCTGGGGGGGGGGGAGAAGAAGAGGATTCATACTTTTCCCAAGAGTATCAAGACATAAGTGAATCAAATAAATTTGACTGGAATTTGAACTCAGCTCTCCGATTCCTCAATCCGAGTCGCTATCCATTACTCCACCATGCTTCCCAAATCATTCACTATTATAATAATTATAGTGGCTTTATTCCAAACTAAACTTGGTAAACATTGCCACAGAATAATGGTTTGTAAGACTATTATTCACATAGAACAAAGGATGCCAATTAATTGAAATAAGCTTTATGGTAAACAAGATATGAATATTTGGTTCACTGAAGTATTTGTATCAGTCAATAACATCAAACTTTTTACTGATTTAATTAAAATAGATTTACCTGCATTCTCTTGAATAGCTGCAGATAAAATTTTCTCACAGGGCGTCATCACACCTAAATCAATAATCCTTGAATATAAGAAAAATATAGATACAAATTACATTATAATTTGCCAAACCTGTCTGCTAATGTAAGAAAATTTCCTCCTATTAATTTCAAACCTGCCATGGAATCTTCATAAAAAGTGATATGCTCATGTCTACACAAATCAGAGAATGAACTTGTAGCAGTAACTTACCTCAGTGACCCAAAAGGGCTAGAGTCATGTGTATGTTTTGCAAGGGAGTGTGGAGACGGCAAATTGGTGAGCTTCAAAGGAATAGTGAATCAGGCAGCACATTGTTCTGATGGAAGTGATGGTGTCATTTGTAGCCATTTTTATTGTCTGGTTCTGGGCACTCATTGGCTAAGCACTGACTGCATAAAAGCATGGAATGCTCATTCAGTAGTAGTTTGCTTTTCACTTCTGACAGGAAGTGGCCTATTGGAGATCAAGACGTGGAGAGAAGTGTGGATTTGTTTTGCCTAGTGAAGCTATTGGACTCGCACTACCTTTCCAACCTCCTTTCTTTTCCTGTGCGTGCATCCAACCAATTTTTGCACAGACCCACTCCATGTCAAATCCAACTTTTGATACTGTTCTTATTAATGTGAGATACCTTCATAACAGCTCCAGAGTGTTGATCTAATCTGATATAACTTCATCAAGCAAATAGATCTATAGGTATTTACCAGGGCAACCATGTCACAACTAGTTGTGACACAAGGTCAAGGTTTAAAGTGGGTTTAACGGTCATACCGTAGAAAAATTCCCAAGGCACCTCAGCAGGGTAATAACTCAGGCGCCAGACAATAAACCCAGCCCCCTACAGAGGAAGAGGTACTGCCTTGGGGGAAGGTCCCCTGGGGCTTAGGCTTAAAATCAAAAGAGTATAAATCCCAGCCAAAGACAAATAAATTCATAAGTATTTAGCAGAGCATCCACATCACAACTAGATTTGACGCAAGGTTGAGGTTTAAAGTGGATTTTAACATACCATACCATGGAAAAATTCCCCAAGCCCCCCTCAGCACTTCACCTTTTGGGAAAACCTCAGGCACTGAGCAATAAACTTAGCCCCTTCCTGAAGGAGTGGTGCTGCCCTGGAGGAAGGCCTCCTGGAACTTGTGCTTAAAATTTATGGAATATAAATCCCAGCCAAAGGCAAATGGATTTATAGGTATTTACTGGCATGCCCAACCCAAAACTAGATGTGACACAAGGTCAGTTTAAGGTGGGATTCTCAGCAGTATCGTGGAAAAATTCCCAAACCCTCTTGGCACTTACCCTTTTGGAGATGTGTCAGGCACCAGGCTACAAACTCAGCCCCCTCCCAAGGGAGAGGTAAAGCCTAGAGGGATGGCAAGTAGATTTATATATCCCCATTGGAAAACCAATTTCAACTGCAGGTGGCACAGGTCAAATTATTAAAGCACAAGTTTACATTAGCTGAAGGCTATCAGTTCAATACTTGTGTTGGGTAGTAAATATTCATTTGAGTTATTCAACAACTTAACACAGAGAACCACAATAATAATTGCAGACACCAAGGAGTGTCTTTTTAGAGTAAAATTCACACATATATTAATATCGTTATTGTCATCAGAATACTTTGTGCAGAAAATTATATCTTAATTAAGTGACCCTTAAAAGCAACCTACTTCATTTGTAATCCACCCTGTACCCTAAACCAAAATGACAGCTTAAAGAGGCTTGGTTTAAATTCTTTAAACATTAATCAGGGGACCCTTAAAAGCAAACTACTTCATATTTACTCTGCCCTGTACCCCAAACCAAACTGACACATGAAAAGTCCTGGTTTCATGTCTTTATTCCTGATCTTTTAATAAAAAAATCATATGTAAACAAAAACAATTTTTATTTATCTAGAAATTTCAATATCTAAGAATTGGAAGGGCAATGGGTAACCCTTGAGACTCAAAAAGGAGAAATGTCAAGAGGGCTTGAGCAATTTGTGTTCCTAGTCTATGTACAGATGAGACTTTCACTGTAAACAGCCTTTTGCCATATTTCATTTTAATTCCATACCAAAACTCTGACAATTTGCACATCAAGAGTGCTTTGACCAGACATAAAAAAACTGGTGTTATATAGCTCTCTCTCAGTCCCAGACCCACATTGACTATTGGCTAATACCTGCCGAGTATCATTCGTATGCAAATTTTGTCAGCGCCACCTACTCCAAGTAGAATGTCCTCTCTCAACAGCCAATTGTGGAAGGGGACATAATTCCTGGTGCTTATTGCACCACACACAACCAACTTGGAATCTCTTGTTAGGTTGCCCCAATTCTCTGTTACATTCTGACCATTCACAACCAGAAACTAATACAATAATAAATATAAAAGCCTCATCTCTGGGGATCCATGACACAAGTATCACCTCTCTATTGCACTAAAGAGATAGGGTCAAGGGTACATCTGATATGCCATAAAAGAAACCAAACTACCACACAAAAGTATGTGAGACTTTATATTAAATTAATTTTATTGAAAGACCCGACAGATATCCGATAACATTTATGATTTGTTTCCTTTCTGAAAATAGAAATTTATCTTTTACAAAATTATATTTTGATAGATACCAAAATACAGGCTAAATAGACTTGCTCAATATCTGTCTATATTTTTGAGATGAGGTATTGTGCAAACTATTTGCATTATTCGGACTATTGTCCTCATCTTTGTTGCCATATTTACTACAACTTTTCGGCCATTGTACACTCCAGCCTTCTTCAGGTGGTTGGAATGTTGAATTGAACCCTTTATTTCGCTCACTGGGCAGCTGCAGAAAGAAATATAAAGGGAAAACAAGCCGTCCCCACTTAAGGTAAGGCTTCAAGAACACCAGAAAGCTGTAACACGAGGGAAAGTGGAAAATCTGGTATGGCTGACCACATAGGGAGAGAAAAGGGAGATCACTGCCCTCTGTGGGATCAGGTTGAGATCATAGACAAAGAACAGCATTAGAAAATTTGTAAACTTAAGGAATCAGCACATATGCTAGGCCACAAAAATCTCCTGAGCCGACCAAGCATAGAAATGAATACAATATGGGAACCAGTAATAAGGAGTGCCAGAGAAAAGCAATGATAACAACAAAAATTGCAATATGAGCTCTGGTAAAAACATGCAATAATAACAGCAAAAATTGCAATACTGGTAAAAAAATGGTTGCTGAAGACATTAGGTTTATAATACCCAGAAATTCATACCTAGATGTCCTCAAGAACACATGGCACAGTGGATAAAGGTGTTAGTTAGATCCAGTGACAGGACCCAAAGAGTGTGAGTTCAATACCCGGTTAAGGCAGTGGAGAACTTGGAGAGGGGAAGTAACAGGATAACTGATAATTGACATCCATTAAACATGGCACATGGAACTAGAACAGTCTACCCCAGTGAGCGAAATAAAGGGTCCAGTTCAACATTCCAACCACCTGAAGAAGGCAGGAGCGTACAAAGGCGGAAACGACAAAGATGAGGACAATAGTCCGAATAATGTAAATAGACTTGCTCAAAGTAATTTCTCATTGGATTCATTCCTCACACATTTTCTAATAGAATTTTTTCCCATCCAACTGAGAATTTGCTGTACTTTTTATCTTTTATCTTTTCTTACAGAATTAAAATTAAAACGTCCAGTCATAATTACTTTTATACCATTTTCATAAAATATGCACAAAGTCAGATGACAGAAACTAATGAAAAAGTAATCAAATGTCTGAATGACTAATAAAAAGACTAACTGCCCATGAAAATTATTTGGTGTATTTGAACTTCCAACCTAATCACAGGAAGTAAATGATATCCATTAGGCCATCATTCAGATACAGGAATATAAAGTGAAATTGGAAATAGTATTGGGGTTGTGGATTGTTATCTGGGCAATTCATAATGATAAAACGCAGCACATTTGCAATGATAGTCTTTGAATCTAAACATCACTAATGATGGCCCCTACTATGGGTAACCAACAATGAATAATATCAAAAGGAGAAATCACTTGGGAATAAATATTTTGTAATTCCTATAATTAGAAATTAGTATTTAATCTCCTTGGTAAGCAGTACCAATGAAAATTGTCAAAACTGAGTGGCAAATTTCAAAATGCATAAAGAATGATAAGACAAGATGTTAGAAAGAAATCAACAAGCTTTTTAGATGCAAGAACACACCACTGAAGAAATATACAAATATAACAGAAATATGTTTTAATGTCAACAAAAAGAGTTGAAACAAGTTTTGTGTGGACAGATATATTGTTTGAATTTTTCTTAAACAACACCACTCCCAGTTATCAATTCAGTTTTAGGACTAAAGTCTGTATACTAACATTACATATACCTTTAATATCATATACTTTTGAACATTTGGACTTACAAGCAAACACCTGTAAACATGTCATGCACATAAGTAAGACAACTCTTGTATAAATAACTGATTATTTTTCCATGTATGCATAAAAAGAAACCTGTCTTTATGGATTTTCAAACTGATGCCAAACATATCACTCCACATTCTTTTGAATTATATCAGTAAAACCAAGAAGGTGATTCTGTTGACAAGCCATCCAAAAAGTTCCATACATTTTGCTTTGCCTTTGCTATTTTGTTTATGTTAAAAAGACTACTTACTTGAAATTATTACAGCCAAGAACAACACTGACAATATTTTTGCCAATATCATGAACATCTCCTTTCACCGTTGCAATAACCATCGTCCCAGTGTAACTTCTTTCCTGATCAATAAAAAAGAAAATGATCCTTACAATTGTTAAAAGTTTTAATGATTTTATCTTGACATTTTTAATTAAAAAATTATTACAGCTATTGACCTTTGACTTTCTTATGACAAAATAATGACTTTGCTTCAGATTTACCTCATACAGTGAGGTGAGTGAAAAAATACTTGATGCACTACAAAAATTTTAATATGCTTAAATAGTTTTTAAATTAAATTTTGCAGCAAATAGAAATACATTTTTTTTAATTTAAAATATATTTAACCAGTGAAATGTTTGGATAAAAAAAATCAGCAAAAAAAAATAAAAATTCACTATATTCAGAAAAATGATTCAGTATTTGATTATATAGATTTTACAAGCAGGTCTGAATTAAATTTAATGTCAATCAGGAACTTTTGATAAAAAAAGGAGTTGATCTGTGGTGGCCCCAATATGTAAGCATTGTACTCACATCAGAACATCAAATGAGCTAAGTGTCCCAGAGGGCTAAGCTAGGTGACCTCATAGCCAACAAGTGCAGGCCTCAAAGGATATCTGTGCTGACATAAAACAAGAAGTCAACACAGATTACACAAGACTAACATGCAACCCACAAGATGTAAAGGTAAAATCCTTCACAGCCTTGCAAGAAGACTGAACATTTGTTCAAAGTTCCCAAAAACCACATCCCCTCACAGCCAACATTAATTTCCAGAAGTGAATAATTGCTCTCACCTGCGACACCCCATTCTTTGCATTCTTTTCTTTATCCATTTCCATAAAGGGTAGAAGGTACCCAACAGCTTTCTTCATTACCCTGGCTGATTTAATAACCTGGGGTAGAAACATCTTCCCAGATCCAAAGAGTGAACCAACTTCATTCATTCCCTAGCATAGAGTGAGTGGCCATGATTAAATGTAAATAAATGGCAGAACTGCCCAACAGAATTGACAAAGTTTGCAATAAACAACAAGAAAAAAGAAAGAAAAGAACAATGCAAAAAATAATCTAAAGCAAGCAAACAAAATATGCAAGGCAAATTAACAGTCATAAATCAAAGCAACAGTAATATGGCAAAAAGTTCACAAAGAATTGAGGTTGACACATAAGGAGAATTTTGGATAAACAAACATAGCATTCAGACTTCAAGGCAAGACAGACTAGGAGTGAGTCATATGAAACCAAAAACCAGCCTATTTTATTAGCTACAAAGAAATCTCAGCAAGCATGTGTGTGCTTCTGCCTATAAATTGGGGGTGGGGACAAGTGTTTTACATTCATTTCCAGTATGGTTGGAGCTAACATCTAGGAAATACAATATAATCCCTCCAATATCTTGTATAAAAAAAATTTACAAAAGAAACCTTAACCCTTTGAACCTGGGTGACCAGTATACCAACCAGAGTCATATCCATTTCTAGTGTGTGACTTTATGAGATGGACAGCAGTGTCCCAGTGTCGGAGATCCATACTCATCAGAAAGATGAGGTCCATAGGGTTAAGCCAAATTTAAATAATTTTCTAAAGAGAAACAAAATATGACAACTTCACACCTGAACTCTCTCATACATATGTGACGTCACCTATGACGATCTAACACTCGGCTGATTCGGATGAAAATCTGGTTAGATTCGGCATCAGCTTTGTCGTTCCCAGCTCGCCTCCAACGTCTGGTTACCAAAGTAACTGCTTTGATTTCTAGTCTAACCTACCCACATTGTGATTTGATCTTAGGTAGACGAAATCAATCAGTCGTCGGGCCGTAGTGCAAACCAAATTCAAGCAAAGGTGACACCGCACAAGTATATTTAAAAGAAAATAAAGTAACAACTCAAAAGACTCAAATGTGTTAAAAAGAGAATAACAAGTAGCTTTATATCTGGTTGCTGAATACAGGACTGCGTCTTTCTCCCAAACCGCTTCTATGGATACGTGATACTTTGCATTTGTTAGGCAAGTCTTAATATCTTAAGTTGTTTTTCAATAAACTGGTTTTTGGTGTCTTCAGGCGATATTCGTAAAACTTGTTTTGGTGGTGTGAGTCGTTCTTCAAAAAAAAAAAAAAATTGTTTTTGGCTAGAAGTCTAAGTCGGAATCTTTCAGTCAGCTCCCACGAGGCTGGTCTCTGAGCTCACAGCTCAACTCTGTCTGCTCTGTCACTCTGTCTGCATCTGCCCAACTGCCACCATCTCTGCCCTGTGGACGTTCGTTTATATGGACGCCAACCAAAACTGGGTGAGGGCCTGTCGTGGTTTGGGTTCCTTGATAATTCCAAATCCGCAATAAGGATTTTCTTTGTTTTTGGACAGGAAAATTTATCACTTTCCATTTTTGGAAGTCCATTACTTTCTGTTTTAGAGGGGTTCTTAAGGGAATTGTCCTCCCAAATTCTTCCTTTTCGCATATCTCACACCAATCCCCTCAGAGAGCGTCAACAGGTTTCCCTTCTTTCTCATATGTTTACCTTCGCCCATCGCCCACGCCACCATTCAGCTAATGAACGCTCGGCAGTGTGGGTGTGGCTAGACTGGCCTCAGTTTACAATTATCGCTCAAAGAAAAAAAAAATTATCTTCCTTTTTCTTTTCTTTCTTTTCCCCGACTGGGACCCCCACGACTCGTAGTGTGCTCATTAAGTCTCTATCTTAACTGAATGTCATCTGGAATTCATCAACGAGATTTTCATCAAGTAATTATTGGGTGGTCAAGTGAATCTCTTTGTATCCTCAACGCCTTTGTACTTCTGTCGCCAACAATCTGTCCAGGTAACAAACTTTTATCATGGCAAGGTCTGGACATAAAACAGGTGGTCCCTTTCCAAAACCAAATGATATCTTCGAAAGATAGTTAATGGTTTATTCTTTTCCTTTTTCTCTTCCTCCTCCCTTTTTCTTTGGAGTGGTCTCAGCTGATCCCTTTCTCGGTCGAAGCTCAACCTAATTCTGATTATCTTCTAGCATTTCGCTTTGTAAGCCACTTGACCAATTTGAAATTTTCATTATTGCCATGGGCAGATTGCTAGCTTTTATTCACCGCATCATAGCATAAATTAATTCTGACAGGTCCGAGATCTTACGAATTTTCTATCTTCTGCAAAAAAATACTTTTCTTCGCAAATGAAAATGAAATCTTTACCACTTTTCTTTTGTTAAAAAAATAACATCACTCAGTATGTCTTTCGTGATAGCTTCTTCTCACCTTAAGTATTTCTCGCTTTTAATTTCCACGCTTAATTAGTTAGCCAAACACTAAATAGTGTCACACATATAACAAGGTCAATTTGCAATTTGATGTATTTCTCAAAAACGTTTAACACATGTAAATTTTATTTGTAATTCAACAACCACATATAATGGGAAAAGGACTAAGAAATAGACAAGACACCAGAAATAGACAAATTGGCAAAGTTCATTCACTCACCTTGAATGATATCATCTGGTTTCAAAACAACAGAAAGTAGAACTCTCATGATATTGCTACTTAGAAACAACGTAAGTTATAATATTGATCCAAATAAAACATATTTTAATTTAAACCCCGAGAAATAAAACACAAATGAACAAGAAAAATATGAATGCCTAACAGGCACAGAATTATTTCTTGCTTTTTTAAATGCAAAAATTAAAATTAAAAAATTGTTAGTATTCAGCTCTAAATTCCATCACATGTATACATATGTAGGTATATCAACCTAAAATTTCTACATACATATGTAGGTATGTCAATAAGTTCTTAGTTTAATGATAAAAAAGCACTGATTTTACACAACAAATATTGATCTCTCAACATAATCTCATTCCATATCAATGCACTTCATTCAGCATCTGTTATTAATCTCACAGATCAAACATTAAACAGATAAAATTTCAGTTAAAAATTCATTTTTTCTCAGACTTACTCAGCAACATTCATAAATATATGGAGATATATTCGAGATTTTTTATTAATTGTTCCTCCAATACGAGGTCCAAGAGCCACTCAAAGTAGAGTGTCACTGATTGAGATTGTTGTATAAGATTTCCTTGAAGAATTATGTTATTTAAACATTTTCAAGTTTACTCAGATAAGAAAAATGGAACACCATCTGCAGAATTGTACAGAAAAAGATATAACTTTTAGAAAAACAATTTGTTTTTTTCCTTCACTAAAGTGATTTGTGATTCTTTTAGGGAATTCCATGTGTGAATACTTCATCTTGGTTAATTATATTATTACATCATATTTACAAAAAAAATAGACTTACTTTCATCAAAGGACCTTCAATTATCTTTAAGGGACTAGAATACAAATCTGTACTATTATGGGCCTCCTCCATATCAGCTTCAATGTAGGTATCAATTCCCTAGAAATAAATCAATTCTCTAGAAATAAATCAATTCTCTAGAAATAAAGGCTTTCATTTAATGAATGTAAATTAATGTAAAATTTTATTCTTGTGTGTGTGTGTGTGTGCACACACACACACACATATATATATATATATATATATATATATATATATATATATGAGAGAGAGACATGCATACATACTATATCAAATTTTATTATTTAAGTCAATGCTTTCAAAATAAAAATGCTATTAACTAACAAATATTTGTTGTTGGTTGGTTGATTTTGTTTAACAGCATATCAACCTCTATTGGTTACTTATGCTAAAATCTAAATATTTTGTATACAATGTTATGGCTTCAACTAAATATATGCTAAAAATAGGTGTTGTTGGTAATTTTACCATAAATATGTATTGTTGGTAATTATTTATATAAAAATATATTTTTATACTTTCATAATGTTTTGTTTTTGTTTGGGAGTTCACTACTTGCCCATAGCTGGGACCCTAACAAGTGCTACCACCCAGGGTAAGGGAACAACAGCGATTAAGAAGTGGTTCCATATTCTTCAAAACCTCCAATCTCTTGAGCAGAAGCCTTGCTGCTAGATGAAATTCATTCGGTATATTTGTTTGTTTTTATTACTATAAACTTTATTTACTAGGTACACGTATCTGAGTAGACATCCCAGTTTTTTTTTAAACAGTGAAATTAATGTCAACTTGCATAGAGATTGAAAAGTCTGATTCCAAAACTTTTGAGTCAGTTGATGCCAGTTACCATGTTTAACCATGCAAGACAACTGCATTTAAAAGTCTATGATGAAACTAAATGTATTGTGTGCCTAACTGTAGCAATTGATGGTGGAACTAACTCTAACTGCTAGTTGCCACAGGCTCCACACTTTATTGAAATGTGATTGGTCTCTTATAATAGTTAAAAGGGAATTAACTCTGTATTAATACATCACAATTGACATTAGTTTAATCAAAAATAGACAAAAGGGGCCTCACAGCACCTTAAGCATAGATGTATGAATAATATATACTTCGACAGTAAGAATTCATTCAAACAAGTTTTATCAAAATGGATTGACAAGTTTTGTTTCATTTTTTATTACATATTTCAAGTTTCTGTGTAAGTTAACAATATACATAATGTCTTTGTTCAAGTACTTGAAAACATTTCTTGTCATTCAGGAATGTTAACATTATTGGTGTCATAACCAAAAGATTTTATTAGCTTCATTCTTTAATTTTTAAGAACTTAATAATTCTTATTTAAATATACATGTACTATATATAATGTCAAGTTGTAACTCACTAGTGAATTAAACATTTTTAAAATACCATACTACATGTTGGTATTTCACCCATTTAAGTTTTTTCAAAAAGATAAGTAATTACTGCTGTAGAAAAAAAGGATAATTCAGTGATGTGACACAACGTGAAGGAAAATAACAAATCAAACCTTTGAGATTCAAACCTTTTATGAGAACAGAAGAAAAGAGAAAGAAGAAAAGGAGAAAGAAAGAAGGCTTACAATAATGTTGTTGCAAAAAAATGGTATTTTACAGACTTATCTTGTCACAGAAATGAAATGTCTTGTTAACAGTTCTTTGAGATCTTGCGATTTCTTGTTGTTGTGGTGGTGGCAGAAATGTCTCAAAGTTCAATCTTCCTGAGGACTGAGAAGTTATTTGTTCACGTGGAGCAGACACCACGATCACATATTCCACATAACTGTTGGAGAAGTTTTTTCCGAGAGCTTTTTTTTTGTACATGCTAATCGTTAAAAGCCAATGTAGGGAAGAGAAAGAAAGATTCAAGCACATTACGTAGATTGGGATGAAGCAGCTTAAGTAAGGGGCCTTCTGATTGCTTCCTTTTAAGCCAGTGACAGGGATTGTTGTAATAATACCAAGGGGCCCATTCAAAGGGAAGTTACTCCGAAAGAATTGTAATAATTTCAATATACACATGATTTCACTTGTATATAATACACACATATTTGAATTACAAATGTAGCAGTCCTAAAAATACAAGGATGAAGCTAATAAAAGATTTTCTCTATGACACAAATAACATTAATGTTCTTCATAATGACAAGATGATGGAAAGAAATTGAACCAAAACATGATGAACTTTGGAATGTTTCTTTATAAATTTGATCATACTGTGCAACAGCTTATAAACAAACTTGATAATGTAATAAAAAATGAACAGACCTTATCAATTTCAATAAAACATGTTTAAGTATATATATATATATATATATATATATATATATATATATATATATATATATATTCCTTTATAATTTCATTATATGGAACTTTTTTAATTTTATCCATTTCATTATCAAGGATTAAATGTTATCATCAGTGTCATGCTAAAAAAAGTTTTATTATTCTTAAATTCAGGATGATGCTAATAAAAAATTTGTCTCTCTCACTCTGATAACATCAATGTTCCTGATAATGAATAGAAATGGTTGAAAATACTCAAAGAAAAACATTATGAACTTTGAAGACTTTTTCCACAAATTTGGTCCTGATGCATAACAAGTTATACACAAGATTCAAATGTTTTAATAAAAAATGAAACCAGAATTTATTAAGTATCTGTCTATATTTCTGAGATGAGCTATTATGTACACTATTTACATTATTCTGGCTATTGTCCTCATCAGGACACATGGCACAGTGGATAAAGGCGTTAGTTAGATCCAATGACAGGACCCAAAGAGTGTGAGTTCAATACCAGGTTAAGGCAGTTGAGAACTTGGAGAGGGGAATTAACAGGAGATAACTGATAACTGACATCCATGGCACATGGAACAAGAACAGTCTACCCCAGTGAGCAAAATAAAGGGTTCAGTTCGACATTCCAATCATCTGAAGAAGGCCAGAGCATACAACGGCCGAAAGGTTGTAATAAATATGATGACAAAGATGAGGAAAATAGTGCGAATAATGTAAATAGAATTTATTAATGTTTTTAATATTCTTTAAGGCTGTTAAAAATAATAGAAGAAATGTCTTTAATGAAAAATATTTCAAGCTTAAAGAATAAAAGAAAGCTTCATAAATATATGCTAACAAATACAAAAATTGAAGATATAAACTCATTCTTATGTTTTTAATACCATGACAAAACTGACCTTCACCAATGAATATTCAATTCGATCTTCTAAACTAGATGAGCGCCATTCTTCATTAACCACCGATTTTTTCTCCACATTATGAAGATTCTGTAGAAAGAAGATATATTTAAAAACATAAAACTGCGAATATAGTGAGATTTACTTGACCCCACCACTGAGTCAGGTTATGACACAAGGTCAGTTTTTAACATGGGAGACCGCTGATCTAAGCTGGTCTTAGCTTATCAGAGCTGATCAGAGTTGGTCTAAGCTAGTCATAGCTGGTCTTGGCTTGTCATAGCTGGTCCAAACTGGCCAAAGCCGGTCCAAGCTAGTCATAGCCATGATACCACCAGCACAGAGATGGAACCCTGGGGCTGGTAAACTGCCAATATAGTGAGTGTGGCAAGATGAATGATATACAGACAGCTATGAAAATGGTTACAAAATGTATTTAAAACTGAATGAAACAATACATAAATTAAAATTTAGATACAAACATACCATACTTTCTAGCTTCCTTGCTGAAATGCAAATTTTTATCAATGCCTATCTATCTATCTTTTTCTGCGCATATATATATAGTAGCAAACATACACCCTGTCTGAAGTTATTAAGCAAATCATATAAACTTCAATAATTCAAATTTGTTTTGAAAAAAATTGTCAAATTTTAAACAATCAATTTAGATTTCAAAACAAAACCTGAGTTAAAATTGTAGGTACAAAATGTTTTATTGAAGTTATTTGATGTATTCTAAAAAACTGCCATCTGAAGTTATTAAGCAAAACTAAATAATCACAATTTATTTCAATGAAATGGTAATAAAATCATTAAAAATTAATCAACACCTATAATAGAACAAATAACAAACACATATGATAAATCTTTGAATCTTTTACATTTTAATATAGTGACCTTTCTTCTCAATAACAGCCAGTAATCTACTATTCATTGATTTTGTTAATTTTTTTATTTCATCAGTTTTAATTGCTTCCCATAGGTCTACTTTGCTGTTAAATTGTTTACCACCTCCATATAATTTCATCTTCACAATTGACCACAAATCTTCGATTGGATTCAGATCAGGACTTAATGGTGGCCATTCCATTATCTTCTCTGATGTAAATCTTTTATGCTCAAAGAATTCTTGGGTTAGCTCAGACACATGAGAAAGAGCATTGTTGTTCATAAATACACATTTCACTTTGAAACTGCAAGACTGGGAAAATATAAATAAAATTGCAATAGTTAGCACTGTTCAGTTTAACTCTTTCATTGACTTTGAATGGTCCAATAAGGGTTTGGTCAACAATTCCAGCCTATATCATGACACTCATTGTTGCCTTCTTGTTGCCTTCTTTTAGACACCAGAACATCTGAATTGGACAAATCCATCCTTTGGCCCATCCATCAGGTCCATCAAATGTCACTTGAGATTCATCCATGAAAATTACTTTAGAAAAGTCAATTTTTGTGTATATCTTGGCCCAATTTTGATGCTTTAAAATATTTGCTTTAGTAAGAGGAGGTTGCCTAGGAGATGTTTTTATGGATCCCAATTCACAAAGTATTCTACACTTTTTGTCCTTTTTGACTCCCTCAATTCCAGTCTTTTCATAGATCTGAGAACTGATCAAAAATGGTTGTTTTGCTATAACTAACTTTAGTTTACATTCATCTCAAGGAAGCAAGTTTTTAAAGCCTTTTCCTTTGCTTTGAATTCTCAACTTACTTATTTTTTCAACAGCCTATTTTATCATTCAATACATTTAAGGCAAGCAGTCTTTGCAATAAAGTGCTCACTATCAAAGATAGAGCATTAATGGAATTAATACAAATATAAAATTTGCCACTTAACTGATTGATGTTATCTTCAGCATCCCAACTCTAAAGTTTCATACACTGACCCTCCAGTAATACTCATTATCCCCTAATGAGTGGATAGAATGACTGCTGGAGGGCCTGTCTCCAAAATTCTAGAGTTGGGCTGCTGAAGGTTAAATGATTAATTTTATATTTGTATTAATCCTCTATATGATAAAAATATAGTTTTAAAATATGCTATATTTATGAGTTAAAGTGCTCAATATCAGGGATAAAGCATATGTAAATATAAAAGTGGACATTGTCAACACCCAGCAGCAACAACTTGTTTCAAGCTTAAACTCAATCGTCAGACCATATATATATATATATATATATATATATATAACAAATGGATAAATATAATTGCAAGCGATTGTATACAAATACATATAAATACTGTATAGTGTAAGAAAAAAACTGTTCTCAATGTTAACAGAGTTATTTAATATATATCAAGAAATATACGTAATATCTTACATTGATTGCACAAATCTTGCATGCCAAAGAAATTTTCAAGTGTTGGAATTATATTTATTTTTATTTATATTTTGGGTTGATACCAGTTTTTGTTTTTTTAATTTTCTGGTTCTCACGAGATATATTATTGTTGGGGTGGAATATTATTGGAGTTAAAATCTTTAAATGAAATGTAATTTAATCATTAATTTGAATTTAAGACCAAATTATCATTTATTGATTGAAAATAAAGCTGGAAATAAGAAATATAAATTTTAAATTAGAGAGAGACGCTTGTTTTGAAAATGTAAGTAAACAAAAAAGGGACGTTTGAAAATCAAGGGGAGGAAACTCTATTTTTTTTCCCAAAAGTCAAGAGAGTAATTGATAATAATATTATTAAACTAAAACTAATATCAAAACAGAGAATGCCATGATAAAATAACGTAAAATAAAACAAAATTAAATGACGTACTACTACTACTACTAATAATAACAATACATATCAATGGAAAGAAAAGGATTTAAAATAAAATAAGAAAAATAAAGTAAAATGAAATAAGAGCCTTGTATAGGAATATATAAATATGTAAATAAACATGTTAAAATGTTTAAATGAATTGTAGTTAGTTTTGAATTTGAAGTTCGGCTCAAATCAACATTTAAGATTGAAAATAAGGTTGGAAATAGAAGTGGTGTTATGAAATCGGGTTAACATTATTTTTTTTCCTGGAATCAATAGTGTAAATAATAATAATAATAATAATATTCCTAAAAAAAATAAAAGTAGTGATATCAGCAATAATAAGATATGCCATGATAAAGTAAGACAAGATAAGGTAAAATGAAATTGAAGCCATATGTAGGAATTTATAAATATGCAAATGAATAAATAAAGCAAATAATGCAAATAGATGAATAAACAAACATGTTTCTAAATAGTAAGACTAAAGGTGAAAGAAAGAGACAACAAACAAAGCAAAAAATAAAAATAATAGTTATATACTGGAAATAGTAGTGATAAGATAATGGAAAAAATGAAATGACAATAATGTTAAATGCATTATCATCTAAAATTAACAATAGTTGTACAATAAAGGTAATCAGAAAGAAAAGTAAAAAATATTTAAAAGAAAAATATTAGAATCAATACTAGTAAATGTGGACACCCAGTAACAATTTGCATCTTAGTGGCATTATCACCTTACTTGGGATGAAATGATTAAAAAATAGATTTATTAACTCTTCCTGAGTTTCTATCTTACCTGGGCATAGGACAAGAGTTTGTCTGTACCTTCAGGATGTTGGTTAAACAATACATCTTCACAAAGTTTCAACAATATTTTGTCAATATTTGTATAAACTTGCAAGGCAGCAGCATTTACAATTCCCATGTCCATTCCAGCCTGGAATATAAATGAATTGATAAATGAGTAGAATTGATAACCAATCAAAGACCTGTAGACATGAAATGGTTAATTAAAACAGTTCAAAGAAGCAATATCATATCTTATGGGAGAGAAAAATGGTTTTTGGTTTTTGTTAAGCCTCCATATGATTTTCTAAGCATAACTGAACGTAAGGGACACCCACCATGTATTAGTAGTGAGTCAGAAATCTTTTCAGATTTGGTAAATAAATGTCAATGGGAATTTAATTTATTTTTTTAACACTTTCTTTTGTTTTGAAAAAGAAAATAGAATTTTTTAAAGTTGTAAATATAATTTTATTTTGTTCTGTATTTTTTATTTTATATATTGTAATTCATTTTAATCTTCTTTTCATTCTCAAAGTTTGTGCATTTTATTGTAAATATTTTCATTCTTTTTTATTTATTTTACTTTGTTCTAATTTCTTCTACCAGATATATCAACTTTTGTTCAATTGAATTTTCCAATTAATTCTTGTTGCTGAACAAATTCAACACACTGTTCTAGTGACAACTTTCCCCGTTGTAAATGCATTAGAGTCATTTGCCAATACTCCTCATTTTGAAGGCCGTTTACCAATTTCATTTGGATCAAATCCTCTTCAATTGACTGGTTTTCTGATCCCAGTTTCTCAAATTCACAATACTTAATGGCCTGTTTTAAATATATTTGACAACTAGTTCTGTTGTAACCTAGGAAAGGTTACTGAATAGTATAGTCACACGAATGCTGGTAATGAATGATGATACTTAGAACAAGAACAACACATATAAGATTCACGAGCAGAGCATAGAAGCAGTCAACTGCTAGAAGTGAGTCAAGTGAATTCCACAATGAATCTCCAACTGTAGACCAACATACACTACTTACTACTGTATTTATGTGAATAGGGACATACCCATTATTATCCATAGGTATGCTACAACAAGTTCATTAATTTTTTGAGAAATATTCATAATAAAAAATCTCTCTGCATTCACTAGTTTTTTCTTGGATACTATATTTTTCACTATTAGTTGACTTATATCATCAAACATCATATCCTCCAATTGTCTTGGGTGTGCGGCTGCTGATAATTTTATAATGGCCTCACAACCAGCAGTGACCAACAAAAGATCTGTTATTTGGTTTTCTCCCCAACTGATTTTAAGTCCTTCAGCTTTTTTGTTCTAGCTTTAGCTACTAGTATCCTAAGCTACACTTGTGCATTGATAATTGTCCATTCAGTTCTTTAGATATTAACAACAATGCCATTGTATCATTACTGACTCACAGGAAGTAGTATGCACTCAACTGCCTCATGGGTAATAGCTGATACTTTGCATCTGAGGTGACTTCATATGTAAATGAGTCACCTCAGATAAAAGTATTCAGTGCTACATTTATTGACAGGCATAATGAGTCTGCCAACAAACAAAGAATGTGAAACCATAAAATATATCAACTTTTTTTTTTACAACTTACTGCAATTGCATGATGTAAGAAAACACTGTGCATGGCTTCTCGGACAGGGTTGTTACCACGAAAGGCAAATGATAGATTTGATACACCACCACTAATCCGTACTCCAGGAAGAGAAGACTAGAAAAATATAAAAAACAAAAAAATACCTCAAAACTGAGCTGCAATTAAAGAAAACCTTTTTCTAAATACACTTCTCTTTTGAAACGCTTTTCTAAATAGTAAAACAAGTTTTTTTAAATACACCATCCACTTTACATATGTATGATTGTAAACTCAGAGATCTTGTTTCATTCTTTATAACTTGCTACAATTTAATTATTTCATATTTACAAGGTATGTCTGTAAAGTATCCAGTTATTTACTATTAATAAAAAAAAAAGTAGCCTACCTAAGACAAAGATGATTTAGTCCCTCTTTAAATTACCTTCCTTTAAACTTGAAACAATTATCCTCGTGTCAATTTGACTTTTCAAAATAGTATAAAAATTCCTCTTTTGTGTTTGCTATCAGTCACAATATTTTCCCTTTCATCTTAGTAAAACAATATTTTGCCAAAAAATCTGTAATGAGACCCTTTAGCATTTAATGTGCTCAAAAAACCTGCCCCATAAATATCAGCTCTCAAAGTCTCATTGTTTCTCATCAAAGTCTCACTGTTTCTCATCAAAGTCTCACTGACTGCATGACTTCCTGCATTGTTTGCAATGATGTCATCATATATTATGGCAGAGTATACATGGAGCAGGTTAAAGCATGTTGAACATTAAGAGCCAATATTTACAGATTGGTTTTGTCCAGTTTGAATGCTGAAGGGTTAAATGTGACCTTCATACAATTTCACTCAATTGCATCTTACTGCTGACTGAATAACCCTATAGGAGAGTGTCCATTCACATATGCACAAATGGTTCTTAAGATACTCATAATGGATGGATACATTCCAGACAGACTTTGAAGTCTGTGAACTAAACTGGTGAGATATAGATGGTCAGTTAGTAACTAGAATAAATTACAGACTGTATTCAATGTTTGAGTTATTATAGCCTATCTAAATGAGTACGATAATTAAGACTTACAGAAAATTCTGATTTCAAGTTGAAACTTTAATTGTTTTTATAGTTTTGAACATAGAATAAAAATAATATGTTCATTGCTTCTTTCTGCTTCAATAAAAACTTGAATGCTGAATTATTTTAATGCATATCTCAAATTAGACTCCCGTTCTTCATTATTGATCTATTGATTCTAAAAAAATATATTTATCAGTGGTTTAATCAAATCAAAGATTGGACATCTGGACACAGGCTATCTACATTTTTTGCTACAGAAATAATATTAATGAGAAGCAGATTATATCTAAATGTTTAAAATAAAATATATATACAGGTCAGCTTGACTAATCTTATTGGAAACTTTACACTACAACAAAGTAACTAGTTTCAATATAAAAAATTTCACTTAACTAAGTGATGATATTCACTAACTGCCCCATGCAGTCGGATGTGGCACAAGGCTAAGTTTATTGTGGGGTATCCGAGCCCGTAGGCTCAGGCAAAAATATCCCTGTAGACCCCAGGCGAGACTCTGCCCTTTGGCATAGCCCTTGTCTGGGTTCCTCTCTGCCCGGGGGCAGAGAGTTTGACAAGCACACTTCGGAAGTAATCCGGATATAGCCAGTATCTAGCTGAGTGATCCCATTCTTAGCTATATACTGGCTATATTTATAGCAGTCATAACATCATTAGTAGTGGTAGTAGCAAACACAAATTTACATAATATTCTGTCCATCTAAAAGAATTCAAAATAACTATTTGTTATTCCTAATCTCATATTATTTGATACAAAATGTATCTTCACTGACTTTTGGAGCAAAAGTGTTAGTTTGAATCAGTTCTTAATGATCCAAATGTTGAATTTTCAGGCACTTCTGTTGACTTGCTCACTGAAGACAACTAATTATTAATTTTCTCTTCTAACCTTACTATTTTTTATTTTGTGACCAGTTTTGACTGACTCACTCCAACAAGTTTCCAGCTTAGTTATTGTAAAGTTAAGAAGTGGCATTTCTTCAGCCAGTTCCTGTAAAAAAATGGTTAACCTCATTGGCATAAAGTTCAAACTTATTCTGACATATATGACATCACATTAAAATCATGTCAGGTTAAGACAATCACATAGGAAGCAAAGTCATTTGGGGGCTGGTTTCCTTGAAGTAACAGTTAATGAAGGAACCTGTATGAGCAAAGTTACCCACATCATAGTGTTTCAACCTCAGAGGGTTAGTAATATTGATATACAGATAAATTCCATTGCACCTTTCTACATCACCATTTCTTTGTGGATTACAAGCAATCAAATGTCTGATTCCTAGCAGTCATGTAGACAGGTATTCCCTTCATTAGACATAAATTGGTTAAATAGTAGGGTAGACTAAGCAAAACCAAAGGGAACAACAAAATTGATACCATCGATGGCTTCAGAGGCTGTGAATTGATTGATTGACTGATTTTTTTTTTATGGCTTATTAAAACCAGAAAACATTTTTAGATTTACTGGTACAAGTCCTACTAATTAATCCATAGGTGGGGGAGAAGAAGTGGATTCATACCTTTCCCAAAGGTATTTGCACATAAGTAAATATAAAAAACCTGACTGGTATTGGAACTCGGCTCTCCAATTTTAAGAGGCTGTAAAGACTTATTTTTTTTACTTACTGGAATTTAATAAGCACTAATGTAAATCATTCTCTACTATTTCTATTTAGATATCTTTTCTAATAAATCATTGCTGCTTGGTAGCAAAATATGTATCTAATACAACATTTATTGTTTGTGAATATTTGATATCCATTTATTTCTTGTAGTTTTCACTGCCAGCAAATAACATCTGAGCTCTCTGTGTTGATACACTTGTATCGATATTGCCTTTTACTTTCAACTCTATGAAATGAATGACAATACCTTATACTCAAATTTGCTTGTGTGTTAATAAACAAGTTTCACCAGCAATGTACAGTCATATATATTTTTATAATCCAACAAGATTTATAAGGTTTTCTAATAAGCAAAGAGAAGAAGAAGAATTGACAGATTGACAGTTGACAGAATAGAAAATCCAAACATCATGTTCAAATTACAGATGAACAAAATTTGTGCCACACTAATTCTCTTACTTGAGAATGGTATAACTCTACATTGCCTAACAAGATCAGGCCTAGGGCTATTTCCTGTTGTAGGTACTATCCAATTTACTCCATGTTATTTGTAGTGGAGGAGATGGGCACAAACAAGTCAACCCATTAACCCAAGAAATTATTCATTGATGCTCTACTATGTCATGAGTTTATTTCATTGAAATAAGCAAGGTTGGTGTCTACTACCCTCGACAGTACAAAGAAAAAAGCAAATGTTGATAAGATAGCGAGGGTTAAAAAGCACTGCCCTGGACACCCAATCAGGTTTGCCCCACCCCCCATCCTGGATGAGGGTAAGGCATGGGGAGCAAGCTTGATTGTGTGTCCAGGGCAATGCTATATTATCAACATTTAGCTTTTTTCTACCTACATTTATGTATGTTACAAGTTAAAGCACAACTGACTATTAAAGGATGAAAAGTTTTCATGGTTTTTGACGTCATTATGGGTTCTTTTCTTTTTTGTCCAAATCTGTGAATTTGTCTAGCTTATGCTAAATCGCAAAAAAACACTATATTAAAATCACTTTTACCCATAATGTTGAATGTTTTAAAATTATTGAACTTTTTCAGAAGAAAAGATGATGTTAAAAAATTGTCACAAAAAATTGTTGAATTATTTAATATGTAATGTTCTATTATGACATGTCTATAATTTGTATTTAGATAAATTATTTTTAATTTTAATTTTTTAATTGTTCTAGTTGAATTGTTCACCTATTTTGCATATGATCCATTATTGTACATAATTAGGTTATAATAAAATTTGTATTTTATATGAATACTACCTTATGAAAATTGAGGTGTAGTTGAATGGGAGGCCCCATATCATAGATGAGGGCATACCATAGATTGAGGGAGGGGTCACAAGTCCCTTCTTGGGAATAAGCATAGATTTATATAATTAAATGGCTGTGTTATTTTCTCAATGTCTCCAAGAAATCACTGGAGTTAATTTCTTTATTTGATTTCACCAAGAATATTTCTTCTTAAGTAAATAGAATTATTTTGCCAATTTGCAACCAATGGTGAGTTTAAAGTTTGTCAGACTACAAATCCAAACCCTATAATTTTATGCTGTTTCAAATCTTGAACTAATTTTATAAACATTCACTTACCTTGATAATTCTGATTGATTCAATGAAATTTATTCCATAAACATTATGACTTTCCATTCCGGTTGCAATAGTCAAAATATTGGGATCAAAAATGATGTCTTGTGGAATGAACCCAACTTTCTCAGTTAGAATCTTAAATGACCTTTGACAAATTTCAACTTTTCTCTTCACATCAGTTGCCTAAAGAATAATAAAAAAATTATCTCCCTTGGAAATGGATTAGACGTACATTTAATGGAAATGGTTAAGTTAATAACAGTAAATATTTTTTGCATAGTATGTACTTTTATACAGTGTGTGGTATAATTGCCAATGGTTAAGCATAATTGTAAAAATTCTTATCAAGCAAAATTGACAATACTGACAATATTCTCAATAAATAATAATAATAAGAGGAAGAAAAAAGAACAGGGCAAAATAATATACAACAATCAATATATATATATATATATATATATATATAATTAATATATATAATTATAATACAGGGTGTTTCAAAAAGAATATGCCAAAATCATTACACTGTTTTTTTTAGGTCTATAGCATTGTAGTGGACTGAATCAGTGGTTATTTGATAGAGTAGTTCTCAAAGTTTGATTGGGTGTCAGTTTCACCGCTGTCGTTAGTATAACTTCCGGTGCAGCTGAATTGTGTGAAGACAAACCTATTTCGAAATGCTCCAAAACTGGCTATTCACTTTACTGCAAGCAGATTCGAATGACTTCATTTTTCAGCAAGATGGAGCACCACTCCATTGGCATCTCAGGGTTAGAGCTTATCTGAATGAAAACGTGCCTCAGCAATAGATTGGGTGGAGAGGTGCTAAAGACCTTGCTCTCTGTGCTTGGTCTGCCAGATCCCCAGACCTCACTGTGTGTGACCATTTTCTTGTTGGGGTATGTTAAAGACCAAGTTTATGTTCCAGCACTTCCAGCAAGTATCGATGACTTGAAAGATCAAATAACAGCTGCAATCAACACGGTGGACCGTGACATGCTGAGGCGTGTTTGGGAGGAATTCTCATATCGGCTTGATGTTGTCCGCACTGCCGGTGGTGGCCACATTGAGCACTTATAAAACATGAAATGAAATTTGAATGTATATAAAACACATGTGTTCATGCTAGAGGTTTGTAATTTTTTTCGTTTTTAACACATCACGTGATGATTTTGGCGTATTCTTTTTGAAACACCCTGTATATTGCACATATAGTGCTGGTGTTAATAAAACAGTGCTTGATGTAATATATCAGAGCTATTAAGTATATAATAATAAATACACATATTATCCCTCACCTCTAGCATGACTCAAAGTTTTATACACAAAGCAATCTTCAGGTGCTGAGTATAAACTGACTGTTACGTAATTTGAATTTTAATATTTCTCGTTATCACAATGTTGGGGTAGTTATATATTATGCTTAGATTACAATTTGTTTTTTTTTGTTTTTTAAAAGAAGTAATTTCTCTTTAATTAAAATTTTTTTTAAAAATGTATATTCACATCTCAAAAATAATTTTTTAATTTAATTTTTTTTTCTTACATACAAAATCCCACTTATTTTAATTGACAAATATAATTTTTAAAATTAAGAAACTCTAATCTCAGCATAATATATAACTATGCCAACAATGTGATGACTAGATAGATTAAAATTCAAATTATGTAACGATTAGTTCATACTCAGCACCTGAAGATTACATTGTGCATGAAACTTTGAGTCATGCCAGTGGTGAGGATAATATATATATATATATATATATATATATATATATATATATATATATATATATATATATATATATATATATATATATATATATACAGGTAATCGATCAATTGGTATATAATCCAGATGGATCTAGTAATATTAATTATTAAAAACTGATCCACAGAGAGCTTGATATATTTATTATAGCAGAGTATATGTATTTTTTACAGCAATAAAACAAAAATTACCTCAACATACTATAGTTTATTTGAAGCCATTCTGTACACAAATATCATCAGCCCTAAGTGTCTGTTTTGTTTTAAATTTATTTTCAATGTCAGTTCTCCTCTGGTAAATGAGTTGTTAATGAAAAGGGGCTTGTGTTAGCAACTGGTAGAGGGTGTAAGGTATCTTATTCCAGGGGAAGCCATCTGGGGTTGGAGTTTATTTATGGCTAGAGCCTTTTGTTGTTTGTAGTTTAATATCAGTTCCTACTATGTGGCATTTCTTATATGAGCCCCAAGTATGTTTTCCTGAGATTCACAGTAAATAGTTTTTGTACTACAGGTGTCCAATATTATTAAAAAGTTATGGGGGATTTAAACTTAAACCCATTAAGATTCATGTAAATTAGATGAATTATAGATATATATATTGCGGATAATGCCTGAGCACCCAATAGAATAAATCATGCTGTCAAACACATTTATATGTGTACATATCTTCATACATACATGTACATTTACATATTGGGTGAATGAGTGAATCTATGTGTATTGATTCTCTTTTTAGGAAGTACTGTCCAATGTTTTAATTACTAAACATATCAACAAATAAATCCTCAAAATAAGATATTCAACAGGAAGTCAATCAAAATTAGCTACTCCTGTACTGATAATATGTACCAAATTATTAATTCCCATAATGATTACATGCAAAAACGGATACAGTAAAATGGTTATAGCATTCTGACTTCAGGCAAGAAAGAACAAAAATATGATAAAGAATTGTCCATTTTCATTGGTTAGGAAGAAATCCCAGCATAGATCTGTGGATTTGTCTATAAGTTTGGGGAGGGGAGGGTCCTAGCAGATTGTAGACAACACATTGTTCACTGAATGACACCATTTCAGTGTTGTTCACTTTTTATTTGCGTTTTGGTTTTGATAATAAAATTTCTCACAACACTGAATGACAGAAATGTTTTTTCAATACACTCATCATTATGATACTCTACTCACAAAAAATATGTTTTCATTAAAAGTTTTTTTTTTTTTTGTTATTTTATTAATGCTTCTAAATATGTAAATTATTTCAGTGGGGATAATTTTCATGTGACGGCTGCTTAATAACATCACTTCATACAGTGACGAGAGTGGCCAGTCATTAAATTTGTTTACAGCAGCCAAAGAGTGGTCACTTTTTTTAACCTGGGCCAAAGTGTCTGGGCTGAGGGCTAAAAATGAATTAGCATATTATATATAAGACCCTTGCTTTTTATTTCTTCTTACACTCTGCTTGCTGTGTAGATATATATGATATATTATTCTCTGTGTGGGGCATGTGTATACATGCATATATAGTTTTGTGTATGTTTTATTGATATAAAAGTCTCTCTGAGAACAAAGCATGTTTGTCATTCCTTTTCCTTTAAACCATTCCATTCCATCCATGAAGTACAGTGTTATTATATCACAAACATAATAATGCCCATAACGGGGGAAATACAAATGGAAAAATAAACCTTCCTCCCATAGTTCTCTCTCCTGTTATAATATAAAAACGATTTTATTGAACCTCTAATTCTGCATACATGACATAACTGATTTCTGAGACAGGGAAGTTGATACGACCAAAATTAAGTATACATTGCATTTCTCTCTCACACACACACACACACACATTAATGCATATATTTATATAAAAACATTCTCAGCACAACTCCCTTCCAAAAATCTGAACAAACATAAAAAATGTTAAGGCACATTATTTCTGGCTGAGAACTTTGCAGCACCGAATACCAAAGCTGATTACTTTTGATCATTAATCTTTACATTCTGAGGCAAGATCTCTTTGATATTTACCTGTCCAATTTCATCAAATGCCATCACAATGACTGCTGCTCCATAACGTTTAATTAGTTTTGCCTTCTGTATGAAATCTTTCTCTCCTTCCTTCAAACTGATGCTGTTCACAATGCATTTACCTTGAAAACATTTAAGGCCAGCCTCAATCACAGCAAAGTCAGATGAATCAATGCACAAGGGAACCTAGAGAAATTAAATAACATGACATGAATATCAAAAAGAATCACAACCATTAAAAGGAAAGGATCTGTTATGTTTCCTATTTATAGTGAAGGCTTCAATACTGTCATATATATATATATATATATATATATATATGAAGAAATATAGTCTTAAGATGTGCTATATTTATGGGATAAAGTGCTCAATATCAGAGATAGAGTGTGTGTAAATATAAAGTGAACATAGAAGTCAACATTTATAGGTGACAGTCTGTTTCATGCTAGATGCAATCATCAGGCCAATGCATCTAGCATGAAACAGCATCTAAGTGTTGACTTCTATATTACTTTTATATATATATATATATATATATATATATATATATATATATATAGGGTGTCCATAAAGTTTGTGTGCACTTTAAAAAATTTTAACTTTATTTGTATTTGCGATAGAAATAATTTGCAAAAGGATTAGAAAGAAGTAAATCTATATTTTTTAAAGTTTTATTGACATTTTATTTAAGTTTCCACATGTCCTCCATCATTAGCAATACAAAGGGTAATACGATTTTGCAGTTCACGGAAAACATTTACCAACTGATTTACAGTAATGCCTGAAATCACATTAGTTATTTTAAATCTTCTAATGAACTAGGTTTGGTTGCATACACAATTGTTTTCAAATGTCCCCATAAAAAAAAAAATTTATGGAGTCAAATCTGGCGAACATGGAGACCAATAAAATAGTCCACCCCATTAGGAAATTCCTGATTTAGAAACTCTCTAACATGCAGAGCAAAGTGACAAGGAGCTCCATTTTGTTGAAACACTGTGTTATAACATTTTTTTTCTATCACAAATACAAATAAAGTTCTAAATAAAGAGCACACGAACTTTACGGACACCCTGTGTATGTATATATATATATATATATATATATATTTATTAGCCCAGAATCCACCCTCGGGCAGACTTTAGGCTATCTATTGTGGACAGCTTTTGGGCCTCCAGTCTTTTATCTTCAGCACCCTATATTCATAAAAGTTATAGGAATTTAGAAATAATAAAATTATTTTATCTTTATTTCACACCTTAATTTGGCATAATTTTTCTTCATATACACAACTGATTTCCGTAGTTTTTTTAAATTTATTTTGCCTGTAATTTTTATTTTCTTTTAAAAATCCCCATTATTTATGATCCTTTCACATAAAGGAAGCCGAACTCTGTAATATTTCGAATACATCACTGTTAGCTTGCTAGAAAAAGAAAAAAAAAATATGGGCAATGCTTAAGTTTTAATTACGGTTTAATTAGACGATATCAATTGCAACTGTGATGAAAAGCAAAATTAAATGTTAAACCTTTAATAAAGAATTATTTTTTAAACCTTTCACTCTGTCCGATATTCAAATTTAACTTGAAATGAGTTATTTAATTTTTAATGTGTAACTACAGAAGTAGCATAATTTAAATGTATTAAATTACAGGAGGGAGGAGAAGAGATGATGAAGTCTGTAACAGTTTGTTTTGATGTCCAAACTCGTTAACACATAGATTTTAAAGTCCCTCCTCCTCATTCAAGATAGAAATGATAAAAAATGATCTCTGACAAAGCTTTAATAAAGTGAAACATGTTAGATTGAGATCTGTTTCCTACTTGTTCTTTATCCTATCATTTTATCAGATTCTTATCCAAACTTTATATATATATATATATATATATATATGTATATTACACACTTTAGCATCCAGAATGTTTCTCACACATATTTGAATGTTATCTGTTACTTCCTTATAGATGACATGTATCTAACCAATAAGAAATAACCAAACACAATATACCATTAATCTGCATCTCTTTGCTTTTTATCATTTCTATCTTGATCTCTGATGAAGCTTTATTAAAGTGAAACATATTAGATCGAGATCTGTTTCTGACTTGTTCTTTATCCTATCATATATATATATATATATATATATATATATATATATGTGTGTGTGTGTGTGTGTGTGTGTGTGTGTGTGTGTGTGTGTGTGTGTGTTTGTAGCAGCTAAGTGTTATATAAAAAGTACTAAATTAAAAAATTCTTTTAAAAAAATCACATAAGTTACCTCCTTTGCATAGCAGTGAAAAAATATTTTGAATTTACTGTGTTAACACATAACACATCCATAGATATGTGACCCCTGAAGATGGTCACAGATGAGATTGAAAGTACTGGGGAAAATAAAAATTATTTGAATTTTGGAATTTTTCTTGATCAATTTTCTACAGCCAACAAGAAATTAATTCATAGACTTGAAAGAATTAAAACTACATATATATACACAAATAAATATATATTGCCCAGGTCGATAGACATCAGTTACACTGTTTAAAAAGAGGGGATGGTTACTTGAACACATGTATCCACTAAATTTAATGTTTATAGTAAAATAATAATAATAATAATAATACATATATACACAAACAATATGGTGAAAAACTTACACCAATAAGTAAATAAAAAAGAAAAATTGTGAAATATAAGCAGTCAATTACTGATACTCACTGAAGAGTGTATGGATCGGTCTGCCTACAAAACTCTGGAGTTGGGATGCTGAAGGTAACATCAATCAGCTAAGTGACAAACTTTTACTTATATTAACTCTCTCTCTCACACACACACACACATATATATATATATATATATATATATATATATATATATGAATGGACATGGAGATAGTGTAATAGTTATCAGCACTGAAAATGGAATTGTAGAGACAAATGCAAATCCAAGTCGGTTCTGTTTCAGTGTTCTTTTATATGCTGTATCCTTTCAGGACATAGGTGATTATGGCTCTCCACAATTTCTTGTTCTTTGTAGCCCTTAGTAAAGTTAATTTTTTCACTATATAATCCCTATTCTGCCAACTGTTTACATAAGCTTGTTAGGTAGGGTTATGTGCTGCTTTACTTTGTCCCACTTGCCTTCAATATATCTTATGAATGTCAAATTTTCCAAGCCCTCCTTCCTCATTATGCTTGCAAGAAATTTCAGTTATCTCTTTCTGATGTTATGTATACATGCCCTTTTTCTTTCCATTTTCTTTAAAACTTCCTTGTTGCTCACACGTTCAGTCTATGTTATTCTCAGCATTCTTCTATAGAACCATATTTCTTTTGCTTCGAGTCATCTGTGAGGAGATTGTCCAGTATTCACTACCATGCAGGAAGACTGATATTACATAATGGTTCAGTACTTTTTTCTTTGTTTCTAATAAAATTCACTTCGCACTAATGCCCTTGGAGAAGGCATGAATCCATCTTTATTCAGCTATAGAGTAAATAGCAGGGCTGACTGCTCTCTCTTGACTTTGATGACAGCCAGTCTTGAAGGAAAACTCTCACAGCTGTTTGAAGAATTTGTGGTACATGGTATACCATTTCTATATTTTTAATTCTTCCAAAAAGTATGGCTGGTTCTTCACAAGCCTCCACCATATAATCAAATAATCTGGTTGGGTAGTGTAACAGTTCACTTCTAAACTAAAGTATTAGTCCTTCATATATTAGAATTGACAGGAAGATTCACCACAATCATATATGCATATGTACACATATATACATACGTATCAATCTTCGTCCAACCCCAGTAACTCTATCTGATATTAATATGTGTACTCTAAAAATTGAAAAACAACCAAAAATGAAAACAATAATTAAAGAAAGGATGTGTACTTTTTGCAAATGACTAACCTTTGCAACAGCTGGTTCTGAAGCAATATGGTTAACAAATGTTGTCATGGCTTCCACACCATTCAGCATCCCATCATCTACATTGATGTCAATAATTTGGGCTCCATTGGCAACTTGGTCTTTAGCAACGGACAAAGCTTCCTTGAAAAGGATAATAATTAGAATTAATTTTAGAAAATTTAATAATTATTTCTGTACCAAAATTTATCACTTTCAAAGTCACTAATTTTTCTTTCCTTCTTAAATATTGACAAGAGAATTATTTGTTAAAAGCAAGAACATGATTATTTTTAAATATAATTGTTCAAGCTAATTTTATGCTTGGTATATGAACAGATAAAATCTGCTAAATATGGCATGCAAAACCTTTTGCACAAAATAACAGCTTTAAAACTATTTAAATAAAAGGTTTAAGATATAACAAAATTCATCCTCTTTGGATTGGAATTCTTACAAAGTATTTGAATAAAACAATTTTTTAATGTTTTAATTGGTAAGCTAACCAACATTGGGTTTTAAGTAAGATATAAATAAAAAGAAAACTCATTTTGGGCTTTTCCCTTTGAGCCTTGACACCCTGATGAGTACAGTATATGCACTTTCACACAACGGCTGGTGTACCGGCTTCTCATGTTCAAAGGGTTAAGGAAATATTTATTCTAATATCAATTCAATCATGTTGATGATTAAAGATTGAGCAAAATGCAACGTACATCATTTACTGTACATCAGTATATCACTTAAGTTATGATAAAAACTTTTTTTCACACTATTGTTCACTCAATAGAAGACCCAAAAGTTACTCAAGGTAGATGATTACTAAACGAGATTGTTTTATGGATATAAGAAGGGGAGGTAAGAAGTGCAAATTATGAAGATATCTAGGATAGATAACAACTGAACTTAAGACTTGAAGAGGTTAAGATTGTAGTGATCGAGGCGATATTGTCTGAAAAACCTGTTCCATAGAGCAATGACTCTTGGGAACTTTCCTTCTTACCAATGAAATACAAAGGGCAATGAGGATGGTTCAAATCCAATGGATGTGGCATGGCAAGTCTTAGCTGTAAATATCTGAACTGGTGAAACTTATAAATGTAGCTCATCAGAACATGATTCATTTTTTATATTTATCAAAGATATGGACATTGGCATGAACACTTTACCACAGACCCTTATTACTATAGTGAGTTTAATCCTTACTTAGTATCCCACAATTGTGGCCTTATACCAGATTATGCTAGAATTAGTAAATAATGGCAAACACTGCTGTTTAATTAAAGTAGATTTACCTCATAGTTTTCTTGTTTAATTAAAGTGGCAAATTTTCTGAAACCAGCCACATTGCATCTCTCCCCGATGTTAACAAAATTAGTATAAGGACCAATATACATAGGTTGTAAACCTGAGAAAAGATAAAAAATTAATTTGAGATATTGTTCAAATGATATTTTTCAAAAGTATATATGGGTATATTTTTTATAAGTTTGAAAAATTTTCCATTGCCCTTTTTTTTTTGAAGAAAAACATGGGACTGAACAAAAAACAGAAAAGCATTTCTTTTTTTAAAATAAAACATAGGGAACTTTTGCACACACTTAACATAAAAACATGTCATTGAAAAGAAACATGGCAAAAAATTACTCATTTTAAATGTTTGCATGAACCATCACAAAATCTAAACTTGGACCATCACAATTGGACCTTCAACATGAACCTCATATGTTGCATCATGTGCTAGGACATGGCATTAGAACCAACTTGAATTGAACCTTAAGTTGCAAAAAAACACAACTATTGTGAATTGCAACATGTTCTAATGGAACCCAAACTTAGAACTGATGTGAATTATACCATTAATAATTCATTATAATCATACCATTATAAATTCATTATAATCATACCATTAAAAATTCATGTGAATCATACCATTAATAATTCATTATAATCATATCATTATAAATTCATTATAATCATACTATTAAAAATTCATTATAATTATACCATTATAAATTCATTATAATCATAAATCCACTCTATGAGTATGCTTACCACTTTAGAAAGTTCACAAGTGAACTGAGAAACTCTTGTCTTATTCTTAAGTATAGCAAAGTCATTTGCATGGGTGGTAGAAGGACACCACTGAATGCTCGTCAGCTATATCCACTGCCCACCATAATAAATCTATTTTTCTTTGCTATTTTACTCTAGATAAAATTTAATTTATTATTCATTTTAAACTAGTATTTCTACCATCCTAATTTCAGTGGCTTTTTTTCTTTATTTTTTTCAGAACTCACAATTCACAAAATATCAATCTGGGACTTACAATAAAAAGCAAGAAATTTAAAAAAAAAATCATATCACCTCATGCAAGGCAGTAAAGCCACTAAGACACAAGGGGTTACTGAGTGTGAAAGAATACAAAAAAAGAGAAATATTATTAAGCAGCAAGAATAATAAAAGAGTAATCAGGAAGACATTAGTTAACAACTAACATTGCATTTACATTTTTGAAGATCAAAGTTGACTGAGAAGCATGGAGCCGGAAGAGAGTTCCACAAAAAAGAAGTGCAAGAAAAGCAACTGTTAGTATAGAATTTATGTAAATTAATGATACATTGCTACCAATCTAGTATTGTGCTTAAATTCATAAAGTCTAAATACCATTGCAAAGAGTTCATTCTAACAGTATTTATAGAAAATTCACAGGGACGCTACATTACAGTGGTGAGAAAGTAACTGAAGCCAAGATGTCAGGTCAGGACCAATAATATTGCTGATTCTTCTTTAGATTTTATCAAGAATCTCTAGATATACAGCAGGAGGAGCACTGGACCATTTGTAGCAGCAATATTCAAAGAATGGATGAATGGTAGACATATAAATATGTAAGATAGATTCAATAAGGGAAAAATTGTCTAACGTGACATAGTGAACCAACTATTTTATTAGCTGACCTAGCAATGGATTCAGTATAGTCTTTCTACTTCATGTCATCAGAAAATGTAAGCTGAAGAAGCTGCAACAAGATACTCTCATGAAGGTTAACATCAGCCATGCTGATAGGAAGTAGAAATGGGTTTTAAGATGATTGATAGAGAGATGTTTCATTTTGGAGGCCTTAAAATTAACAAGCCTTTCCTAACAACAGAGTGTAGGTCTCTGTCTATATTTCTGAGATGAGGTATTACGTACACTATTTACATTATTCGGACTATTGCCCTAATCTTTGTCGCCATATTTATTACAACATTTCGGCCGTTGTACGCTCCGGCCTTCTTCAGGTGGTTGGAATGACACATGGCACAGTGGATAAAGGTGTTAGTTAAATCCAGTGACCGGACCCAAAGAGTGTGAGTTCAATACCCAGTTAAGGCAGTGGAGAACTTGGAGAGGGGAATTAACAGGACATAACTGACAACTGACATCCATTAAACAAGGCACATGGAACTAGAACAGTCTACACCAGCGAGCGAAATAAAGGGTTCAGTTCAACATAACAACCACCTGAAGAAGGCCAGAGTGTACAACAGCCGAAACGCTGTAATAAATATGGCAACAAAGATGAGGACAATAGTCCAAATAATGTAAATAGTGTAGACTGTAGGTCATTTTTGAGATCAGCTGCCAATTTGACCTTATCAAACTGATCAGACTTACTATCGAGATAGGAGTAAATGGTTGACATCAGCATCAATACCAAGTTGAGAGCTGATATCATCAGAAAGGTCACTGATCAAAATGAAAGAATAAGGATAGAGCCCTGGCATTAAAACACAAAGATCTAGAAGAGTGGCCAATGAGGACAACTCTGGAAATACCATAGCCTTTCAACTTATGAAGAAGAGTAGTATGTCCAAAGCAAGAGCCTGAGTTTCACCAGTCTTATCTGAAGCTTGATAGACTCTTTCAGTAATAATCATTTAGTCCATCAGCAATTGACCTAGAGAAGCAAAAGCCATATTGCTTGTTTGAAAGAAGGCCCTGCAATGTAAGATGCTTAAGCAATTCAGAGTTGATTAAGGCCTCTAGTGGTTTGTTAAAAAGAGGTAGAAGGCTAATAGGCAGATAGTTCAAAGGGTCAGATGGTTCACCTCAGTTCTTAAAGACTGGAGCAACAGAGGAGGATTCCCAACAAGCAGGTAAGCAAAAAGATAAACACAAAAGAACAGACAATGCTTCATCTAAGAAATTGGAATAATATTACAAAAATTTAACTTAAAAAAACTAACATTAAACATTTCACTGGGGTTATGAAAAAAGTGAAACTGATCCATTTGAATCTTTGCATTTAATTTTGTTATCTTAAATACAACTACAGTACAACAAGTATGAAATTAACCAACTACAAAAGCATTTAGTCACATTCACAAAATTAATATAAAACATTAACATTAAATTTCATATAAGCATATTAATAAGACTCTAGCTTAACGATGAAAAAATAATTTATTTTACACAAATATAAATTTTTCAACATTACTGCATTTAATATAGTGGTGAATATTAATTATATGGACTGAACATTATATAGTGAAAATTTCAGATCAAAATTCAACTAATAACTGTGTCAGGCTTCAGATTTATTGATTTAGATTTATATATTTCTGAAAACAAAAATACATTAAATTTTCTCAATAGTGAAATACATTTTTATTCTTAAAAGAGTAAAAAAAAACACATGACTAAAATTTACAAAGTTTTCAAATGCACACAATTTCCTACCTGACAACTGTAGAAATGCAGCATGTATATCACCAGGCAACTTTCTAGGAGGACAATCAGCCACTGCCTCAGCAATTGCTCTGTTAAATAAAAAAAACAGCAGAAATAAGCAACATTCAATGATAATGCAATGTATATACAAAAGGGTAAAATTTGCAAGAAAATCATTTATTCAATTGATTAAATCTGGCAAATTAGAAACATTCACCAAATCTTACTACATATGCCAAGTGTAACATCTATATTGTTTGTAACTATTTTGTTGTGCAAAATTGGCAACATTGGCAACACCAAGTGGCAGTATCTTTGATAGGACAATGACACATGATGATAGAAGATGAAAAAGTAGACTTCTTGAAAGCATAGAGAACCACAATCATAATTAGAAAAAAGAATTTATAGAAAAACATGTGAAAATCTTCTAATAAGAGTAACAATATATCTATTTCATATATTCCATCATTTTGGATGGCATTGGCAAATTAGTTGCATAATAAAATGGAGTTAATGAGAAAAAAAATATCAAAAAACTTTTATAGACAACACATTTCACCTCCAACTGGTAAGTGTCTTCAGGACAGAATGAGACCCTGGGTTTAAGGAAAATATGTTGGAATTTTTTAGGAAGGGGTAATAAATAACCGTATCAAATGCCACAGCAAGAAAGCGTTTTTTCTTTTTTTCATATTTAAGGCATTAACATCTGCTGGCTTAGAAATTAGCCAATTCCGAGTAGATCTCTGTTTTTTTCTCTGTTAGTTTGTATACCACATTGTGCTACTATTGCACTTGCAATGATAGGTGATATTGTATATGATCCCAGTCTGAGATTGACCTTGGAGAATTGTGAAATCCATGCACTTTCAATGTATTTTCACCTTAATGCGTGACACTGAGGCTATGAGGTGGTTAAATGTTAATTCTGAACAGAAAATTGTTAAGCCCAAAATCTCTTTCTTGAGAGAATAGGAAAATATATCAATAATGATGGGGAAAGACAGACAGGAATTATATTTGCATTGACAAAAACAAAAAAAGAAACAAACCCTATTTCTAAGGGTCAAGTTATGAAGAGCAATCATGTTGTGACAAGCAGGTGGTCTGATTTGTGTTTTCACTAAGACAGCAATCGACCCATGGATGGAGGACAGTTTTGTCGCTTATTTGAGAATTTAGGCAAACAAATATATTTTCAGGGACAAAAACAAATTGGTAAATAATTTGATCTCTCACTTGGAAGGTTAAATGAGAAGGCAGTAGTCTGGTTTGTGTTTTTGATGGATAAAGATAATTCTATGAAAATATAAAGGTGTTGGAGAATTGAAATTAATTAGAATAAACTACGCCAATTCATCTACGCACTTTAAAAAATAGATTTGTTACAAAGACTGTTATGCCAGCCCTGAAAGATAGACAGAGGTGGAATGCCAAGAGGCAAGGAGAAAGAAGAAGAAATTAGCACTGCCTGTGTGGAGTGGGAATGCAAGATGTGAAGTGAAGCAAGTTGGAGTCAGAGGAGGAGCAATCCCTGTAACTACACTCAAGGAAGGTGGATAATTTTCCAAATTTGGGAATCAAAAATAGGGAACAAAGAACCTTTATTGGGATTACTCTAAAAAATTGGGGAATCACCAAATCCCCAGAACCCCTTGGCCCCATGCTTGTTTTGGGCCAAAGTGTATATAAGCACATGGCTTTGGGAGCTCAGAGATTTGGGTTGTGAATCCCATACTGAGGGCCTTTGGAATTCACATCAGCTGCCACCAGATTTCCTGATTCTAAAGAACTTTGAACCCAGTTCCTCCAGAATTTTAGATGAGGCCCAGTGTAACTATAGAGATTGATGCAGGAAGGGTTAATTTTTATTGCACCAAGAACGATATAAACCAACTGAAGATTGACCTCATGAATCTTTTGTTTTATTTTTTTGAATACATTTCTTCCTTAATATAATACCCCTGCCATGGCTTGAACCAGCACTGTGATTACTGTAACAGTCAATCTTCCACTGCTCTGAGATCAAGAAAACAACATGTGCAGAGTTGGTATGGATAAATACGGCAAGCAGCCAACAACCAGCTTGAACCAGTGTCAGCATTGACCAGTGCAGAGTTAACCCTGTGGTTAAAACATTGTCCTAAGATTCTGAGGAATGGAACACTAAATTTGGTTACACCACCAGGTGTAGGTGGCAGCTGAAGGAGTTATAAATGAATTCATTTTCACCTCTAATCTGGCATTTATTAGGTTAAAATTGTGCTCATTTGTGTTCCAGTGACCTACCAGTGTATTTAATATGTTATTCAATAAATCCATGATGAAAGTTGGGAAATTAACCAAAATATTTAGTTAAAAAAGTATTTAAAAAACAATGCCATGTCCCTGAAGGACGTGAGCAATTATAACTCTCCATAGATCATTTTTTTTATTATCAGTTAATTGCTATAAATTCTTGGGAAATATATTGGAATGATTTCCTTCTCCATGGTTTGGAATTCTATTAGACTGGTTGCCAACTATGGCTAGAGAGCCCAATCTATTTAATTCATAGCTGAAGGAAAAGCAGATGGATTCATGCCTTTCCCAAGGGTATTTCTGCAAAAGTGAATGCAACAGGGTAGGATAGAATTTGGACTCAACTTGCCATTTCCACTTTTATAAAGTTTCAAACTCTCTTGCCTTTGTCTCTTCAGAAATATAAAAGAATTACTTTGAAATATGAAAGGAGAAAGAGTTGTGAAGAAGAAGGCCAAAGAAATTTTCTTTTTTACTTGATATGACTGGGAGTTGTGCCACAGCAGCCGCCAACTATATTCAACAAACCATCCTTGGCAAAAGACTGAAAAATAAACCAAGAAAAATCATGTTTTATTAAAGTGATAGAAACAGGCATAACTTTAAAATACCAGAGTTGGCATAAAAATAGAAAAACATATAAGTAAAGGAAAACTGAATAAGCTAACTGGTTATTCCTTATCACTCATCTGAGCTTGATCAAAATAAATAAATAAAATTACACTGCACACTGATTACAAAGAAAATGAATACCACCCATCACAATAATATACTGAGAAAAATGTATCTTCCATAAAGAAGATCATATTAAGTTCACACTTACCTTCTGTTTACATTGGAATGTTTTTTGTTTTTTTTTGATTTAACAAAAATAATTTCAAGAACTTTTAGATGCTAGCTAGAATGTAATCTGCACAAAATGGAAAATATGTTCATTTGGAAGGATGCAGCATATTCTTGTATTTTTTTTATGTTCTGCAATTGCAGACCTGAATGTGTCGACAAAATGATTTGTGCAAATATCAACATATGGATATGTCGATACTTTTGCAAATCATTGTCGATACTCTCTAATAAATGACAGGATATATTGATTAATTTTCTTCTCTAAAAGTTCAGTGGTTCTACCTATATATGCAGTATTGCACTCACATTTAAATTCATATTTTACAGTGTTGGTTTTAAAGATAAGCAAGATATGTTTTTGAATTGATCTCAACATAGATTGAGAAGGAAATATAATGTGTAAAATGATCAAAGCAATGCCTAACATCTAGCAAATCTCACAATGCCTTCATGAAGATATACAAGACATTTTGGTGGGGACCAAATATTTTAGTCTTATGGAACTCTGCTATCTTCATATTAATGCTAAATTGCACAATGTCCAAATAATAGTCATTATCACCAAATATTTTTCTAATAGTTTCTATTTCCTGTCCTAATTTATTTGTAGAAAAGATCAACAAGACCCAATAGACTAAGGTTTTTACAAGATTAATTTTATACCATCTAGGACAAAACAAACCCCACCAAATATCTAATCTTGTAAACATGTTTTTTTTCCATCTATATTTCTGAGATGAGGTATTATGTACACTATTTACATTATTCGGACTATTGTAATCATATATATATATATATATATATATATATATATAATCATATTTGTTGCCATATTTATTACAACGTTTCAGCCTTTCAGTATCTGTCTATATTTCTGAGATGAGGTATTATGTACATTATTTACATTATTCGGACTATTATCCCCATCTTTGTTGCCATATTTATTACAACGTTTTGGCCTTACATTATTCAGACTATTGTCCTTATCTTTGTCGCCAGAGGGGAATTAACAGGAGATAACTGACATCCATTAGACATGGCACGTGGAACTAGAAAACGTAAATGATACCAATGGGTTATTGATCTTTATCTTTCTTTCACTTTTTCTGTCCAAAGGATTTCCGTATACATGCAGATATTTGTGACAGGAGATAAGATGTGAGTTGCTGTTCTGTTTTCCATTCAAAATACGTTGTAAAATGCTGTCCTCTTTCTTAAGAATAATGTAAAGCTGGACATTAAAAATTCAAGATGTACCGACCTCCCAATGTATTTTCTCTTCGTTGAAACGGTTGGATATATAATCAATAATTGCACTTTCAAAAAATGTACATCTAATTTATTTTCTCTTTTAATAAGTACAGAATTTTTTATATTGAACTGGTTGAAATTATTTCTGTGTTTAATATTTATGAACATAAGAAAGATACTATTAAAGGCATTAGATCCAGTGACAGGACCCAAAGAAAACTTGGAGAGAGGAATTGACAGGATATAACTGATAACTGACATCCATTAGACATGGCATGTGGAACTAGAACAGTGGGCGAAATAAAGGGTTCAGTTCAACATTCCAACCACCTGAAGAAGGCCGGAGCATACAATGGATGAAACGTTGTGATAAACATGGCAACAAAGATAAGGACAATAGTCTGAATAATGTAAATAATGTTTTTTTTTCCATACAAAGATGTAACAAAAGTGGAACTTTGTGTTTGTAACATTATATCCAAGAATGGTAAAGTAGCATCACTCTCCTTTTTGCCAGTGAAATTGAGGGTCAGATTCAAACTATTCAGAACTTTATAAAATACCTCCATCTCCAACTCACTATTATGAATTTAAGTTTTATGAAGTTTTGAATGATTACTAAGAGTTGATCAGAGTAATAAAAAGTCTGCTGAAATGACAACCTTCATGTGTGCCGACATCTCCTCTTCACTTTCATCATATTCACCAAAAGGATTTGGTAATCCTACAAAAAGAACAACATGAATAAATTTAAAATATCAACTTATAAATTTAATTTCAAATATATCCATCAAAATGAAACTTTCAAAAAACTTTACACTTGTTCATACCCCTATGTTTATCACTTTCTACCCTCATACAAAACACATTGATTTCACTACTTCAAGACAATTTGGTTTGGTTTGGTTTGTTTTACAGCATATCAACCTCAATGGGTCATTTAATGCCGACAACTTTTTTTTTTTTTTCCTGGTAATATTTTTGTTTTGTCAAAAATCTATTTCTGTTAATAATTTTTTCCTCAAAAATGTATAGCTGGTAATATTATTTTTTCAAAAACCTATAGCTGGTAATATTTTTTCAAAAATGTATAGCTGGTAATATTATTTTTTCAAAAACACTATTCTTTCAAAAACGTATAGCTGGTAATATTAAGCAATTAAAAGGTAGTTCCATGCTCCTCAAAACCTCCTGATCAGAGGCCTTGCTGTTGGATGTAGTTTATCGTCATACCCAGGATGCAGATGTAGTTTATCCTCATACCCAGGACGCGGATGTACTTTATCATTATACACAGGATGCAGCAGTAGTTTATCGTCATACCCAGGACGTGGATGTAGTTTATCATCATACCCAGAACATGGATGTAGTTTATCGTCATACCCAGGATGCACTTCAAGACAGGTTGCCACATTGAGCTACCAAGTAGCAAAACAGATACTTGAAAGTCCACAGTTGTTAAATTTTGAATTGACATTCTTTGCATTAGTATTCCAAGTTAACCCAGTTTATTTAAAAATTGGTGCCAAAATATTAGAACCAGTTCAGACCTTTACAGATAAGAGTCCTGCCATGTCATATCCACCTAATAATCAGTTCAGACCTTCACAGCTAGGACTCACCATGCCACATACAGTGGGATGAATCATTCCTTTTGTATTCCATTGATAAGGAGGAAGTTCCTTTTGGACAGCTTCTTCTCAAGACCAAACTCCCAAGAGGATGCTTTCCCAATCACTACAATTTTAACTTCTTGAAATTTAGTGTTAACCATTATCTTCTATATATCCTCATAATCTTCACTTTTTACCCCTTCTCTTATATTCATAAAACAACCTCAATCAGTAAGCCTCTACCTATAGTAAAAGTAAAATTAAAAAATTAGCCAGGCTTTCAAGAGTGGCTCAATCTGGCAACCTAAGCTTAAAGTTAACTTATTAACCGACAGATTCTTAAAAGTGTTGCAACCAAAATATTTTATCTCTGCTATTCAATGACAATCAGTAAAGCTGAATGCCAAAATTGTGACAAGGTTGCAATATTCCTGTCATAACAAGCAACGAGGATATAAGCATTGGAAAATCTAAGAATTCATGAAATTAAGTAGATGAAAGGACAAAGATTTTATTGTCTGCTTTGAAATTTATACAAGATTATTCTTTTCTCGTCAATATTATAATTTCATCAATGAGTAGACCTTTTTTTATAATCTTTTCTCCCCTCAAGCAAAACAACAAAGACATGTAGGCGATTACTGTGTGAATATAAGAAAAACATTTTTAAGAAGTGAAAACAATGAAAGAAAAGAAATTAAGAAGACAGAAGATTGACATTGCATTTAGATTTTTGAAGATCAAACTTGACTGGAAAGCAAGAAGCCAGAAGAGAGTTCCACAAGCAAGAAAAGAAATTATTAGCATAGAACATATTGTTACAACAAGCCATTTCAACTGTAAAAGGATGAGACATTGCCATCAATCTAGTAATGCATCTAAATTCATAAAGTCTAAGTACTAAAGAGGAATGTTCATCAGAACATTTACCATGAAATTATTTATAGAAAAGGCACAGGGAAGCTACATTACAGTGGTGGAATGTGACTGAAGCCCAGATGCCAGTTAAGGATGGATAACATTGCAGATTCTTCTTTGGACTTTATCAAGGATCTCTAAATATATAGCAGAAGGACCAGACCATATGTGGCAGCAAAATTCAATGCATGGACAAATGGTAGACTTATAAATATGTAAGATAGATTCTGGAAAGAAAAATTATCTAACACATCACAGAGAACCAAGTTTCCTAACAACAGACATAGCAATGGATTCGACAGAATCTTTCCACTTTATGTCAGCAGAAAACATTAACCCAAGAAGGTGCGATAGAAGTTAGCATTAGCCAAACTGATAGAGGGGAAAAAAGGGTTCTCTCAGATGATTGACAGAAAGTAGTTTCCTTTTTGAGACGTTAAAATTAACAAGCCTTTCCTTCTTCCAGTTAACAACAGAAAGTAGTTAATTTTTGGAATCATCTGCCAATTTGACCTTTTCGAACTGATCTGACTTACTGTTAGTATTAGGAGTGTAAACCTGAAACTATCTCGATGCAATATCCTCAAAGTCAACATGAAGAATACATCTGGCTTTCAATAACTTTATTGTAATATACAATATGATTGTGTCAAAGTCTCTTTTTCTACTCTCTCATATTTTGAATTCTCCTTGTTATTGCACCACCAGTGAGATAACCTTTCTTGTTCCTACAACCTAATCTAGTAGAAATGAGGATCCTAACTTACCACATTCCTCTCTCTTTAACTCAGAAACGTCATTTACAAATTCAGTCTATCAAGTGTCTTCCTGACTCGCATTCAATGTTGTAGCAGTGGTTTCATTGACATGAGCGCTGCTATTTAAGTGTCAGTATAAACTCTGTTGGAAAATATGCAACCCACTCATTCATGGCAAAATGGGTTTCATGAATTTTATATTTTTCACTTTGGTTTGAAAGTTGATCATCAAATCTGGCAGAAAATCATAAACATATCTCAGTTATAATAAAATGTAGTTCAGTCGTATTTTTTTCCAGTTTGCTTACTTCTTAGAAATCCCAATGTGCATTAAAATATTGAGAAAATAATTTACCTGCATTTGGGTAACATATTACAAATGCTGGAGTATTTTGGGCAATCAATTCAATGTATGGCCTCATGGTCACAGCTCCAAGTGAACAATTCAATCCTAAGCTGAAAAGAAGAAATTAAAATTAAAATAAAATAATTCATTTACATTTTAATATAATAGCCCTATTTTCTCAGTAATGCTTACGTTAGTTCTTGACCACTGATCATCCATTTTTTCTTGATTTTTAATGCAGAAGCTGTGTAGATAATTGCTAAAGTAAATTTTAGATTAAAAAGTATAAAAAAATCTGGCACTAATAACTAAAGTTTTTCTCTCCTCCTACTATTATTAATGAGTTTATATGGAATGACTAAATCAAAGCAGGTGTGTTATAGTGTAACAATTGTCAATGCACAACAATAAGAAAAATAGAATCATTTAAATGAACATATAAGCTATTTTGCTGGTCCCAGTAAAATAAACAAACATATTTTTAAGATTATTTTACCAGTCTCTGTAACATAGAACACCAGGCTATTTTGTGGGTAAATATTTTTATTATTATAAATACAGATAATGTTAAAAATAACAACACACAGATTTAACACAGAAGTTTATTTATTGTCACCATTATGTTTATGGAGCCTTGAGATCATCAGCACTGTGATTGTGTGAGTTGTGTACAAAGGACTTGAACAACATGGATTCTGTGGCCTGTAACTGTTGTCTTCAGTGGCTGCATCTGAAGTGTATTGGCAAGAGAACCATGCCTAAGGGCAAGTTTTGGATTTGCAGAAACTTTTATGCCTGAAGTGCTTAAAATATTCAGAGACTTTTATATTTCTTTTAATAATTGATGATGAATAAATGATTTTAACTTGTATTTTAACAACTGATGGTGGAAAAGATTTTAAATTGTCTTCACAATTGATGGTGAAAATAAATAAACTTCTGCGTTAAAACTGTGTGTTGTCATTTTTAATATTACCAGATTTCATAATAATTAAAATATTTAGCAGCAAAATAGCCTAAGGGTCTATTTTACTGAGACCAGCAAAATAAGATTAAAAGCATGTTTGTCTATTTTACAGGGAATGGCAAAATTGCTGCTTCCTTAAATGAGTCAAACTTTTGATGAATTTCTTTAATAAACCAAATGTTGCCTGATGTTCTGCAATTAAATGTTGCTATTCTTCCACACATTAAATGTTTCTATTATTCCACACATTAAATGTAGCTATTCTTCCACACATTATATATGTACTAGTATCTCTATCTTGTTGTATTTATCATTGTGTTTTGGTGAGTATATGTTCTCTGACCTTCTTTTGATATATGTCAGATTTGAATAGAATCCCTTAGATGTCCATAATGTATAAGCTATGAACAAAGATGAGGAAACTAGTCTGAACAATAAATGGAATGATTCTAAAATCATCATGTGCCTTTTCTGAACAACTCGCTGATGCTATCTTGTATAAATTATCATCATGTAAAAATCAGTTTTTCTAAATTCCATCAAATAGCCTTCATCTCTCCAACTTCTCTCTCACTTACTTGAACACCTCTCTCATTCATCATATGCTATTCTTTCTTTCCCTTTTGCTTAAAGGCAAATTGGCCAGCTATTCCCTTCCCAGACACATGTAATTTACTGTATTACACCATTAATTAATTCTGTCAGAAAATTACCTACAAAAATAACAATGTTTGTTATCATTCATAATATAACCAAAAGATAAGAGGGGTAATAGTAATATTAGTCATTTCCTTATAAAAGGAAACATTTGAGATTCATTCACCAAGGATTCAGTTCCCCACCACCTTTTATTTGATTTTTCTTTCTTTTTTGGTCCCAGTCTCTCAGAAGCATACTTTTTCAGGATTTTAGCCTTTAAGTATTCTGATCTCTCAGAATTGTAGTTTGATATATAGGTGTTTCCTTATAAGGAAATATTTGGTATTCATTGACCAACAACCAGTGTTGCCACTAGTTGAAATTTATAAAACATTTGAGATTCATTGACCATGCAGTCAGTAATGCTTTCAGTTGAAATGTTTCTCTTAAATAATTTTTCAGGAAAATAGTTTTCTCAAGTCCAGTAACTGTTATTGCTCTTTCCAATATTGATGGGGGTTTCCTTCCTAACCTTTTATTTGAAGTCGTGTGGAATGTCAACATCTTGATTATGTCATTATTTTCTCTTCAAAATATATATGATATCCATTTTAATTGTTGCTGCTGTTGAGAGTCCTCAAATGATGTGGTTCCTGTTATTTGGTACCAGTTCTTTGTGATTCTATAACACCAGTCCACAAAGTTCAAAAAAGGATAGTCTTCACCAAGACCTCCAAGCTTTAATAACTCAAACCCGTTTTTAATCATTGATCTGAAAAAGTGGTTGTATACTACTGACAGTTTAGATATTTCTGAACAGGTCTGGCACCGTGCATGGCATCCATATAAAAGTCTCAAGAAGTAATATTGCTTGAATTATTATTTTATTTCAGGTGTTGTATGTGCAGTGATCGCCTTTGCAGATTGCAGGACAGATTTAGAACACAAAATTGAAAAGTGAGCATAATGTTTGAAAAAGAGAATGCTTTCAGATTTAATCCAAAAATGTTTGAATTGCAAAGTTTTGTATTGAATGATAAATGGTGAATATGTGATTATTTGCAATCAGCTTTAAGATATTTCAAAAAGAGTTAAACATACCACATTGGGTTAGCATGTGAAACGCTTATAATAAATGCCTCAGGTGTTTGTCCAGAAAGTGTCCTTCCACTTTTGTCAACAACAGTACCTGACACCTGAAGAAAAAAAAAAAAACAGAAAACAAGTTCATAATTTATTCGAATTGGCGCATTTACCTTTGTCAGTGTTTTATAATAAAATATGAATGTTCAACAGCAATTTACCAGCACCCATGATTCCAACATTTTACAGAAGTAAAGATTTTGCCAAATTATCAGAAATCTACTTAATACTAATATAATAATGCACTTCATATTATGAGATTTTATTATCGTCAGCTTTGGATCAGTACTGCATATGCCACTAGCATAAAACTTATTAGTGTAGGGAGGGAAATCTGACTTAGTCTGTTGCATTCATTTTATACTAATACTCTTGGAAAAGGCATCAATACATCTCTTTTCCCCACAGCTATGAGATAAATAACAGAATAGACTCAGCTCTCTTGCCTTGGGTGGTATCCAGTTTAGGAAAAAAAAAAACTCTGAATTTTAAACTGTTGAAAAAGCAATGGGAAAACACTCCACTTTCTCAAGAAATTATAGCAATTCACACGTGGAAAAGGAAGCTGTGTAGAGACCTAATTACTTCTCAACCTTAAGCAACATGAAATTTTTACTCTTAGGTACCTGTAAAATTTCCCAGCATCCACTTTTTTTGAAAACAAAATACTGAATAGACATTAGAAAACCAACTTTTTAATGAAAAAAAAACTGTAAACTTTTCCACACTAATACCTTTCATATGGATACACATGTAGTATATGGATACACATGCAGCATATTACACACATGAAATATAGCAGTTATCAAAGCAGAAAATGGGCTTGCCATGTGAAGTTCAAATCCCAGCTGAGGAAGTTATGTTTCCTTTTGCCCATATATCCATGAAAAGGTATGAATCACCCTCTTCTCCCCTTAGTTATAGGAGACTAGACTGTCTATCACTGACTGGCAACTTGTCTAGGAAAAAACAACTCTAAATTCAAAACTGGTTGGGTATAAGGTTAGCAACCTGACCCCATTTTGCTACAAAAACCACAACAGTATAGTGGGGATGTGGCCCTACATAGAGAAGTCTACAGGATTAACATACAAAATACAATGTCTTCCATAGTATTCCTATCACTCTAGGGATCACGGTCTGTATAGAAATTTTTAGATTTTGTTTCTTTATCAAGTAAACAGATGACCAATTGCACACATCCACACATCCCAAAACTGAAGTAATCAAATATAAGAATGCAGTTTACTCCAACATAGAATTGAATTTATATGGACAAAAAGAAAAAGGGCTGAGTAAGAGAGAAGAGGAGGGAAACAAAATAAGAAAGAGGAGAAGCTGAAGAAAAGAGAAGAGAAGAGAAAGAGAAGAAGGAAAAGAAAAAATGGGAGAAAGAGAAGGAGAAAACAAAGAAATAGAAGGATGAAGTAAACACTGATACTCACAAAAATGGGGCATTTGATATCTTCTTTATCAAATATCTCTTGAATGGCAAACAATGCAGCCTGGAAAAAAGAAAATTTTTATTTTACAAAACAGCTTTCCACTTTAGTTTTCAAAAAAGAGAATACATCTTACACATATCTAACAGTTTTAAGTTTTTTTTTTTAATTTACTAAAACTTATTTCATGTACACATCTAAAGACTAGCTATGATTCTAATTTGTTATTAATATTATTATTATTATATATCATTATATCATGTCGGTAACAGTACTATTCAAACATAGCTTTTGTTCCAGATGTTATAATGCTGATGACAAATTTGATGAATTATTTTAAACTGGTCTTCAAGCTACTTGGAGAATTCAGAAAGTGGAAAGAAATTAAATATCTGACCAAAATTGCTTTAAGTAGTTTAAAATTGCTGACTTGTCCCTTGAAATAAAGCTTAGATGTGAATAGGCACCAGCTTAAAATTTTGATTCTTTAAAATACAAATTAAAAGAGAACTTGGCCACCAGCACTCAGAAACATTCAGAAGATAACAGATAACACATCTGTAAAATATTACATAAGCTTAAAAAATATATAAGCCCTTTTGACAGGTTTCCATGAACTTATAGTTGTGGAGTGAGTAGCCATGGTCAAATGCAAAATAAGTGACAGAATTGTCCAACAAAACAGAAATGACAATGTTTGAAATAAGCAAATACAAGAAAAAGCAAGGAAAAGAATAGGGCAAAAAATAATATTAAGCAAACAAACAATATATTCAAGGCAAATTAACAGTAATAAGGCAAAGCAACAGTCATAAGGCAGAAAGTTCACAAACTAAGAATTGGGATTGACACACAAAAACTAGTTCAGACAAGTGAACATAGCATTCTGACTTCAAGACAAGACCAACCGGGACTGAGTCAAAAGACACCAAGAACCGGCTATTTTTATTGACTAGGAAGGAATCCCAGCATGCATTTGTGTGCTTCTGCTCATAAATTATAGAGGGGCAAGTATTTTGCAGTCATTGCAGGAAAAATAGTTTAAAAAAAAACAAAACAGATATACTATTATCATCCATTTCTTGCATTCTCTATATTCATTGTATTTTTGATGACCAGCTATGACAAGTTATGTATTCAAATTTCTGTACAAGAAAGGTTTTATTTGATTTTATGATATAAAAACAACATAGAAACATGGAGCCAAGTTTTGTATTGGTGCCAAAAATCAGTGTTTAAGTCTCGATAAAAGCCAAAAATTATGAATATTAATATTCAAGGCAAGAAGATCCTTTTATTTGAAAGATCAGTTTTTAAAGCACTTTTCTTTTTACCTCTATTTAGCCTTCTATGCAGTATTAAGGTGAGCTTAGTAATATCATTATGACCATATTAATTATTGTTGCATTTTGTGTCAGACACCAATGCTACATCATAGACTGCATCAATGACAAACAATTTGTTTTTATTTGTTTTATTTCATGAGGCACAATAGTTGTAACATCATTTCTAGGAGATAGAGAGGACAAATTTCAACCAGCTCATCACTGTGTGCTGGTTTGTCTCAGTAAGGAACCTGTGTTTGGCAAGATGTCTTGACCCTTCTAATTCTTGCCAGATCTGTTCTTATGCCTTTTTGGTCTTACATCAAAACTTAAACAAATACAATCTATTACTGTCACAGAATTCTATGTCCATAGGGTTCAAACCACCTCCATCCAGTTTGAGTCATCAGAGGTCTGACTAGTAGTTTGCCATTTTAGACCAGCCTATGCGTGTTATGTAACACACAATAAATACTGACCTACTTTTCAGATCTAAACTTATCATAATTGTAGCAGAAAAAGCAATCTTACTTTTGCATTTGCAGTGTCAAATATGGTTTCAACCAATAAAACATCCACACCACCAGCCAAAAGCCCTCGGATTTGTTCACTATATGCATCTTTAAGGGCATCAAAAGCTGTAAAATAATGAAAAGGAAAATACAAGTTAAAATATTTCCTGATACAAGAATGAAATTCCAGGATTGTTAGGTTCAATAATTCAATTTCCTGACACAAATTCTATTGAATATATTTGGACCACTTTCAATTAGAAAATAAAGAAAATTATCTACAAAGAAATATTTACTTCCTTCAATGCAGCATCATCAGATATCTCACAAGATTGTAGGCCTTCGAAATCTATCTGCTGAAAGAATGTGCTTTAAAATCTGCTTATATCAACTCAACCAAGTTTTAAAATAATGTTGAATTACTTCAGTCATTAAACAGAGGCTCTTGAAATTAATGGCATCTTTCCAGTCTGTTCATATCTTCATATATATGATAAAACATAAAAACATTTAGTTTTAATAGTCATAAGATATGAAAGGTTAAAATCAGTTAAAATTTTATCATATGCAATTAGAATAACTGATAATTTATTTTATTTTCCTTTTTTTAATAGAATGAATTCATTAATTTTATATTGAAGGAACACAATAAACTGTTAAATAGAAATAAATGTAAATTTTTTAACAAGTACAAAAGCAATTAAACTTACTGATATTTCTATATTCAGGTTTCTCAACAGAAGGTGACAAAGATAATGTACGATTTGTAGGTCCAACTGCACCTGCTACATATTTGTGAAGGCCTAAAATAACAGGAAAAAAATTTGTTTTTTTTTTTTAATATTTTTACAGTAAAATTAAATCATCTTGCAATTTATGTTATTAAAAAAATGTGAACCTATTTCAGACCAAACTGTCTTTAACCACTTTGACACAGATGATAACCAGGGCTTCTCAGGTCATTCATCATTATTTGCCTGTAGTCAAAATTATCAAGCCAAATGAGATTCTTTAGCAAAATCATTTCTTTAGCTACTGCACCAGGGCTACATACAGTTTTGAATTCAGAGTTACTTTCTCTTTGACGAGTTGCCACCTAAAGCTATAGAACCCAGTCTGTCCTACTATTTACCCATAGCTAAGGGGAGAAGAAGAAGATTTATACCTTTCTCACGAGTATTAGCATGTAAGTGAATGTAATGGATCCAGCTTGAATATGAACTTGAAATTTGGCTCTCCAATTCCTTAATCCGAGTCACTATCCATTAGTCTACTATGCCTCACCATATCACATGATTGAATCATCCTCAATTCCTTTGTATTCCATTGGTAATGAAGAAGTTTCACTTAACTTCTTCCTCCGAACTGTTACTTTGTGAAACAGACTGCTGAGAAGATGCTTTCCTGATGCTTTTATGCTCTTACAACAACCTCATTCAATAACCCTCTATCTTGAATGTCTCTTAGGCCTTATACTGGTTGAACCATAGTATTAAAAAAAATCTGATGAGAAATTTCTTTGTACCTGAAACACTTGACAAGATATAAGAAATTTCTTTGTTCTTGGATCGATTGATGAGATTTTTCATGAGAAATTTATTTGTTGTTGAGTGTTCTCTTTGACAGTGATTTGCATTGTGTTTCCAGATAAAGTCAGTCATGATTTGCATTGTGTTTCCAGATAAAGTCAGTCATAAATGATGAGAAAGACAATGAAAACAATGATTATTCTGGAGCAGCAGATGTGATATTTTCATCAATATAAGATCATACAAAAATATTCAGTGGTTAATAATAAGATATCTTATTTTAAGGTATTCCTATAAATTTTATAATTTACATGTATATGTTATATATATTCTATTTAATAACTGTATATTTAAAGCATCTAAAATAAAGAGATATACAGCGACATGATCAAATATTCGACACAGGATTTTTAAAGAAAATTCCATTACTACTTCAAACTTGAGCTCAATCTAGAAAATATTTAGAATATTCTATATATAATAAATTCATTGACAAATACAAAATAAATAAAATGCCAAAGTTTTGGACATTTCCCAAAAATATAAATGAAGCCAGATAAAAATTGCAGTTTATTTAAATTATTAGTCTGTAAATTTCTGCCAACCAATCTGAGCATGCCAAGCATTATGCCCAATATATCTATATATAAACTTTGATGATTCATTGAAGATTTACATATCATTGAAAGGAACATAGTGTGATGTAGTGCAAAATACAGAAAACGCTTTATCTTGAAAATCTCTCAAACTACAAAGAATTTGTATTTTTCAGCAAAATAAAAGCAAACTGTATGGAAACTCAGAAAATTGTTTTAGGTGAAGAAAATAAGGTTTTAGAGCAGGAGTCCTATGAGTTGTTCAACATTTATTTTCTACAGAAAATATGTTTGTTTGTTTGTTTTGTTTTACGGCATATCAACCTCAATAGGTCATTTAATGCTGACAACTTTTTTTTTTTCCTGGTAATATTTTTTTTCAAAAACGTACAGATGGCAATATTTTTTTTTCAAAAACATATTATCAGAGACCTTACTGTTGGACATAGTTTATCATCTTACCCAGGATGTGGATGTAGTTTATTGTCATACTCAGGACACACAGAAAATATGGCTGAAGAGCTTAAATTTTGAGTTCATTAGATGAATCCCCAAAACTTGATTGATCTTAAAGGCAATTTGTCAGAAATTGAGATAAAAATGGTGTTAAATTCTGCAATAATTTAACTTAAATTATTCCAAGTATTTTACAGCCATCATATCAAATACTGAGCATAGTATTAATATTGAATACTGTTTATCAATAAGCGTCCAATACTTTTACATGTTAATTTCTGTTGTATTTATCAATAAATTTATTTCATAAGTAAATATTTCTTTATTTCTCCTCATACATAATATATCCTAAGTAATGCTAACTATTCACCCAATGAATACTGAATATTTTCTGATATGGAAATGGCTAATCTCAGCATTAACATATTCAGCTGAAGTTTTGGGCTAGTAGCAATATTTGAAATTATTATTTATTACAAAAATTCTGTTCAATAATTTTGGGTGACATTGTATGAATTGTTTCAAGAGCCCATACACAAGCACTATGTCAATATTAAATAAATGATTTAAGCACTGTTCACCCAATACAAGGTCCAAGAGCCACTCATGGTAGAGTGTTACTGAAGGAAGTTGTATGGGCAGTAAGAATAAGAGGTAAGAAGTGTATTTTATGTAAGTATAAGAGGTAAGAAGTGTATTCTATGAGGATATATGGGAAAGATAATGGTTAACTCTAAACATGAAGCAATTGAGATTGTTGTGGTTGAGAAAGCATCCTTTTGGGAGTCTGAGTGTAGAAGTGGTATTTGCATTTAACTAGTTCATCAGTAAAATGGTGAGACCTAATTGCCAATCTAGTAGCATGCTTAAATTCATGTAGTTTGGGCACCAGGAAAAAAGTTCATCCAAGCAGTTGTCATGAAAAAGTGGAGCAAAGGAAATTTCCATGGAAATAGCAATATAGTAGCAAGAGGCTAGCATTTCATCTGTAGGAAAGGGGTTTGTAGGATGGAACACAATTCATCATCCACAAGGCCATTTCAATGCTTTTGAAGCCTATCAAGGCTGGAAAGTGAGGACTAGGAAGAAGCAGCCCAGACATGGCAACAGTGTTTCATTTTTGATCTGATCTGGCTCATGTAAAGATAGAGCATGGCAGGAGGAGTCTTACTTACTGAAGCAGTACAAAGAGCCAACCATTTTTTTTCAGTATCTTTAGTAATGGATCATATATATAAGATCCACTTGAAGTCTTGGGTGAACTTAAGTCCCAATAGGTATTCAAGGCCTCCTTAAGAGAACAACCATTCATCATGATAGGCAGAAATTTAGGGTCTGCTAGGTGATGATGGAACATAACAAGTTTAGCTTTTGAGGTATTAGAGCTCAGCCAGAGAAGACATCAGTTGACAGGCTCTGGTCATCTAGAATTTTGGAGGTGCACCAATGTACGACTGTATCATGTGCATTAAAGATCAGAGTAGGCAATTAGGCATTTTTGTACACCTTAAAAATCCCATCAAAACTTTTTAGCTTATCAGAATCTCAAAAGCTCTTACCATCTCAATTTTAATCAAGATGATACTAACAAGTAACACACATACAGTCGTAGTTTTAAATGTACAGATTTATGTCTTTTTCTATTAAATCCAATCATTTGATAAAAATAGGTTTTATATATCCAATTTAGTTTATATTTGAGGTATCAACAAATTTTACAAACATATTAAAAGATCAATTATTATAAATATGGTTGTCTTTAAATTGCTGAGGTTTAGATAAGCTCATTTGAAACATCTTTTTTTTTATTTATCAAGACAAGTCAATGTATCAACTTTTTTAATTAACTCACAAAACACACACTTTAAATAGAATATACAATGACATCTAAACAGAAACATCTGAACAGATTTTTTAGTAGTTTGATATTGGGATATTCTATAAGCATAAAAAAGTTCTAGAAAATTTTTCAGAAAACAGTGTCACTGTAATAATAACTTGATTATTTTTTTATATTATACAATTGTTCCTTCTTACAATTGACATTATATTCTGTCTTAATTAGAAACATCAAAATCAAACAAGTTCAGAAAAGTTGGAAGTGTTTTAACAGACAATGGAAAATGGAACACAGAAATCCCTAAATACATTGGAATAGCAAAATATGCCTTCAAAAAGCTAAGCAACATATTCAGAAACAGAAAGATTTCATTAGAAACAAAGATAAAAGTGCTGAACTGCTATGTAATATCAATCTTATATGGTAGTAAATAATCTATTCACAGATGAAGAGAAGACTTGAAGCAACAGAAATGTTTTTCTACAGAAGGATGCTGAGAATATCATAGAGGGAGCATGTTAACAACAATGATGTTTTGAGGAAAATGGAAACAAAAGAGGCACTTGTACTTAGAATCAGAAAGAGATAGTTGAAATTTATCAGGCACATAATGAGAAAAGAGGACTTGGAGAATTTTACACTCACAAGAGATATTGAATGGCCATAGAGACATAAGGAAAAAGTTAGTAACCTACCTAATAAGCTTGTGTAAATGGATGGCAAAATATGGATTGAGCAGGATAGTAAGATGACAAATATTGCTTAGGAATTTGTAGAGAGACATGATCGCCCACATCTTGAAGGGACAAGGTATATAAAAGGTGATGACTGTCCTTTTGAGATGTGGCTGATAATGCTAACTAAAATTAATTTGTAACAAACACTAATCAAAAAAAATTATAACAATGACACTGTGTACACAATCTTATCCTCTACTCATATTTTGTTGATAAAAGAATGTTTATTATGGTAATTATGATAAATAGAAAAGCCATTAAGTTCATACAACAAAGATTGAAATAAAACTTTCACCAGAAAGAAATAATTACTTACCTGTGGCCATAAAAACATCATCTGCTGCCTGCCTGGCTAATTTAGCAGACTCAAAATTCATTTTATATACCTGAAAATAAAAATTGTTTAAGTTTGTTTATTTTACTAAGACATTTACTTCATACACATCTGGTATTTAATATAAGACAAACTTACTTCCTGACTTAAAAACTGCAAGAATATTCTTAACATTATACAAATAAAAGGATAAGGAAAAATTTAGTAAGACAAATATCTGACATGTTTAAAAATGGTCTTATATAAGGATATGCAAGTAGTGTAATGGTTATGTGTTTAGAAAGTGAAATCACTGAACTGTGTTCAAATTCTGGTTGATTCTGTTTCGTTCACTTCACTTTGGAAAAGGTCATATATTCATCTTCCTTGATCTATAGGTTAAATAGCCTTGGATGTCAACCAGTCTAAGAGAAGGATAACTGAATTCAAAATTAAACTGGAAAGGGATAGGATCAGTTAGGCTATCTTGTCCAAGACACACCCACTGCCACTACAGTAACAGCATGTGAGGGGCACTACAGGTGATGGGAGTAATTACAAGTAAATCTAAATTTTTAATAAGTGTCAAATAAGTATCAGATAAGAGTGGCATGCAAAGAAAGAAAAGAAAGGAGGGAGTGAGTATTACAATTTGAGAGCACTGACATAGGATACATATTCATTGTTTTATGTAAAGTCTAGTATTGATGTCTATAATTGATTGATTTGTTTAACAGCATATCAACTACTTATGAGTCATTTAATGCTGAAATTTCATTTTCTTCGGAGCTTGGAAGTAATAAAAATATATGTTATTCTGCTTTCACAATTGAATACATGGTATATGATACTCAGCTTTTCTGTATATACATGTTTGTATGGAAACAATTACTAGAGGCAGTGATGTGTGTGTTTTAATTTGTAGTTTTGTTGAAGTTATATTTTGGAATACAGTTTGATTTCTTTAAAGAATTGTAGGATATTATATGGATTAATGTCATGAAAGTTCTTTCAGGCTGGTTGTTTGATTTTGTTTAGCAGCATATCAACCTCTATGGGTTATTTAATTCTAAAATCTAAATAATTTGAACACAATTGTATGCCTTCAACTCCAGATAAAATGTATTGTTGGTTAATTTATTATATGTATTCTTGGTATTTTTACTACAAAAATGTATTTTTATACTTTCATAGTGTTTTGTTTTATTTAGGGTAGTTCACTATTTGCCCATAACTGGGATCCTAACAGGTGCTCCCACCGTGGGTCAGGGTGGACATGGAAACAACATCAATTAAGAGGGAGTTTCACAATCCTTAAAACTTCCAATCTCCTGATCAGAGGCATTACTACTGGATATAGTTTATCATCTGTCTATATTTCTGAGATGAGGTATTATGTACACTATTTACATTATTTGGACTATTGTCCTCATCTTTGTCGCCATATTTATTACAACATTTCGGCCTTTCAGTATCTGTCTATATTTCTGAGATGAGGTATTATGTACACTATTTACATTATTTCGACTATTGTCCTCATCTTTGTCGGCATATTTGCTACAACGTTTTGGCTATCTGTCTTTCTGAGATGAGGTATTATGTACACTATTTACATTATTCGAACTATTGTCCTCATCTTTGTCGCCATATTTATTACAACATTTCGGCCTTTCAGTATCTGTCTATATTTCTGAGATGAGATATTATGTACACTATTTACATTATTTCGACTATTGTCCTCATCTTTGTCGCCATATTTATTACAACATTTCGGCCTTTCAGTATCTGTCTATATGTCTGAGATGAGGTATTATGTAGACTATTTACATTATTTCGACTATTGTCCTCATCTTTGTCGCCATATTTATTACAACATTTCGGCCTTTCAGTATCTGTCTATATTTCTGAGATGAGGTATTATGTACACTATTTACATTATTTCGACTATTGTCCTCATCTTTGTCGCCATATTTATTACAACATTTCGGCCTTTCAGTATCTGTCTATATTTCTGAGATGAGGTATTATGTACACTATTTACATTATTTCGACTATTGTCCTCATCTTTGTCGGCATATTTGCTACAACATTTTGGCGCTTCAGTATCTGTCTTTCTGAGATGAGGTATTATGTACACTATTTACATTATTCGAACTATTGTCCTCATCTTTGTCGCCATATTTATTACAACGTTTCGGTCGTTGTACGCTCTGGCTTTCTTCAGGTGGTTGGAATGTCAAACAGAACCCTTTTTTTTGCTCACTGGGGTAGACTGTTCTAGTCCCATGTGCCATGTTTAATAGATGTCATTTATCAGTTATCTCCTGTTAATTCCCCTCTCCAAGTTCTCCACTGTCTTAACCGGGTAACCTTAACTTAACCTTAACTTGAAGACACATGGCACTGTGGATAAAGACGTTGGTTAGATTCAGTGACAATACCTCATCTCATAGACAGAGACTGAAGAAGGCCGGAGCATACAATGGCCAAAGCATTGTAATAAATATGGCGACAAAGATGAAGACAATAGTCCAAATAATGTAAATAGTGTACATAATACCTCATCTCAGAAATATAGACAGATACTGAAGAAGGCTGAAGTGTATAATGGCCGAAATGTTGTAATAAATAAGGCAACAAAGATAAGGACAATAGTCCGAATAATGTAAATAGTATAGTTTATCATCATACCCAGGATTGGCAGTCTATAATCAAGTAAGTGTTTACACAGAGACTGATATACTGATCATCATTTTTTTTTTACTGAGAGACTATTTATAGTCTCCACTCTAATATTTATGCTAGCATATGGACTATAGCAGGCTAAAACTCTAAAATATTAATACACTGAAAAGTAAAATAGTTTTGAGTCATTATCAATATCTATCTGTCAATATTGTTGAATCTGTTGAAGTTGTGACACCAGTCATTAGGATATGCTCTCTGCATGAGGATGCACAATGAAGAGTTAGTCTGTGGTAAAAGACAGACACCAACCAAAAACTGCTTCAACAATTTCATCAAAACCAACCTTTAGTGATGTTAGCTCAAAGTTGAGTCAATATGCCAGTATTCATTCACACTGCTATGCCATAATTCATGAAGCTTCTGCAAATTTTGAGAAAGCTTGATGTCAAATATTCATCACTGCAGGAGACCAACACCATAGAGCAAAACATGCACCTGTGTTAGATCTGCATCAAAATTAATTACATTTAAATTGGCAGCATGAGGCAGGACACCCCTGCTGGTTAAAAATGGTTCAGTCCTGGAGCTGTATTTAAGCTCTGCCAATTTCCCCTTTGTCAGTTTTTGTATCAGGTGCCTGGTCAAAGCCTTTACACTTTGAACACTGTTCCTATTCCCTTCTTTTGGATTTGTTAGTATAAACTACAAGAAAACAGAATGCATAATCATCAGCAAAAGGGGGAGCCCAAAATGCAAATTACAAATTGGGGATAGTAAAATCAAACAAGTACAGAAATTTAAATATCTGGGAAGTGTTCTAACAGACGAAGGGAAAGTGCGACACTGAAGATATATTGGGATGGCCAAAAATTCAGTCCAAAAGCTAAGTAGAGTATTAAGAGACAGAAAAACAGAGTACTAAACTGTTACATGATATCTGTCCTACTGTATGGTAGTGAATGCAGGACAATGTCCTCATAGATGAAGAAGAGACTTGAAACAACAGAAACATAGTTCTACAGAAAGATGCTGAGGATTCTATGGAACAAACATGTGAACAAAAACAAGGTTTTGGAGAAAATGAAAACAAAAAAGGAAACTTATACTTAACATCAGGAAGAGGCAGTTAAAATTCCTGGAGTATGTAGTGAGGAAAGGCAGCTTGGAAAACCTGATACTCACAGGACATATTGATGGAAAAGACGGACAGAGGAAAACAGCATGTAACATACTTGATGAGCTTGAGTAAATGGATGGTAGAGGAGGGTTTGGGAGAAATAACAAAAAGACAAAACTTATTAAGAGTTACAAGGGACAGGAAGATGTGGAGGGCCATTATTGCCGATGTCCTGAAGGGACATGGCACATAAAAGATCTATTCTTTCACTTGGTGCTAGTAATATTCTAGATTTTGCACCCTGAAGTCAGGTTGTGGAATAAGCAGAGTATTCACAGATGAATACACAAGTCAGGGTCGAAGGTTAGCTTCACTTGGCTGATAAAAGGTTTTGGCTCTTTTAGTTTTATCGGAAGATCTAAGACAAGATTTTTTTCATAATTCCTTACATCAGATTAGTATCAGTTGTTTTTATCTTGAATGTTTTGGATAATGAAAGCTAAAGAAAATATTGACCAAAGAGCTATCATAAAAATAATAAGGACGAAAATACAAAACCAGAAACAAATATGTAAAATAAAAAACAATTACTGTCAAGTAATATTTATTTCAATTTCAGAAAATTACAATCAAAACAAGGAAGTTTCAAAGAAAATATTGAAGAATAATATTGCTTTACACTTTTTTTATTTACACTGCCTGACATTGATCATGGAAGAATTCCATTCAGTAGAATAAACCAATAGAATAAACTCTGATCCCAGATCATTAGACATGAAATATTGCACAATAATATTGATTCATGAAAGTCACTTCAAAGATTAACTTGTTTTGTGTACAGAACAGCGTGTCATGATTATCGATTCTATTAAATTGCTTTTCTATCTTCTTTGCAATCAAGTTGTCAGACAAGCTTTGATGAGGATATATAAGCTACAATTTGACACAAGATCAATATATTTTTCTCACTCTTCTGTAAACAAGAGATAGGCTAGACTTTTGAGTTTGGACTTGCATTTGTTCTTTTTTTTTTTTTTTACTCAAACTCTGTATATTTTCTAATTATTTTTCTAATATAACAACATCAAATATACATTGTTATTATGAAGAGCCCTCAAGAGTTGACAGTCAAAACAGTAAGCAATTTCAGTTATATTTCCAAGTGAGAGCCTACAAGTAAACTTCTCTGGGTCGATAAAATTCAGTGTTATATATTCATCCAAGAGAAGAATTGCTCTTTCTTTAGATCAAATTTTTATTATAAAATCTACATTATCACAGTGAGAAATCCATATATATATATATATATATATATATACCTTTTCCCGCTGTTTTTACAAAAGTCAACTCATGGCTTAACTGGATTACATAAAAGCAATGCAAAAGGAAATGAATTGTGTTTTCTTTATACAGCAAAGAAACATCATTACTCTGTTAAGTTTTCATTACATCTTTCTTAAAGATTCTTTTTCCCCTGCTAGCAAACTTTTTACCATCCAATGGCATTGTTGGCCTTGTATTACTATTATTACCTTTCTACTATTGTGCTCGATGTTCATTAGACACTAATACATTTGTTTGATTCCAATGACCTATTAAATCATTGGTGTGCTCTGCTAAGTAATTACCCTTAGGGTACCATAGTGAAGTTACTTGGTGGTACACATCTTCTCTACAAAAAACAGAAATGGACAATCACTAATTTGACCTAGAGTCGAATAATCAAAATGCTCATCCTTACAGGACTAAAGAACGCCAACTGCCTTGCCATTTGACTATATCTGGAAGGATAGATAGATTCATGCCTTTTCCAAAGGTATTAGTCAAAAGTGAATGTAAATTGTGCCACTTTAAGTTTAAAATTGCTTTTGCTAATTCTATTCTCCTTGTTGTTAAGTGTTAGGCCCCTTGTACCTCCTCAGACCCTAAGTCTTTTTTTTGTGGTATCTTAAGTTGTTTTCCCAATTGTTGTATGGATAAAATAACAGAGGTAAACTGAATTCTCTAGTCTTGGTGACAACCACACCAGATAAGGACAACTCTAAATCCTAATCAGGTCTCAAGCCTAAAGTAGGAGACATGAAGTGAGCAATTCCACCACATAAAAACCAACTTGCTACTAAAACCATGACAGAAACATCCATGGCATTGTGAGGCTGTGGCCTTATGTTCCACAATGATTTTCTAACAAATAAGCTAAACTCTGATAATTAAATTAGTTATTCAAACCAACATGATTAATGTATCTCGTCTAAGAAGTGTCAGATAAGTTTAACTAAATGCCATAAGCTATCCACATAGAATATACGGAACTATTTGAACAGACATAAATTCTTGATATTGTATTTTAACTATTAATTTCAGAAACATTTTTCTTTCATATTACTCTCTTTTCTCACCATTAAAACAATCTTGTGTTACAAGGCCCCATTTTGTCTTACTTCTTTACATTTACACTATAAAATACAAAACCTAACTTAAAATGATGACTTAAATCTGTAGCTACTAGACGCCCTTTTTATCTTACAAAAAGCTCCCATTCACCAAACTCTTTAGATTCCATAATAATAGAATGGAACTTTCTAGAAGTTTCTAGAAACTTCTACTGGGTTCTAGAGGGTACAAAAAAATATATAAACAGGAGTTCATACCAACTAGTCACTTGCCTCCTGAACCCACAGCCACAACTACCGAGGTTGACTCCAGTCCCTTTTGATCCATGAACAAAGCTTTGACCAAAAGAATCTAAGTTCCGACAATCCTTGAAAAGAAGAGGCTATCGGTAAATACTTCACCTTTTTCCTTGATATTATTGATCAAACTCGTTTATTTTATATACATGTGAATATCTATCTATTTTTCTAAGAAGAAAATAATATGATTCTTTGACTAGCAATGAATTACCATCCATCGTCTTAATCTTAACTGTAGTGGATTTTCCTCTCCCACTCCCTCATATAGCTACACGTTAAGCCAACTACTTTCTGGGTTCTCGCATGCTTAGTAACTGTTAGCATTTCCCAACGTATATTGTTTAAACCTCAGCCTGACTGTTTATAAAAAATATTTTATTATATGTTAAATAAAACCCACTTTTCTTTATTACATGTAATCTTTTCTCCAACTTTAATTTCTAAGATTCTGTTTCATCTTATTTTGTGTTGCGCCAGCCGTAACACTTGCTTATTACAAAAAAGGATAAACACAAACATTTCTAGTTGATAATGTCTTTTAGTTTTTTATTCTTGCACTTAATCAACAACATACCAATTGATTTGATTTTTATGGCTTATAAACCCTTTGTAAAGCTGAAAATTAATTTTGGAGCCTAATCAGTATAACAAATGTGATAAAATATTTTTTTCAATAAGAAGATGCTATCTATGTATTGCATGTGCATTGGATTAAGCCAAAAAACAATTTTATAATATAATTACATTTAATAATAAAATCCACATGATTACAATATGTATATTATAGGATTCTCTTATTTGAGCAAAGAATATAACAACAGTTTAGGGATACAAAAGGCAATTATCTTCCTTTTGTCGAGATGAAGTCACATATATCAAGTGACATCACTTCATAGAGTGACTAAAGTAGCAGCCTGTCAGTCAGCTTCCAGGAGTTAAACGAAACAGTTGCTTTTTTAGCCCAGGACTCTTGGCCTGGTACTGCAGCTAAATCTGCCTCCCCCATCCAGTTGACACATGGTGCAGCTTACAAGTCCATGGCACCATTTTACTGTGGAAATGTATTTCACCAGATACAAAAATATCTCCAGCTCACAGTCATCATGTTAGAAAAAAATCCATGACTCACTGTTTCTTTGTTTGAGAGGAATATGTCCTTGTTAGTAACATAACAGAATCATAATCAAGCCTACTCCAAACTGGAATTATAAATATAGCTTCTCCAGAAATACAGAAGAAGCTCCAGCAGCTCCAATTCCCATTAGAAATTATTACAAGTAAGACTCTCTCTTTTTGTCTCTTTTTCATTCTGATTGTTGTTGTATCCATGTTATAGTTTCTCTATATGGGATAAATGTAAATATCTGTATTTAATTTTCTGTATGATTTAGTGTCATAAAACTCTTTCTGAGAGCAAAACATGTTTGTCATTCCTTTTCTTTCACCTATTCCGTTCCATCCATGAAATAAGGTGTTAGTATACCAAGGATATAATAATGCCTATAATCGGGGGGGGGGGAGAATGCAACATGGAAGATTATTCATTTCTTCCATAGCTCACCCATTAATAGTAATCAATAGTGATTCTAAATCATATTCATATTGTATTTCTTTTGTTAGCTTCAAATTATAGTGTGCTTCATTATGTTTAGTTAATTTAATCCATGTTTTCCTTTCAGTTTAAACAGACACATTTTTTTTGTATTTTGCAACCATTTTGCTTAAAGTTTGTATTTTCTTAATTAGATATTAAAACTTGGAAATTTTAATTTTCCAAACACATAATTACAGTTTAGATATATGGAAAAAGAAGGTGTCAGTTTATACGACAGCAGGATGTGTTAAATTGATTCCAAAATTATATCCAATCAAAATATTTTCAACCTTTCTGAAGGCGTAATTCATGTTGCAGCCAATGAGAATTAAATTTAATAATAGCTCATAAAAAGGAGAATGCGGACCATCACTCAACAGAAGGAACATTTACTGCAATCCTTCTAATCATTTTATTATGTGCATAACATTCCAGGATTTTAAAACCTGAATATAAGCTTTTGAAACTCAAAAAAAAATATTCATATTATTTTTATTGCTTTGCTAATTATAAACAAAACACAGAAAACTTTAAAAGGATTATTTACTACTGATTTTCTATGAACACCCATGTTTATTTATAAGAGTGTATCACAGCCTGACACATACTTATCAGTTGAATTTTGATCTGAAATTTTCACTGTATAATATTTGAGCCATGGGATTACTGAATTAAGTGCATTGACAAAGAAGGATATTTTGTTAAGAAATAAATATTTGCTATTATGCATGTACACAAGTATGTATATATGCTATTGATAAATAGCAGGACAGATTGGGTCCTAGAGACTTGGTTGATAACCAGTTTAGGAGAAAACCTGAGGAGAGTCATTTGGTAAATTTGTGGCACACTACGTGTACCAGTTCTCTATATTCTGTTCTTCCAAAAAATGTGGTTGGTTCTGCAAAAACTTTCACAACTATAACAAAATCATATGTGTGAGTAGTTGTGCTGTTTGGTTCTATGAACTGAAGTCATACATCAAAGACAATGGGGAAAGTCCATTTCTTTTATGTCTCTATAAATATACACAGGGTGGAAATAAAGTAACTATTGCACTTGAAATCAAAAACAGAAGAGAAGGAAAATGCAATAAGAATGTAAATGTTTTTTATTATTAAATAAAAAAAATATTGAAGGGGCAATGAACCATGCCAAGAATAAATTGCTAAATGTCATTGAGGCGAAAAAGGTGAATATCAGGATCGAGTTGTCATCAGTGTGACTTTGCTTCTTTGACAGAAATGTTACAGATGAAAACTACTTTGAGTTGCTCAACAGGATTTTTACATGACTAAGCTATAGATTTACAGATTTATGTACATATCACTATCCTCAGAGAAACAAGCACAAAATTCAAATCAGTTTTCTTCAGCCCAAAGGCAGATCCTCACCATTTTTGCTTTAAAAAATGTATTTTTTTTTTTTAAATCTCTGCTAAGTTTTGTTAAATATGGATCCCCACAAAGCATGTAGACCTAACGGTATCCCTGTAATAGTCCTTAAAAAATGTGTTCCCAAACTGGCTCTTGTTCTCTCTGTATAATAAATGCCTCACTGCCTATTGCTTTCCTGCTTGTTGGAAATCCTCATCTGTTGTTCCAGTCTTTAAGAACTCATGTGAGCCATCTCACCCTTCCAACTATCGGCCTATTGTCCTTCGAACTCTTTTTGGTAAACTACTAGAGGCCCTAATCAATGCTAAATTGGTTAAGCATCTCACATTGCAGGGCCTTCTTTCAGACAAACAATGTGGATTTTGTTACTCTAGGTTAACTGCTGACATATTAACGATTATTGCAGTAAGAGTCTATCAGGTTTTAGATAAGAATGGTGAAGCTTAGGCTGTTGCTTTGGAAATCTAAAAATGTTCAATAAGGTTTGGTTTCATAAGTTGAAAAGATATGATGTCTCTGGACAAATTTTTGAATTGATTCAGTCATTCTTATCAAATCATGAAGTGTAAGTTATCCTGTATAGCGCCCCCTTCTGGACTGTTCTGTACTAATGCAGGTGTCCCTAAGGGCTCTAACCTTGGTCCTACTTGGTTTTTAATCTTCATTAATGAATTTCCTGATGGCATCAACTCTCAACTTGGTATCTATGCTGATGATACAACCATTTACTCCTGTCTCAATAGTAAGACTGATCAGTTTGATAAAGTCAAATTGGTGGCTGATGTCAAAAACAACATACAGTCTGTTGTTAACTTGGGCAAAAGATGGCTTGTTAATTTTAATGCCTCCAAAACAAAACCTCTCTCTATTAATTGTCTGAGAGAACACATTCTGCCTTCCATCAGCATGGCTGATGCTAACCTTCAAGAGACTCGTTGTGCCATCACAGGCTAACATTCTTGGCTGATATGAAGTGGAAATATTATATGTAATCCATTTCTAGGTCAGCTACTAAGTTGGTTCACTGTATCATGCCAGACAATTTTTCTCTCCAGAATCTATGTTACATATCCATAAGTCTACTATTCATCCATGCTTAGAATATTGCTGCTACATATAGTTCAGTGCCCCTGCTATATATTTGGAGATTCTTGATAAAATCCAATGGAGAATCAGCAATAGTATTGGTCCTGATCTGGCATCTCAGCTTCAGTCACTTTCCCACCACCATAAAATTGCTTCTCTGTGCCTTTTCTATAAATATTTTCATGGTAATTGTTCAGAAGGGTTCTTCACTATGGTACATAGATTTTATGAATTTAAGTACAATACAAGATTGGTAATTAGATCTCATCAATTTACAGTTGAATTGGCTAGATCTAAAAGTTCTATGCTAACAGTTTCTTTTCTCACACTTCTCACTTGTGGAGCTCTCTTCTAGTTCCATGCTTTCCAGTTAACTTTAATCTTCATAAATTTAAATGCAATATCAATTGCTATCTACTGTCCTCCTGATTACTCTTCTTTTGTTCTCACTCCATCATAATGTCTTCTGTTTTCTAATTCTTTCACACCCAGTAAATACTTGCATCTTAGTGGCTTTACTGCCTTGCTTGGGATAAATGCGATAAAAAAAAAGATTCATAAATGTATAGAGCTCTTATACAAACTCATTGAGAGAATCAATAAATCTGTCAGTGTAAGTAGCAAAATTTGAATTGAAGCAATATAAATTAAACAAGATTCATCATCAGAAAATACAGTGAAAACAGAGATTAACTTGGATTAGAGAAAAAAAGAAAAGAAAAAACAGAAATAACTATTCCGGTTGTTAATTGGCTATTGGTTGTTGTCAATAGGAATAAACAGAAGCTTTTCTCTCTTCTTTGAAGAAAAAATGTTTAATATCTTATTTAATAACATATCTTCAGTCATCTATTTCTCAAAGATAGTTTTTACCAACTAATCTAGACACTCACATACTCATCCCATGAATAAAACTGTTCACAGTATTTATAACATGTATGTAAAAAATGCTGTGGGTTATCCCACTTGATTTTGCTAAAAAACCATTGCTAGGGAACACTCCTTAAACCTATAAAAAGGCTTGCATTTTTCTTGCTAACCTCTTTTACGGAATTTTAGCTCTGGATGTAAGATGTAGTCACACGTGGGTAAAGTACTCCCTACCGAGACACATTCATTTTCATGGTATTCTTTCTTGAATTTTGTACTCATACATGCTTGTTACACATCACACAGACTCTCTCTCTCTCACACACACACACATACATTTTTATTATAGCTAGTTTCATGTTTTTTCCTTTCATCACATTCAATTCCTTGGTAAATACATACACTGTCATTTGTTTTGTATTCATTGTTTTGTGTTACTTATTTTTTTTTTACCTGGACTCACATTGAGTCTGCCAATATTGTTTGTGAGATAAATTTTCCAGGAGCCCATAAATATGTACTATCCAAAGTGTTGATTCCTGCACCATAATGGTTACTCCCTACTCCACCTCCTTTTTCCTTCTGCAAGATACCATCAAGAAAAATTTAATCAAATGAAGGAATTTTACACATCCTAAGAAGTTTTCATTTGCAGACTGACAATTTTGTGGTCAAATTGGAAACCAATTTTGTCAACAGGCACAAGATAAAAAGTTCCCTGACTGAATTGTTGAAACAAATATTAATCATGAGCCCAGGGTATTACTGTTTTATTTTTTGTTGTTGTTTTTTGCAATATTTTGTGGAAAAGCCTGATGCTTAACTCACAAGGTGTCTATATCTAGATAGACAACAAGAACTGAGAAAAGTTAATCTAATAACAGTAACCCTTGGCAAATAAATTCTACATTTTTGTTATTATAAGCAAGAGTTAATTGTCTGTTCTGAAAGTCACCTCCCTTCTTAATTTTTCTTATAACTCAGCGCCTTTGTTCCTGGAGGTACCAGCTTTGCCTAAAACTTACTCAAATCAAAAGCATAAACACAAAGATCAATATCTTCATTATGTGCCATGTCCCCCTAAGGACTTAGGAGATCATGGCTCTCCACAACTTCCTGTCCTTTGTAGCTCTTAATAAATTTTGTTCTTTTATTATTTCTCCTAAAACCTGTTCTGCCATCCATTTACTCAAACTCAATAAAATAGCTACAAATAACTGCATTCAAATCCACAATTATTTCTACTCAATAACCCCTAGAAAAATTTGAAACATAACCATTACCTTCTTCTGTCTTCTTTTACCGTATCCCTTTAGGTCATAGGCGATAATAGCTCTCCATTTTCCTTATCCCTTGTAGTACTCAATATGTTTTGTCCTTTTGCTACTTCTCGCAGACCCTGTTCCGTCATTCACTTGCTTAAGCCCGCGAGGTATGTCACACATTGGTTTCCCTTGTCTCTCTTTCTCTCTATCCGACCTGTGAGGATCAGATTCTCCAAGCCCTACTTTCTCATTACCTGCCCCAGAAATTTCAGCTGCCTCTTCCTGATGTTAAGTATAAGCTTCCTCCTTGTTTGCATCCTCTCCAAAACCTCATCTTTGCTCTCATGTTCAGTCCATGGTATCCTTAGCATCCTTCTGTAGAAACATTACCTTAAGTATCTTCATCTTTAAGGAGACCATCCAGTAAAGGACAGATATCATGTAGCAGTTCAGTACTCTTTTCTTTGTTACCAAAGAAATCCTCCTGTCTCACAATACTCTGCCTAGCATTTGGAATGCATCATCACACTTGCCATTCTCTGTCAGAACACTTCCCAGATATTTAAATTTCAGCACCTGCTTGATTTTAGTGTTTCCAACCTGTAAATCACATTTCGAGCTCATCTTTTTACTGATGACCATGCATTCTGTCTTCTTGTAGTTTGTGCTTAGACCTTTCTTCTCGCTCTCCTTTGCTAAACTTCTATAGGAGGTTTTGTAGTTTCCTTTCCGTGTCTGCTATCTGCACCATGTTATCTGTGTATCTTATGTTGTTAAGATTGTAGTCACCAATAATGAATCCTGGTAGGATTTTCAGTTCACTCAGAATTGTCTCACTGTATACGTTGAGAAGACACATCCTTGCCTTCTGTCCTTTTATATCTTTGTATATCTACTGAACTCATTTTCTATCTGTATGCAGGTCATTTGCTACCAGTATAGGTTCTTGATTTTTCTAATATCTTTCCCAAATATATCAAGGTTGCTGAGCAGTTCCAACAGATCTTTGTGGCTTACTTTGTCGAGCACCTTTGCATAGTCTATAAAACACAGGTGCACATTCTTCTGCACTTATATTGCTCTTTCTGATAACACACTGAGCATGAATGTCACGTTCCTTGTTCCAGTGTCTTTAATAAATCCACACTGTTCTTGTCCTATCTCTGGCCTGATTCTGCTGTACACTCTATTCATCAGAATACAGATGATGAGTTTTCTTATGTGGCTCATTAGGCTGATTGTTTGGTGTATATTCACATTCGTTTTCACCTGGTTTCTTAGGCAGTGCTATGAAAATAGATCTGCTGAGATCTTCCAGTATATCAACACTGTTGTAGATTTCATTTATTATTTCTTGCCAAAATCATCTAAGGCTGTCAGCATTCCCATTACAATTCCGTCTGGCCCTGCTGCCTTGTTTTTGTTCAATTTCACCAGTGCAGCTTCTACTTCAGTTTTTAGAATTTCAGGCTCATTGATAATTCTGTATATTGCCGGTCGTACTCTTTCGCCGTGGAAGAGTTCTCCAATAAATTTGTTCCAGTGCTGAAGAATTCTTTCCTTCTCTAATATGAACATTCCATCCTTTGATTTTATACAGCCTGTTGATGAGCAGGTTCCTAATTTGAACTTTCCAGCTATATCCCCTGCCCTCTCCTTGCCTACTTTGATGTTCAGGTCTCCAATGATAATTTTGATTTCTTGTGATTTGCAATGAGTCTTGACATTGTCTAGCATGGAGTAGAAAGATTCAATTTCTTATTCCTTACTTTGTGCTGTCAGTGCATACACTATTATGATAGCTATGTTGAAAGCTTTCCTTTCAGCTTGCCTGCCAGAATTCTTTTGGATAATTGGTAGTATACCTGAACACATTTATTGAATTCTTGATCTAGTATCAATCCAACTGCTTTGTCATTATTCTCTCTGCCTTCATAAATAATCCTGTGATTGTCACTGACAAAATCTCCATTGTTTGGCCATCTAGTTTCACATACACCTAAGATATTGATTTTTAGCCTACTCATCTCCTTTTTTACATTATCTAACTGTCCAAAGCTGTTCAACATCCAAACACTCTGTGTCCTAAGAGTTATTTTTTGTTTGATGCAAGCAGTTGCTAGATAAGTCTGGTGACACCTGCTGTTCATGTCACTCCTTTCTAGGTGAGGGATAGGTTCTGAGGAATTTTATTCCCTTTATACCATTTGTGCTAGCAGTTGCTAGATGATGGTCAAGTGACACCCGTTGCACATGTCAGTCCTTACCAGGCAAGGAGTTAATTCCCATAGACTTAACCCCATTCACACCATTAGGTTTCATATTGTGTGTGTTATTTGCCATGATATTTCTTGGGATTAATAGGGAAGTGGTTTCCCGTTGCCTTCTCCACAGTGGTTTATGCAGAACCCACCTCTAGTTAGCTGGGCACTAACTCATTGAGAGTTCTTCCGCCCTTTGTTAGGTCTTATTTTTCATCCTATTGGCTCACTAACAAGCTGCCTTACTCACAAGAAATTAAAGTGGGGTAGCCGGTTTTTTTCACTGATATTCCAACTGTGGAATACTTAGCCAATATATATATATATATATATATATATATATATAAAGAGAGAGTTCCTCCACTGCCAATCTGTTTGTGAGCAAAAGGCTTGTGGGTCAGAGTTAGTAAGGTGGGAGAATAGAATAAAATGATAAAGTTTTAACTTATACTAAGTTCCATTACCCACTATTAAAACAATACTCAATTATCAAGTAATTATGTTAGAGACACACTAGTTACCAAAAACGCAAAGTAAATCAGACTACACATGAGATTATATATTATTTATTCAAAAATTATAACATAAACATGTTATAACATCACTACAAAAATAACCATTTTGTTTAAACACTTGATAAGACACCATAAGGGTTGAAACAAAATTGGTTAAAATTTAAATTTTTCACTGTTAGATAAAAAATGTTTCAACTTTCTTAATGTCTATAATTTGTAAAGATTCAAAGAATATTTTTTTTATTATTAATTTTTAAATAAAAAAGGTCTATTTTTTGTCCATCTTTTTAAGTTTTAACAAGCAAAGGCACCTTCTAAATATTATGTAATCTCCTTAAAATTTTATATATGGCATTTTTCAATGAATGGAATAAATTTATTGGTGACAATTCAATTTCAATTTCAAAAAATAAGAGACACCCAATATATATATAAATATATATATATATATATATATATATATATATATATATATATATATATATATTAAAAACTAGGTAATCTGTATGGGTAAACCTAAGGAGGATAAAATCCAGAGAGCTCAATTTTTTGTTTGGAAGTAAAGACTGATGATCCGCAGTCCTTTTAAAAGGGCTGTGGTGAAATAATTTATTACATGGAACCTTAAAGTGGTGTTTTTTTTTTTTTTATATATATATATATATATATATATATATATATATATATATATATATACTATTGCAACAATAACACTCTAAGCAGAAAGGCAACATCCTGTGTATTGTGGTTTAACATGCATATATTTTGATAAAGTACAAGGAACACCTAATCCAACAGGACAGTAAATAAAAAATAAATGCAAATTTTAAATTTGTTTACAGACGTTTAATAAGAATTAAATATGAATTATCACAGCAACTTAATAAATAAATAATAAAGGGTCTTCTATCTTATCTAAAAAATTTAATCACTAGTAAGTTTTAGTTTAAAATAAATTTCTCACAACTAAAAGATTTAATAATTTAAAAAAAAATCAAAAAGTGTTTTATTTTTGTTAAAATAACAAAAGAGTAGAAACCGATTCCTTGATTTTTTTTAAAGAGATATGAGTAATCTCAGCAAACTTTACAATATTTTTTTTAAAATATTAAAAAGTTGAAAGCTAAATAATGCAGATATCCAACTTGATCATTTTATAAGGTATGAGATTCAACTGTTACAAAGTATTGAAATAAAAATAAGATTAAAAATGATTAAAATAAGGATGAGAACAACTGTACATGTATTTTTAGCATGGGCTCGATTTTTTCAGTTACTTATTAGATTATTAGATGAAACTTTACTAGTTTTATTTTAAAAATATTAAAACAAATTATGTTAAAAATGGAAAAAAATACAGCTTAATCATGCCAGATAAAAATGGGATAAAAATACTCGTTTTTAACTTTTTTATACACTTCTACTTATAAAACTTGCATCTCGTTTGGCTCCAGGGAGGAATAAATAAGAAAAAAAAATATTTTAAATGCCAAAATAATTTAACACAGGAAAGTTCAATTATGCCAAAAAATTATTAGTAAAATAAAATTAAATACAATTTTTGATGGAAATTAAATTTTAGGTTCTTTGTTAAAAACTCTTGTGTGAAAAAGTTTTTTTTTCAGGAAACTTTAAATAAAAGTTTGTTTATAAATAAAGATGAAAATCCATTTCAAAAGCTATAAAATTTTAAGAAATACATGAATTTTGTAGAAACAAATTTAAGTTTCATAAAAAGAATGTTTACTTTTTTAAGCCTTGATTATTGAAAAGAAAATTTATTTTTATTTATGTAGTATGCTATGTAAACAAAAATAAATCTTTTCAATAACAGAGACTAAAAATGATTTTATGGATTAAAACTATTACAAAAACAAATTGTAATTTAACTGCCTCACCATGAGGACAATTTGTGACACAAGGTCAATTTTTTTATGTAAAGAAATCAAATGTGACATTGACAGGAATTCTATACATTTATTTTTTTGTTATATAAATTATAAAGAAAAATAATAAAAATTGTCTTAAAAGAGAGCCCAACAGAACAGCAAAATGAATTCATTTTGTGGTTATATTACATAATTTTGATTCTAATTAATAATAATGTTAAATGGGTGAATTAACAATGTTTAAAAAGAAATTAAAAATAAAACTTTTATATTGAACTGAAACTAGTGAACTTTATGGAAAGTTCAAGAACTGAGTAGAAACTTGCACATAACTTTTTTTTTTTTTTTTTTTTTACACAAATAAATTTTCATCATACTTAGGTGTTATTATCTCTAAATTTTAGTTTTACTGATAGTTTAAAATCAATAAATATTTATATCTTCATATCATTTGTACCAGGAATGGAAAATTAAAAAAAAAAAAATCCAAATTAGGTTAAAAATTTTCCAATTGTGATACTGATTCTGATATCCCCAAAAAGTTCCAATATTTCCAATTCTCAATTCCAATAAATCATCCCATCACTAATATATATATATATATATATATATGACATCCATATATGTTCCTAATATAAATTATATACTATATAAATAAAAAGGTTTAAAATCTTCTTCACTACCACTTCCTCAATAACATCTAACAACTAGAATTCATGAAAGAATCAATAAAAAATAGATTTTCCCACAGACTTTAATTTACAAAAATAAAATACAAAGCCTATGAGTATCCATGTCATTTGATTTTAATCTTAATCAATAAATCAATCGTCTATTTCCTCAAAAGAGACTTTCAAAATCTTTAACTTGATCTCCTAATTAATAACATATTTGAAAACTCTCTACTTAATGCAAGATAATAACCACCTAATTTACTATCACTGCTCTCATCTTTCAAACTAAAACAACCGAATACTCTCCAAGGTAACTATATGTGTGAAAAACCAACATGCCATATTTGTAAACATATTGTTACTGATGAAACCTGCATTGCCACAGGTACAAAAATTAAAACACACTCTGCTCATTTTACCTGTGAGAGTTCTAACATATTCTACAAGATTTTCTGCAATCTGTTGGTGAGACCAGCTCTGAATTAAACAATCACAAAATGTCAAGGACAATTCCAATTGCTTTACTTTTGCACAGCATTTCAACTGACCTAATAATAATGCAGACAATGTTAGTTGTGTCCGTCTAGCCTCATCTTTTAATTCAATATTTGAAAATTCAAAAACAATTACATTCTCAAACTTAATACCCACAATTTAAGAATAAACAAAGATTTATGAATTCTCAATTATTAAACTTTTCACAAAAATCACAACTAAAACAACTGCAATTCTTTTAAAATGTTAATAATTGAATAGGACCCAGATTATGTATATATGAATGCTTATATGTTACATTCCTCTATGCCTATATTTTTATTTCTATCAATAAGCCTCTATCTTGAGTGGCTCTTGAGACTTGTACTTGGTGAACAAATTAGTAAAAAAAAATTAAATATATATACACATACATATATATATAAATGTTTATTATATGCATATATATTTCATTTTTATTTTTTATAAGACATTTTTTTTTCCATTTTATATTTCTATTTTTTATTAATGATACTACTATTTAAATGTTATCATTATTATTATCATAATATACACATGTATAATATCTCAATTACTTGTATCTGCTGATTATTATTATTATTTTATCATCATGTCATATTTTGCCTAGTCCTGGGTATGATGATAAACTACATCCAACAGCAAGGCCTCTGATCGGGAGATTGGAGGTTTTGAGGAGCAATTAAAGAAATCAAACTCTATTCTAAAATATAACTTCAACAAAACTACAACATAAAATACACATATCACTGCCTCTAGTAATTATGTCAACACAAACATGTATATACACAAAAGCTGAGAATTATCTACCATGTGTCCAATTGTGAAAGCAGAATAATATATATTTATTACTTTCAAGCTCCCAAGAAAATGAAATTTCAGCATTAAATGACCCATAACAAGTTGATATGCCATTAAACAAACAAAACAAACAAACTTACTTTGCCTATTTTATGAAACAAGTAATGTAACTGATTAAACATGTAAAAAGTGGAGACTTCTTGCAGACTGGTGCTCCACTATTGGGTGGACGAGTTGAGATGGACAGGCAATCAAATACAGTATTATGCAATAATAGTCAGTATGCAAATCAAGTGTTGAAAAATGATTAGCGCCAGTTTGATTATGTTAGTCACTTTCACACAGGTGAAATATTTAAAGATTCTCTTTGTGAAAAGAATTGCGATGGCCAATGAAAAATAGAAGACTTGGGATAATGAAATAAGCACAATGAACCATTGCAAAGGCTAGTATTAATCAAAACCAAGTGGTACAAGGTATATGGCAGGACTGAAAGTGAGTTCTTGATGACAAGCTCTTTCTGGAGAACGAATAAGCAGATTTGAACAAGTATTGCTCCAAATAAAGGCAGCAATAAATAAAATGCATCTATTCAGTGCATTTCAATTCCCTGGAAAACTGCAAAAGGTATCTCATCAAATTCTTTGGTCAAAAAGATAAAAATAAAAATTCTAGGAGGATGGAATTATGAAGTTGTCTGAAAGATAGCAGAAAAAAGTAGAACCAAATGGTAAAATAGGTTTCTCAATAAAGTTAATGCCAAAAATAAATTTATTTTTTTGTAACCAAACTTTTTATATTACCCAAGCCATCTACAAGTACTAACATATAAATAACTAGCAGTAGAGCCCGGCATTGCCCAGGGATGTAACAGTAAGAGATAGATCAAGTATCGACCATCATAAAGACTGAAAAATAAAATTGACAAAGATTATTGTTTAAGGTTGATGGACACGCATGTCTTAATTATTTTTTTTTTTTTTTATGAATTGGTCAAACCCAAACTCCAACAAAAACATTGTTTTCAATCATTATGAGTCTACTGATTGAATAGAATTTTATTATAAACAATTGTCTTGTAAATGGAATTTTTAAAGCATTCTGAATGTAAAAATAAAGAAAAAAGTGTGCAAGACAATAAGAAACACTACCTGCCAAAAAAAGTGAAGTTTTATTGAAATCGGTTGAAAAATGTAGGAAATCCGATCCCATATATAAACGAACACACACACACAAACAACCTGGGTTTTATAATAAGTATAACTCGATATGAGTTGTCCCTCTTTCATTCTCGCGATGCCTCTTAATCGTGTTTTCAAATTAATTTTGTGCAAAAACAATTGTGTTTTTCCAATTTTTGGTGCTGTCAGAACCACCGCAAGGTAATTTTACGTAGTCCTGTGAAGTTTTGTTGAAATCGGTTGAAAAATGTAGGGAATCCGATCCAATATATAAACATACAGACACACACACACACACACACACAACCTGGGTTTTATAATAAGTAAGATTTTAGAAACCCCTGATGACTCCTGGTAACTCTCAAAATAAAACAAGAAATATATTTTAACTCAACTTAAATAGAAATGTTATTTGGCTTTTGTCATTCAATGTCCATCTGAAAGGGGTCAGAGTGTTTCAATCTCTACATGCTCATCAGTTTTCTATATAAAGAGATGAAGATAAACAACTTACCAGATGCTCCAGACCATAATCAGCCTGAGCAATTCGTGTTCCACTGAAGGTATTTGTTTCTACAAAGTCTGCTCCGGCCTCCAAATATTTCTGATACAGAAAAACAAAAGTTGAACAATAGAAGAATATAAATAAATATACAGAAAAATAAAAGATTACATAGATAAGAATAGGATTATTTCATAAATTGTAAAATAATTCTATTTAACAAGACTGAATTGCATATTCACTCCAACAAGTTGTTATACTCTGAATGTTTCAGCCATTATACCTTCCAGTTTTCTTCAGGTGTTGGTCTTTGAATTCAGGAACCTTTCCAGAATTTCTAACGAAACCCTTTATTCAATCCACAGGGTTAAGAGGTTCTCATTCCGCGTTCCATGCTTAGGGGAGATAACTTGTATCAGTTAATAACCACTAGTCATATTCCCCTTTGTTAGCTGTCCATTTCATCTGTTGGCATGTATCTGGGTCACCATATATAAGTTTAGCCCAATGTTGTTGTAGGCAACAGTTGAACCCTTCTTTAACACTGTATGGATGATGGAAATTGAATTTCAGTATCATCCCATGGCTTATGATATATAGATGTTTTGAACCCATACTCTGTATGAGTTATTAGTACATCAAGGAAGGTCATGTGATCTGCTTCTTTTATCAATTGTGAACTATATGGAAGGGCTTACTGAGTTCACATGGTTCAATGTTGCACATCTTTCTGGTGGTCCTTTAGTATGAAGGTATCATCTACGTATCTAAAACCCCATGGTTAGCTTTAGTGGAGATATTTCTATAGCCATTTATTTATTACCAATCAATGCTACTTAATAATCATAGAATTTAAAATGATCTCACAATTATTATAAAACACAACAATAATAATGAAATGAAGAATAAACAAAAATTAATTATTATTACTTCAGCAAAGAAATTCATACAACTTGAGACCTTTACTATTCAATAATACAATACAGAATTATAAAGGTCACTACTAAACACAAACTGTAAAAAATGGTGGCATATTTTATTAAATCCTTATGATTATTACAGGATTTTACGATGTAAATCTTTTTAATGTATTTTTTCAATTATCATTGCACTATGCTTTTTCAAAGAGTCAATTTATTCATGTGCCAGTTTTGTAAACATCTTAAAAGAGTCAACCATTATCATGACAAAGACACTGCCACCTGGTGTCACCAATGTAAGGAAGATAAATCTAATACAGAAAAAAATTATAGATGTTAGTCACAAATATACATACCTGATGTATTATATATATATAGTGAGAGAGAGGGAAAAATAGCTATATATATATATATATATATATATATATAGTGAGAGAGAGGGAAAGATAGCTATATATATATATATATATATATATAGAGAGAGAGAGAGAGAGAGGGGTGGGGGAGATGATGAGATAAAGTGGAAAAGCTAATAGATGGCATGCTTCACTGAATGTGACACTGGGTTTGGCTTCTTCAGGTCGGATGAAGGACAAAACTGTGTTTAAAGAAAATGCAATGGAATTTTTGAGTATAAGAGGGACAATAATTACTTTATCAGATCCAATGACAAAAGATCAGAAAGTGTTTGTTTTTATATATATATATATATATATATATATATATATACTGATACTCCAAAGAGAGCGCAATGTAATATTTCTCCCTCTTTTAATATAATTTTTTTCCTCTCCCTTTTCCTTTTGACTCAACAAATTGATTTTTAAAAAAAAAACATCAGTCTGAAGAGATGAATATATTCATGAAATAAATTATAACCAAAATGGATATTTAAAGATTGACTTTACTTACTATTATTAATATATATATATATATATATATATATATATATATATATATATATTAAGAAATGGACAAAGTCCGACAATTTATTTATTAAAGATATTTTTATGTTTAACGTTCTTTTTTTATAGATACAAGTATTTAAGTAAATGCTCTGTTTATAATAAACAGTATTAAATAACATTTACTGGCCTGAATGTCCGAGAAATTTTCATAGAAAATATTCGTCCTTTGACAGGATTCGAACCTGCATCCTATAATGGAACCGTCATTTACACTGATGTGCCTTAACCGATTTCGCCACAAAGGAGCGTTTGGTAGACAAGGTCGAATTTACTGCTTATAAACTTCAATCTTCCATGAATCTCGTACATTCATAACTGCTCTGGCGTATCAAATGTAAACAAATGACGTCATATATTAAGAAATGGATAAAGTCCGACAATTTATTTATTAAAGACATTTTTATGTTTAACGTTCTTTTTTATAGATACAAGTATTTAAGTAAATGCTCTGTTTATAATAAACAGTATTAAATAACATTTACCGGCCTGAAAATTTCTCGGACATTCAGGCCGGTAAATGTTATTTAATACTGTTTATTATAAACAGAGCATTTACTGAAATTTTTTATATAAGATCAGCGTTTCGTTTAAAATATGATCACGTCGTATGTGGATTAGTTGTGCTCTTATGTCCATCGTCTTTTTCATGTTGAATTTTATATGTTCTAATGTTAATTATGTTTTATGAATATGTCCTGATGATGGTCTAAAATAGACCGAAACGTCTGATGTTGACTTTATATTAACATTAATACAGCATAATTACATATTAAGATTTTTGTTTGTTTTTTCCTGTATATTTTTCTTCATACTGTCGGATCTATATCCATATATTTGCTTACATACTGTCTACTGAAAATACAAACCTGAATTTACTTTATAACATGGAAGACTTCAAGCTTGTACGAAAATATAAGGATCTATTGATCTCAGCCTATTCCTGTAAATAAGGAAAGGATTTATTAACGAACTGTTTAAAATTGTTCCATCGTGCCTGTCTAATATTTTGAAATCATTTTTGATTTACTTTGTAACATGGAAGACTTCAAGCTTGTATGAAAATATAAGAACCTATTGATCTCTGCATATTCCTATATCAACGGAAGGGATTTCTTGACGAACTGTTTATATGAGAAAATAGTTCAATCGAGTTTGTTTAATATTTTAATATTTTGAAATCATCTTCAAATACGTTTTCACAACATCGCCCACGTGACGACGACGTGATCATATTTTAAACAGAACGCTGATCTTATATAAAAAATTTCAGTTATCTGTTTGGATTAGTTGTGCTCTTATGTCCATCGTCTTTTTCATGTTGAATTTTATATGTTCTAATGTTAATTATGTTTTATGAATATGTCCTGAAGATGGTCTAAAATAGACCGAAACGTCCGACATTGACTTTATATTAACATTAATACAGCATAATTACATATTAAGATTTTTGTTTGTTTTTTCCTGTATATTTTTCTTCATATATACATATATATATATATATACACACACACACACTCATGTAATATTAATAGAAATAATCAGCTCTTAAAATGAGTCTGCTGTGGATGCACACTGGAAAGAAAAAGTGGTCCATGCCATATAAACATGGCAGAGCTTTACTAAATTATTAATTAAATTTCTAGCTCACAGTGGGCAACTATAACTGTCAGTTTCATGCGTTCATGTAATCATCAGGTGCCTGACGATTGCATGAATGCATAAAATTGACAGTGGTGGTCAGCCACTGTTTGCCAGAAATTTAAGGAAGTTCAATTTGGACAGCTTTTTCCCAAAATCCACAACTTTGTAAGACAAATTTCTGAAAGTATTCTTCCCCAATCAATACACCTCTACAAGTCTGAAGTCAACTGTTATCTCCTTTCAACAAAACCATATTCAATAACTCTCTACATTGAGTGGCTCTTGGGCCTTGTACTGTCTGAACAACAGTAAAAAAAAAAATAATAATAATAAAAATAAAAAATTTATGTCATCTTTAATGATGAAACCTACTCGGTGAATATCATAAATAATATCTGGTCTGGTCAGGGTAAGGACATCATTATTTCCTTTCAAGGGTTTTGGATTATCTGCCAGTAAAGTACCACAAAAATCTTTTTCATCAAGTTGATATTTTTGAATCATTGTTCCCATTGCACCATCAAATATCATAATCCTTTGCCGAAGAGTGTTTCCAATCTGTTCAAAGATATCTGGAAAAAAAAAATAAATAAATATCATTTTTCAGAATGACATGAAAACCTCAATAAAAAAAAAAAAAAATCAATTAAATTCTTTTCTATAAAAATATGTAAGATATAAAGATAACAAAATACAAATACCAAATTTAAATGCCTGCACTTAAAGACAATGTTATTGTAGCGATATGTAACTAATTAACATATCTGGAATACCCAGGCTATATAACGTCTCTGATTAGGAGGAGGAGAAAAACTACTACGCATGAGCATGAAGGATTTCACAACAATGGCTTATCATTAGAGAATCCTGATTTCATGGATAAGAACGTTTGTGGCTAAGAAATTAAGAGACAACAAAGAAACGGGAAGAGAAAATAAAATAACCAATCTATTTTTTTTTGGTCACAGCTGGGGTCGAGGTCATTATGAAAATTTCAAGTATGTCTCACCCAGTGCAGTTGGAAAGTTTGAAAAATATGTGACCAAAAAAGTGATTAGTCATTGCAGAGAGAGCAAAACTCATGGATATGAGACAAGAAGCTGATGAAGCAGTTACAAAATGTTTACTTTGTCTAAAAAATATGCGGACTGCATAATGCAACACATCACTATAAAATGTTAGAACAATTACAGCTGGGAAACCTGTCTTTGTCTACCTGCATAGAGTTTATTCAACAGCAGGAACTAATAAAAAAATTTAATAAGTCAGAGAATTGACCGTAGGTTGCTGACTTACATGTTGAAGAAAACATAACAAAATACAGATTGTGTCAATATGAACATGACATGAAGGAATAGAAATGTCCTGTATTTGGAAAAGTGTGTAAAAATGAACGATTTTCAAACAATGTACAGATTTCAAAAGTGGAAAGAATTGAGAAAAAAAAAAAGACAAAACAAATATAGGAATTATTTTGTGGGGGGAAAAATGAGATATATCAAAATCTCCCAGAGAAAGAAATTCTATAAGATCCCGGTAGAGAGAAAAAAACTCTGAAAACGGAATGATCTTTAGAAGAAGCATAATAAAAACAAGGGGCACAAAACACGTTCATTACAGGGAGATGTAGTGATATGTAGATTAACCAATTAACATATCTGGAATACCCAGGTAATATAATGACTCCAATTAGGAGGAGGAGGAAAACTACTACACATGAGCATTGAGTAGTAACACAAAGGACTTAGGGCATCACAACAGTTATATTCTAATTAAAAGAAGAGAATCTTAACAAGTCTATGTGTGTTTATTAGTAACAAAAAATCTAAATCTGTTTATATTTCTGAGATGAGGTATTATGTACCTTATTTACATTATTTGGACTATTGTCCTCATCTTTGTTGTTATATTTATTACAACATTTCGGCTGTTCTACGCTCTGGCCCTCTTCAGGTGGTTGGAATGTCGAACTGAACAAAAGCAAAAATCATAAGTGGCAACCCAGAGACATTAGATAAAGAATTGGTCAGTATAAGTAGTACCCTACAACGTAACAACTACCCTGGGTACATAGCAGCAGCCCCAAAAAACTGGGATAGGCGGGTACAAGAGGAGGACAACAACACTCAGAAAACAGGCTGCCTGCCTTATGTGAAGGGGTTATCAGAGAAAATACAAAGGATCTGTGGTCCATATAACATCAGGACAACCTTCAAAAGCTTGACAACACTTCGCAGATATCTCTTCCGAGTAAGACCCCCCATAGAGGAGAACATGACTAAAGACTGTGTATACACTATCCCGTGCAGCTGCGGAAAGAAATATAAAGGGGAGACAGGCTGCCCCCTTAAGGTAAGGCTTCAAGAACACCAAAAAGCTGTCACACAAGGGGAAGTAGAAAAATCAGGCGTGGCTGACCACATATGGAAAGAGAAGGGAGATCACCGCCCTCTGTGGGATCAAGTTGAGATCATAGACAAGGAACACCATTAGAAAATTTGTAAACTTAAGGAATCAGCACATATGCTTGGACACAAAATCTTCTGAGCTGAGCAAGCATAGAAATGAATACAATTTGGGAACCAGTAATAAGGAGTGCCAGAGAAAAGCGATAGTAACAACAAAAGTTGCAATATGAGCTGTTATAAAAACATGGAATGATAACAGCAAAAAAAATTGCAATATGAGCACTGGTAAAAATGGTTGCTGAAACATTAGGTTTATAATACCCAGAAATTCATACACAGATGTCCTCAAGGACACAAGGCATTGGTTAGATCCAATGACAGGACCCAAAGAGTGTGAGTTCAATACCTGGTTAAGGTAGTGGAGAACTTTCAGAGGGAAATTAACAGGAGATAACTGATATCCATTAAACATGGCACATGGAACTAGAATAGTCTATCCCAGTGAGCGAAATAAAGGGTTTAGTTTGACATTCCAATCGCCTGAAGAAGGCTGGAACATACAACGGCCAAAATGTTGTAATAAATATGGCGACAAAGATAAGGACAATAGTCCGAATAATGTAAAAAATCTAAACTATGTAATTATTATTATTATTCACTCGTGTAATTATTATTTTTCACTCATTGTGTGTTCACACCAGCTGGAGTTAAAATGACAGCAAGCTGTTTTCAATAATGCCATCGAGATGTTTCATAGTCTTACTTTAATTTCCATTCTCATGCCTCTTTCTTGGTGTCTTTGGAACCATTCCAAGTACTCCAATAATGACTGAAATATTAGTTCATACATTCCAATGCTCATATAAAATGACTGGTGGTTATTATTGAAAAATGAATGAGAGCAAGTCTCCGTGAATCTGCAGCACCTTTTAGCTTTCAAGCAGATCCCAGTGTTATCATTTTTTAATCATGCTTAAATAATATTGCTTAAAATTGTTTATGTTATTATTAAGTCCTTTCTAGAATTTTTTTGTAAATAACCATGCTTTTTTTTTTTTAAAATTGAACCTTAAAATTGTTCCTGATATCATTAACTCCTTTCTAGCACTTGTTTTTTTTATTTTATAAATAATCATGCTTTTTAAAACCCCAAATTTAATAATCAAAAACTTGGGTTACTTAAATTTTGTGCATTCATTTTAAATTAAAGTTTGTGCATTATGTGCACAATAATCAAGACAAGTGAAGCTTTCTTAGAGAAACTAGCTGAAAGAAGTTACAGGACAATGAAAGAAATGTGTAAATGGATTTTTTGCGCATAAGCTCAACACAATAGTACCAGCGGTGTTATCAAAAAATTAAAAATAATATAAAGCTATTTGAAAAACAATCTACAAGAAGATAGTTTTAATTGGTGCAGATCAGAAAGCGGGAACCATTCCCCAAGTTTGGTCATTCTGTTTCCATTAAGTCTATTCATGCTGTCTCACACCAATTAATGAAGGACTCTCTGCGACTCATTCTTCATACAGACATTAGGACATTATTCATATACCCTGAATAAGGCTCTGAGTTTTTGATTCAGGATTGTCCCACATGACAATAGCCTAATGGAATAAGTATTTGTTTGTGAATTTGGTGATATAGTAATTATGAGTTCAATCCCTGGACTGGGTAGTGCAAACTTAAACATACTGGCAATCAGGCAGTAATAAATAAAATGAGATATCGCTAGACATGATCAGAAGAAGAATATTCTTCTTTTTCTTTCCAAGTGCCATGTCATTCAGGGTGTTGGCAGTCGTGGCTTGCCACAACTTCCTATCCCTTGCAACTTAAAGCAACATTTACCTTTTTACTATCCCACCCACTCCATGCCATTCATTCATTTACACAAGTTCATTTGGTAGGCTACTCACTGTTTCTCTTTATCACTCTTTTCTTTAATATGTCCTGTGAGTATCAAATTTTCCAAGCCTTCTTTCCTCATTATGTTTTCATGTAGTAATTTCAACTGTCTCTTTCTGATTCTATGTATATGGCCTTTTTTGTTTCTATTTTCCTTAAAACTTCCTCATTGCTTACATGCTACATCTATGGTATTCTCGGAGTCCTTCCGTAGAACCACATCTCTGTTGCTATTATTAGCTGAATAAAATTAAAAAAAAAACTCTTGGGGCAGATGACCTATAGACCAACAGATAACACAGACATAAAATAGAACAACTTCTGAACATAGGTATTAATAATTATTTATATTTGGCATGTGATGGTAAATTTTCAGATTAAGCCCCACAAACCAATTGTAATTAACATTTCCAGAAAATTTCCATTTTGGTATAAATTTGCATGCATATTTTGAAAATAACAGTAAAAGTTTACAGAAATCTACCATTTAGGAGTTATCAACAATATAAGTTTGGCCTTATTTGCATCATGGCATAGCAGCTATTACTGGCATTGTTTATATATGTTTGCCTCAAGTAATCATGTGCGAAAGATTCACTTGTCTTGATTATTGCGCACACAATGCACAAACTTTAATTTAAAATGAATACGCAAAATTCAAGTAACCCAAGTTTTTGGTTATTAAATTTGGGGTTTTAAAAAGCATGATTATTTATAAAATAAAAAAAACAAGTGCTAGAAAGGACTTAATGATAACAGAAACAATTTTAAGGTTCAATTTTTTTTCAAAAAATAAGCATGGTTATTTACAAAAAAATTCTAGAAAGGACTTAATAACATAAACAATTTTAAGCAATATTATTTAAACATGATTATTTACAAAATAGCAATGACAATTGCAGAAAGGCTACCTTTTTAAAATTTGTTTTATTATTTAAACAAGAATTCATTATTATTACAGCTTCTCTATAAAAAAAAACAACACTTGTCATTGATTTTCTAAATAACTCAAACAAATTGAAAAAAAAAAAGAGAATTCAATAAAAGCTTCACTTTCAAAAATATCTAGACTTCTTTTGCTTTTGCACAGTAATTGAGATGTGTAAGATAGAAAAATCAGTAAAAATGCTGTTAACTAAGTAAGCTTCCGCGCATGACTGCGGGGCTTAAATCTGCAAATTTACCAATGTGATTATTAATTTGTAGAATTCTCTTTTTACTAGATATTATTAACCACGTTCAAATAAGAGTGGGAGAGTTAAACCAAAAGACAACAAATAATAAAATAAATAACAAATAAACAGGGGAGATAACCCTCAAGTATAAATAAAAGTTATGTACCTTATATTCACATCGGACAAACTTGAGTATTTTTTTATGAAGGCAAATTGTTCTTTTTAATTTTTCTTAAAAAGCTATAAATATTTTAATATGAAAATAGAATCTCTAATTTTATTTGTTAGTGAAATTATGCAAGGCATGTTAATTAATTTCTAAATATGAATTTCCTTTTGATACTTTTACAAGGAGACATAAATGACTAGCTAAAAAAAAATAAAATATAATTTGCAACAGAAGCTTCATATTGTAAATGACAAATTAATTACGTCTTGTTAACTTTAAAATTTGAAGTAGCTTAAGTTGATCAGAGATTCGATAAAACATCTACACATTTTTTTAAACTTTTGTTTGACACTTGGATTGAAACTAACATTGAGAGTAAAAATTCTAATTTCCTTTTTGTCATGTGACAAATCCAGTTGTGGTTATGAGAAGTTGTCATTTTTTTTTAAGATAATAATACCAACTTTGATTGTGTAATCAAGTTTTGTTTCTGTATTTGGTTATCTTTTTCACTTCTCCACCTCTAGCATATTTGTGGAGAGATTGCAGATGAACTTCTGCATTTTTGCACTTATGTTCCTTTTTTTTTTTATTTTTTTTTTTTTTTACATGTAGATTATCAAATTCAAATATGAAATGCTCTGATTTGCAGGGTTCTTTTTTTTCTTTTTTTTTGGGATTTTTTTTTCATCATTTTCACATTCTTCTTTTTTTAACTGGAAAGCCAGCAATTTAACTGATGCCTGGTGACCAAAGATTTACCTCTCCGCCAGCCCTTACTAGTGTGTACCTTCCCATTACACTAAGCCTTAAGCATAGCAAGGTTATGTGCATCTGCCCTGGAAGCATAGCAAAAAAAATTGTTAGTGCTACAAAATAATTAAAAAGGATAATTACTAAAAAAAAAGGTGTAGATATAATGGGCATGTCGTATCTCCCCAATAAAAGAGGCACAAAATCACCTGTGCCATAGATGGTCATGTAAATTAACTAGTTCCTTAGTACTAGTAAAATGCCTGTAGGTGGGAATGAAAAAATCTGCACACATGAAAACCAGCAGATTTTTTGTCTTTCGTGCGAGAAGGATGATGGATGGCAAGGAGTATGTTTGAATGAGCCAGCTGTGAGATTCAAGGACAAAGACATGGCAGTGATGAATGTGAACCAGATTACTACAAATACATTACAAATATATTACTACAGTAGATAATTATAAGTAAATAAATACTATAATAGTCTAGGTTTTTCTTTTACACTTACTTTTGAAAGAAGTTTATTTAAAGAAAGTCAAACAGTTTATAAAAAATTAAATTTAAATGTGTCACATTTGTTACTTGTCTGTAAAAATTACTATTTTTAGAATTGGCACTAAAATAAATGCCCAAAATAATTTGTTTATACTAACTGGTCTGTTTCAAAATTGATATTTCAAATTTAAAAAATATATACTCTTTGTATTTATTATCCAATCAAAAGTGTTGCTTTCACCCACATAAATTTAAACTTAAGTTCTGTCTACAGCCTATTTGATTGTTAAGAAATTAATATGATTTTTGATCAGAAGGTAATATAATTTTAAACCGGAAAGAATGAAAAGTCAGAACACAAAAAACATGAAAACTTTGTTGTCCTAAATACAGAAGAATAAGAAGCCAGAAGGAAAACCTATTTTTGGCTGATGAGTTGGCCTCTTTCTCTCAGAAGTATACAAAAAAAAAGTGAAACCTGTGTATAGAACTGTGTTCTAAAGAAGAAAAATTGTTAAAAGTCCAGGTAACACAAGTGAATTTGCAAATGTCCCTGTTTTTCCAACTTTCAATGAGATGGTTGCAACTTTTTTAAAAGAATATTTTCAACCTTATTTAAAGATTTTGTATTAACTTCTCAAAGTTTTTTTTTTCCATTATTTGAAGATTGTATTGTAAATCTTTTTAAGAGCTTTTACAAAATGTTGATCTGTTATCTGCCTTTACTGTAGCAAAAGGTTATTCAAAATAACCTTTTGCTGATTTTAAATCCCTTATAAATGATGCATAAAAAAAGCCAATATATTTTACCTTCAAAACTACATTTAAACAGCTTTGATCTTTTGTCCTATTCAAAAGAAAACATCAAATAAAACTACAGATAGAAAATTTGTTGTCTCTTTTTATATATGTTATCAGTGGGACTTCTGCTGCTGCTGCATCACTGATGACAGGGATTTTATGTCTGGTTTATATTTTTATTGTCACCCTCAATGGTCATCCAAGATGTCCAACACCCACAGCTGATTGAATAGGTGATTGCTTTCATCCAGGCCTTGCCTTATCCCACGTTGTGATTTGCTTTGATCATAAGGCAGGCCAAGATCAAATTGCCGTCAGGTATCTTCGTATTATGCTGGTTTGAGCAGATTGAAAACACAAAGAAGAAAAAAGATATAACACTTGAATAAAAAAATAAATACTATTTTTATATAAGGTCCTTCGTACAACAGTTGGTTAATTGTTGTTAAAGTCTAGAAGTTCGCATACAGATAGTTATTGACCCAACCTGCTTCTTAAGTCAGACACGAAACTTTGTTAACTCGGTAAAGTTTGTTTTGCTGATTTGGTGAAGTTGGCACAAGGCTGATTTTGGAGGTTCTCATCAGCAGATAATCATGTGGGGTGTCTTGTGTTCGGTGGCTGGAATGATCTCTGCTTTCATGCTTTAAAGCATTCATATTTATTGATGTTTGTCTAAACCATTGTGGAGAATACGATGCGTCCAGGCACTTAGTATGTTCTCTACTTGTTACCTTCATCATCTGGGTTCTGAGAATCAATTACTTCCTAATTTGGAGAATTCCCATCTTCCACAGGTGATGGCCACAGGCATTAATCCACCCCATAATTTCCACCTTCTCTTATTACCATCTCCCACTAATACTCCTCAGTGGGTGTGGGTAGCTCTTCCACCTTCCTTGGTGTCTCATCTGTGCCTGCCACCTTGGCCACCCTACAAACAATGCTTGTCAATGGCCTTGGGGTGAAGACACAAGAAAAGATTAATTCAAAGTTAATTAACTATGCAGAAAATGTTTTCCATGTTTTTTTTTGTCCAAAATTGAAACACAACCCACACAGCTTTCCACATTTTTGGGTTCCCATCAGGGACATTCTCTAAGAAAATTCTTATCTCCAAATTATAATTTTAAATCATTTTCAATTCTCTCCTCTTGCTTTCACAGCCTGTATTTTTTGCTGTATGTCATCAACCAAGTGTCAAAATATTTACCATATGACCTGCCATAGTTGAATGTTGTTTTTTCTGCTAGTTGTCTGGTTCTCAGCCTTTTCGAGAAATAAATTCTTCAATCTTTCCCATAGGGGTTTATTGGTATGTCATTCAGTCTATTCATTAACCACTCTTATTATTTATCAGGAGTCTATCAATATATTCATCATTCTATTTATTCAGTCTCCTTATTATTTACCAGTAACAAATAGTGTCACATAGTAACCTTGAGAGAGATGCATGCATTACTAGTTTCATCCATCAGGCTACTCCTGTTCTGAGACTTAACAAAGTTCATCACTGAGAACAAAGATTCACAAGCTATGTAGATGAAAATGTGGATAATAATGCTGTTGCAAGGTTTTATAAACAGACAAAATTTTATTGGAATCATATTCCAAGTCCTTAATACTTTATTTTCCACATTTTTCTTTGATACTCCCATCTCTAATTGATCCTTTTTAATATTTTCAACTAAACTTTAAGGCCAACAAATGTCTGCTTCCAAATTGAGTTACTCTGAAATTCAATCAACTGCATTTCAAAATCATCCATGTCTATCCATGAAAACATTTGTTTAGTTCATCCAGTTTGATACTGTCTGGAAACAATGAGTTTTGCTGTCTATTCCAGTTCTCTTGAAAAAGCCTTTATGTAACCAAACATAACATCAACTGTTTTAACAGAGCCCTATAATTTAATATTTTAATATCCAGGCCATTTAAATGTTCACAGAAATCTGCAAAAACATCAGTTTACAAACCCACATGTCAGATAATTCTTGGTAAGACACTTGTTGGTCATTCAAAAAGAACTTTATTTAATTTAAGCATTCAGTAAATCATTTCAGAACCAACCCTCAACTAAGCCAATGAACATTATTGTACATTTTCAGTTCTTTATTTAGGGATTCCACCTCATTCAGTAAAATTTGAAATTGTCTTTTATTTAAAGCTTGAGCAGAAATGTAATTAACAACTTTGGTAACTGTTTGCATCACTTTTTGAAGTTCCTTTAGGCCATCTTTTGCACATAAAGCCTCCACATGTATGATGTAATGAAAACCTATCAGTGGATGACCAACATCTTTTGCAAACAGATTTACAAATCCTGCCTTCTCACCAGTCATGTTGAGGGGACTTTCTGTTACAACCGATACTACTTTTGAAATGTGAATTTGTCGAGTAAATAATTAATTCACAGCTGCTTTACATATTTCAGCTCCTGTAATATGCACAGGCAGTGTTACAAGGGCAACCATCTCTTCACATTACTTCATCACCCCCTACAAAATTAAGAAAATATGGCTAGCCTAGCTGATGATGTAATGTCCATACTTTCATCAACACAAATAGTAAAAAAAACTTACATGAAGAAAAATCTTTTGTCAATCATTCAGCTTTGTTCCTTTCCAACTTAAGTATCCTATTCTTAACAGTTTTCCTACTCACAGACAAATCTTTAATGAGCTAAATAATCTTGTCCTTTTCTGAAAAATTGTTAAAAAGGAAATATGCTCCCCATCACTAAGTGGCTTTCCATGTTGAGCAATAACTTCTGAAATCTTAAAACTAGCAGCAACTATGTTTGAACTGGACCTACCTGAAATAAAGTTCATAAAAGTATCAGCCTGTTTTTTGTCTTATTCAGTTCATGAGAAATTAACTCTTTGTTCCTCCTCAGTTTTATTAAGTTCTTTCAAAATGCCTTCTTACTGAAGTCCTACAAACGATTGTTTCAGAACAGAAAATGTACAGGCTTTATTGTCTTTCTTAATCATGCCAAATTTTTCAGTTGAGTATTTCTTTAAATTCTCTAATGTCCTCTTCATTTGAATGATATTCTTTCTTGTTTTCTAATCATTGTGACATTTTGCACAATTTGTAAAGGGTAGAAAATAAAAATACATGAGATAATGATAAATAGGAAAGAGGAGAAAAAGGAAATCTAAATAATATTTGCATGCCAAAAACAAGTCATCAGCATGCTAGGGATTACCCACTTCTCTAGGGGGTTACCCACTTCTTGTCTAAGATGACTGGTTAAGTTTTGTGGACAATGCCAGGACAATATCAAATTTTTAATTAAAATTCCATCAAATTTATTCTAAAAGCAATTAATTTCTTAAAATATTAAAAATTTATTATTTCTTACCAATAGTGGAGCATAAACACAAAAAAAAAAATAAAAACATTTAAAACTATTTTGAGTGTGAATGTTCTTTTTTAAAAGAAGGAAATGAGGATTTACTTATGTTTTTACACTATTTCTAATACAATTAAGATTAGTCTGGCACAAGGCTACAATAGTAGAGCATTCATAAAGGAACAAACTCAATAGTAACTGTATATGAAATAATTTGCTAAATATTTCTCTAGAAGAGGAACTCTTATACATATTCACTAAATTTAGCCTAGTCTGGTACAAGGTCATCAACGAAGAGAACCCTATGAGAATTAAATTAAACAGCAATGTCCTACAAGACTAGCTTTCTACTATTTTATAGTAGATACCGTGATAGATATTTATTAAGATTAGCTTATACAATAGTGGGGTACCCAGAGGAAATTTAATAGCTTGTTATCCATCACATTTATTTTTGGTTTATTTGCAAAAAAAACAAAAATGATAAAAGAAACCTGACGATATTGCTGGCGTTCAACAAAGAATTGGCTTTAGTCTAACATAGAAAAAAAAACTAGGGCATTTCTTTACCCTTAGTTATAAAGAAAGTTAGAAAAGCAATTTTCTTTTATTTGAGAAATGGAATAAAACATAAGAAAACATTTTAAAACACACCATCCATTAAGACAAGGTTGAAAAATAAGTGATTATTCATCCTCTAAAATGAAACTGAACAACAACAGATCCTGCATCTTCCAGTCTTATATTGCAACCACTTGGCAACTACTACAGTGTTTTCATTTTAGCATGTTGGTAGAGAAAGTGTATGGTTCAAATTTCTGTGAAAACAATTTAGACAACCAAGTATAAAAAAAAAAAAAGTCCTAATTTCTGTGACCTATTTTTAACACCCTGATAAAAAATTTAAAAAAACATCTGACCTTCAGAATTTTGCTATTATCTAAGCCTTATCAGCAGAAGAGACAACAGCTACTTTTACAAGGTTTACAACCAATGCTGTTTCTATCATATAATCGCCTTTCATAATACAAACCTTTTTTTAACACAAAAGTGCCATACAAAATACTTCAAAACATTATTAAATTCTCTTTATACGTGTAAATATAATTATTTACTAGAGTGTTGCATATCATATGATGATATTTAAAAAAAATATACTTTTGCCATTGTGGGTAATATCAATTTTGCTGTTTTGATCATCCATATTTCAGCTGTTTTATAGGCACTCTTAAATTTAAGCAATCTTTCATCATATATCAATAAGGAAAGCTGACTCAATATACATTTGATCTTTGATCTGAGTTGACAGGTAACAGATACTCACTGTAAATGGATTCATTTTTCACTATATTTTTCCAGAGGTTATTTTATTACAGAATTGAAATGGTTTTATCAGCAGATATCAACCATCAAAGTTAATTTTGAATGATAAAATCTGATATTCAAAACATTTGAGTGCACAAAACTTTGATAACTTTTTTTCTCAAGTAATTATAACATTCTATGCTATTTTGTTTTGCAATAAAAATAAAAATTAAAACTTTAAAGAATATATTTCAATTATTGCAATAAATTTAAAAAAATTTATATAAAAGCTCTCCTAGGGACATTGTTACAATCTATAATACTTTTTAATATATACTGATATTCACAGCATATACATTATAGCATTTTAGGCAGACAAAATTGTATCTGATCTATATTCATAGATATGAACAAAAACATTTGTGTTCTATTTCTAAATTTAGAACATACACAGTAAACTTTCCACATGTCTAAGCCGTTGTTATTATTATTACTAGTTTGGTTCCTGTCACTTCACTGATGGCAAGATGATCAAATTTAAAATCTGAATTGTTAGTTCATTTAAAATGCGACATTTATTAGAAAATATATTCACATTAAATGCAGAAAGAGTCATAAAAATGACTTCAAAGTGTGGCACATTTCAACTTATATACTTTTCCCATTACTCAGGGATTATTGTCAGACAGAATTGGAAGTTAGCCCTCTCAACAAAGATGTTCTTTTTAATTTCATTCAGATTGTGTGTCTGTATGTTTAGTGTGTACGTGTACGTTTGTGTGTGCACATGTATATTTTAATTCAATGAGAGACTAAAATTATTTCTACAAAATTAAAAAATTTTAAAGAATAATTTTATTTTTTGATGAATAATAACCAAAAGGTTCAATATAATCTTAAAATTATTTGATATTTTTTTAGGGTTTAAAAAATTATCAGTTTTTTCTTCTCTCCAATTTTATGATTTTATTACTCAGCCTAGGATAAGTGTTGTCCAGACTTAAGTAGGAGAGGAGTGTATTATTTCAATGCTTTATTTAAAACTCAGTTAAATTGTATGTGTATGTGCTTGTGTGTAAATGGTCGTTTTTTTCTTATCAACTCATTACACCACACCCACCCAGTGTTACACACAGAGCCTTGCTTGGGGTGTTAAAGTTTCAATGTCATTAAGTGAACATGAATCATCAAGATTGGGGCAAACTAGAAGATGTTCCATAGTTTGTGATTGCCTGCATTTGGCAGTTGGGATCAACATTGGTAGCATATCTCCATTTCTGAAGATTGGTTCTTCAATTTCAATGTTGTGTATGAATCATCAAGATTGGGGCAAACTAGAAGATGTTCCATAGTTTGTGATTGCCTGCATTTGGCAGTTGGGATCAACATTGGTAGCATATCCCCCCCACCCCCATATTTCTGAAGATTGACTCTACAACAACTGACAGATGTTCACAGGCTATTCAGGCAGAACCAGAAGGTTCCAGGCATCACTGGTGCCAGCTTAGGGTGGGGGACAGATTCTGTAGGGCTGAGAGAGACCTTGCGTCCCATGCTGCTAAAGTAGTTGCAGCACTGGGACAGACACTGATTAGGAGCTATGCTGTTCTGCGGTTCAGTTGAGTGTAAAAAGCTGTGCCTTGATTTGAGCCTCTTTGTCATTGTACAAGCACATGTAAGTTACTAATGTACAACACAGATATACACATATATTTATTACATATGCACATGAAAAGTCTCACACAGACAGCATGTGATAGACAAAGGATCAGCTTTTCTGTCAAGATATGAATTATTATTATTATTAATGCTATCCTTATTGAGTGAGTGAGCAACACACCAATAAAGTGACATAATGGTACAAATATAAATGGTAATATTAGCTGTTTCCTTATAAGGAAACATTTAGTTATTCATTGATCAAGAAGCTATTGCTTCTTTCAGTTGAAATCTATAAAATCCATCTCTTAAAACAATTTTTCAGAAAAATACCCTTCTCAAGTCCAGTAACTATTAATGCTCTTTCCAGTATTGATGGAGGTTTCCTCCTTAACTTTTTATTTGAAGTACTGTGGAATGTCAACGTTATGGCATTATTTTCTCTTTGAATTACATGTGACATACATTTTAGCTGTTGCTGTTGTTGAAATTCCTCAAGTGATATAGTTTCTATTATTTGATACAGTTTTTTATGATTCTGTAGCACCAGTCCACAAGGTTCAAAGAAGTGTGGCCCTAGTTAAGAAAGACCTTCAGCCTTTGTTCACTCAAAACCACCTCTAACAATTGATGTGAGAAAATGATTGCATACAGCTGACAGTTTAGATATTTCTGAATGAGTTTGGTGCCATGCATGGCATCCATATGAAAGTCCCTTGATTTAACGAGGCTATTTAAGAAAATGACTCAAGTTCTAGTTAAATATTTTGGTTTTGTAGCAATTTGTAGTATTGTGCAAAACTACTCCTAGCACAGCCTTTCTTATGTTCAGTTTCTTTATATCCCAAAGTAAATCTGTTATAGCTGATCCATACATTCAGTTATTTGAAATGTTTAATTCCACATCCTGAATTTTTGCAATGGATTTATGGTAGCATTCATTCCAATTACAGATCAAAGTTTCTATTTTATAAAAGATTTATCTTGAGTTCTATTTCTTGGCACTTGGTACAGGACGATGACTTGTTGTTCAAGATCATTCTTGTCCTAACTATAAGTACCTATGTCATCAAAATACCACCCCCACTCCCACACCATCAGTACATTGACCTTGAAAGGGAAAGCAAGAACACTGTCTTCTATTAGTTACCATATTTTCTGGCTTGGAAGACGCACTTCAGTAATGGAAAGAAATTTCTAAGAAAAAAATAGTAATTCTCATACAATAACACATTCATCATGTGTCCCTCACATACTGCTGTCATGTATTGTTTAAATTAATCACTCATCCAATTTTGTTTGTATAGCAATGAAAACAAAGTAAACAAAGCATGTTTAAGCTTGTGGCTCATCTCCAGGAAGGTTTATAGTCTTGGAAATACTTGTAATAACTAAGTAATGAGGTGACATCATATAAAAAGCTGAATTAGCTAACATTATAGTGTAATGACTCAACATACAAATCCATGTCCCTATCAGTCAAGTCAATTAGGTGACCATCCAAGTTTACTTGAGCCTGGGCATTGCCATACATTTGTCTTGGAAGACATACAATATTTTTCAGGGTATTTTTTTTAGGAAGCCAGAAAATACAGTAATTCATTTGTTTTGGTTTGGTTTGTTTTACGGCATATCAACCTCAATGGGTTATTTAATGTCGACAATATTTTTATTGCTGGTAGTATTTTTTTTTAAAAATGTATAGGAGGTAATTTTTTTTTTTTTTCAAAAATGTATAGCTAGTAATAATTTTTTTATAAAGTATTTCTGGTATTGAAACATATTTTTACATTACATTTTACATTTAAGAGATGGATTTTATAAATTTCAACTGAAAGTAACTAATAGAAGACCCCAGTTCGAGTGTCAACTATTTGCTCATGGCTGGGACCTAAACAGGTGCTACCCCCCCAGGTCAGGGTGGACCTGGGAACACCAGCAATTAAAAGGTGGTTCCATGCTCCTCAAAACCTCCTGATCAGAAGCCTTGCTGTTGAACGTAGTTTATTGTCATACCCAGGACAGTAATTCATTTGGGATATACTATGAATTGCTTAAATGATCAGTGCCTATCTCTTCACATCTGTGCTTGCATATGGACAGGCTAGTCTAGGAAAAGATGAAATAGAGTGAGGGATCTCATTTCCTCCTTGTCATATTCCTGATGAAGTTTGAAATGTTGGGGACATCACCAGACATGTATGATTTTGTGGACAAATATACTTTCTCTATCATATTTAGACTTTCAGTTGAGTCAGAGTTTGAAAGGTGGTTTCTAATGAATACAAAAAAGGTACACTAAGCATCACAGCTAAATGACCAAATATGAATAATATGGTAATAGATTTTTATAAAAGCAGTGCATAATCTTGCAAGTAAGGCCTAGTTAGAAATCCTTTCTAGTTCACCCAGACAGTCTTCAAATGTGAGTGTTCCCAAGTATTGAGATGCCACTTTCAAGTCACATTGGCTACCTCATTCTTCAAAATTAAAAAAAACACCCTCAACACACAGCCATGCTCCCTATTTACTTACATCCACACATAAACAATTTTTTTTTTAATCATTTCACCCCAAGCAAAGAGATAATGCCACTAAGACACAAAGGGTTACCTAGGAATGAAAAAGAATGAGAAGACATTAAAAGGAACCGAAAACCCAATCCTAAACAGGAATCAAGGGATAAACCTCTACTCCTATTCAATAGACAGAAAAGGAGTATGATACACTGTACATCAACCTCTTGGCTGTGGTCAGCAACATGAGCCATACCCGTTGTGGCATCTGGTCATTTATTAATATTATTATTAATATTATTATTATCCTATAATTACTGGGCTTCCTTAATTCACACGACCATTACACCCTGTCAATACTTCATAAATAATGGACTATTCCATTTTGATCACTTATCATGAAACACTACTTGGTTTCAATGAAGGAAAGAAAGACAGAAGTGTTTAACATCTTCTGCTAATACCTCATAAATAATGGACCATCCATTTTTGATTGTGAGAAGACAAAGGACATCAAAGATGCTACTTACTGTGCCCCTATATGTGAAACCATGAAAGTTTTATAATATCTCCTATACAGGAGTTACATAAACAGCTTGAAGTTACATTCATCTGCATACTTAGAGTTTAAAAATGTGTAAAAAAAAAAAAAAAAAAAAAAAAAAAATACTGACTTTATTTTTTTTACTAAATGTTCACCTAATACAAGGCCCAAGGATTTGGGGGCCGTTCTGGTGTGTGGATTTGGCGGCTAAGACCCCTCCCTTATTTTTTCGAAATAAAAATGAGGTTATATAGTTTTTGCTTCTTTAAAAAGAAATAACTATCTAAAAGTTAATTTATTTACCACTTTTTAATTTAAATAATAATTTGAAAATAAGATACAAGAACTTAACTTTTTAGCTTAGATAAATCGACTTTATTTGCTTGAAACAATAGAGTATTTAATAGTAATTAAATATTTAATAGTAATTAAATATTTAATAGTAATTAAATACTTATTTAAAAAATATTGGAGGGGAACTTAGCCCCCTAAAATTCTCATCCAAACCAAAAAGTATGACCCTGGTATTGTTGCAGTGAGGTTTTATCTGGACTGAAAAGTGAAAACCATGACTTATTTTTACTTAATAATAATAACTTACTTAAAAGGTAGTGGGTGGCTAGCCACCTCCAGAAAGTACGGCCCTTGTATTGTTGCAGTGGGGTTTTACCCCCATAGTTAATAATACTTTTTTTTTTTAAATATTGGGGAAGGAAGCTTCGTCCCCCACCTTCTGCAAGTTTGGTATTATTGTAGAAGGGGATTAACCTCCAAATCCTCACTCCAGAACGGCCCTAAAATCAATTTTCAATCGGCTTTTCCTTTTTTTAGTTATCGATTTTTCCTACTTTTTCCGAAATGCATTTTTTTTAAAGTGAAGTCATTTTTAAAGTCAAAGTGTCAATAATTTAAGTTTTTGGGAAATTACAAATCCACGGTGTAAAATAGTAAAAAACATAAATAAGCTAAAAACTAATTTTAAAAAAAAGAGAAAAATATTCCCCTCTGTGTAAATTGTGGGACTTGTAAAGTTTGGTTTCGTGGTTACTAGGAAAGCAAAACGGGGACAAAAAGGAACTTATACTCTGTTTTAGTCTTTTACCTGCTGAATTAATAATGGTGTATGGACGCTATCAATAAATAAAAGTTGACAATTTAGAATTGCATCTTTTTATAACTTTGTAACCTGTTTTGAGTATTATTCTGATCAAATATCAGTGGGAAAATGTAAAAATTCATCTCCTACATTCCCACTAAGAAACAAAAGAAGACTAAAAAGAAGAGTGACTGTGATCTATTGTGGTAAAGTAAACACTTAGGATAAATTATGTACACACTACACTACAGCACACGTAGTTTTACTGATGAAGTAATCATAGAGAAAAAGAAGCTGTTTTCTCATTTTAGGCGAAATGAAGTGGGCAAAAAATAATTGCTTTTTTAATTTTATATACATTTACGAAGACTCCCGCGCAAAACATTTTAGTGTGTGGGCGTTGGCTTGATATCCGTTGTGAAGAATTTATCCTGAAGAGAAGTCTTTTCGTCTATTAAATTCAAATTGTTTTTTTTTTTCATTTTTACTGAACAGCTAAAGTTTGCAAGTTTTTATATTTTAAAATAAATTAAACTCGTTGACAAATAAGTCATGTTAATTTTTTGTTTTTTTTTTCCTGTTGGCTATTTAAAAAAATAGAATTTAAATTTTAATTCAAATAAATCAATTAGAATTTTTACCTGTATTTTGGGCATATTTTACGTTTCCAGATTTTGTTTGATTGATGTTATCATCAGTGAAAACAGGCATTTTGCTTCTCTTTCTTTTTGGATCAACACAAAAAAGCAATTCTTGGTTAAAACTTTAAATCCTAAATCTCTCTAGAGACGGATTGACAACGTTTCACAACCACGACAAAGGACATGTATCGAACAACACTTCTTCTTATCAATAAAATTACTGATGAAACCTTAAAAAGTCTCTTATCTCGTCTATTTTTTTTGCTTGTTCACTCTTTTGTCTTCAAGGTCATAGGCTTCAACATCTATAAATGACTGTTTAGGCAATTAGTTCATTTTCAAAATACAGTTCAACAAAATATTTCCAATATAAAATCACGAGGTTCTCTAAAAACATTATTTTAGTTTTAACAATATAACATATAAATTATTATTTTTTTATAAATAATTAAAATTGTATAACCTTTAAACTTTCCAATACATATTTTTCTTTACTTTATCCTTAGCACTTAATAATGAATTCGTTCGAAAATAAATTTGTCATAATAGATATACTTTTTTTTACCAGAGATTATGAAATATTTTTAAAACGTATTTGTATTATGGCGCCAAAATGTACGCATGCGTCTATAAACAACAAACTCTATTTCAACAACGTCAGCATCGATTGACATTTCATGTCTTGAGTGTGCAATATATCGCCTACAAGATATAATGAATTCTTATTAATTTGCCTTAAACTTACACAATCATAAAAATAGATGCTAAAATTATTTCATTTATTACGAGTTATAAATAACTTTTTAAAGAATTAAAACATATTCTCCAGGTCAAAGTTATACTTATTTTAATTAATAAACTAAACAGGATTATTTTTGTCTTCGTGCAATTAGGAATCAAGAATTACTTCCCTTTAGCCTTTCCAGTTTAACAAACTCCACATTCAAGAAAAATATTTCTTTTAAAATGTTTTATTTTTAATATGTAGTGTAAGAATAATATATATTCATATCATTTGTTCACAATAAAAATCAACGCCGTTTTAGAAGTTATATTTGTTTTGTCCAATGTAAAGAATGGTTTCAGAATTGAAAATAAATTCATACTTTTTGGTTGTAGTCAATACTTAAAAAAATGATATCCTATTGTGAAAAACTAAATTTACATCTTTTAAATGTCTTTCAGGATAGTACAAAAGAAATATTAATGACTAAATTGACCAAAATCCAAGTTGTGAAAACCAAATGTCATTTGATGAAGTCTATAATGAATGGATTAAGGATTTTAACAATTAGAATGAGCATAATTATTTTTGAAAGCATGTAAGAAACTAATACTAGAATAGATTTTAAAAACAAGAAATGTACAATATAAACAAAATTCATGATATAGAGATTCTGCTGTATTTACATAATGTATTAAACTAGCTTTCAATTTTAAGATAGTTGGGATTGTCTTTTTTTATGCTGGTGATTTTTAAGGTTTGACAAAACTAAAAAAAAAAAGAAGCAAAATTATCTAACCTTTTTAGAATTTAAAACTTCTGCTCATGTATGTATATATATATATATATATATATATATATATATATACACACAGTGGTAGCATCCTGGGAACAGTGCTCTAGCATGTTCAACTGTCAAACTCTCTGCCTTGAACAGAGAGGAACTCAGACGAGGCTTTGTCAAAGGGTAAAGTTTCGTCCAGGGAGACAGACAGACCCTGAACCCGTTTATACAGGTTCTAAGGAAATATTTTTGGCCGACCCTACGAGCTCAGATAACCCACAGTAAACTAGGCCTTGTGCCACATACAACCCTCATGGTGGGGCTGTTAAATATAACAGTGGCAGCATCCTTACCAGTTTGCACCAAACAATTCTTAAAATTATAAAAGCTTAGCGAACTAGTTGATGGATTGTCCTTAAAAATTCTTATATATTAATAGCTGATATATAATAGCTAGAAATATCATTATTGTAAATTCTGTAGAGGCTGAAAGAAGGTTTTCTATGACGAACATAATTTATTCTGACAAAAGAAATTCTCTTGAAGTTAAAAATGTGGCACCTCTTCTAGTCATAAATTTGATAGATTTTCCATTGGATCTTTGGTATTGTAGCAATTCCGTTCAAATGTGGCTATGAAACCATAACACAGCTGATGACACTAGTGTCAAAAAGCATCTGACTCCTGAATAGAAATATGATAAGAACAGAATTTCAATCTGGAAATATCTTAATAAATAAATGTTTTCTATTAAATTATCAAAATTGCTTAATTCTTTTTGATATTATGTGATCTGTTTCTACTTTCAGATTGAAAGGAAAATAAGCAGAATAGGTTCCTAAAGATTACTTGCCTTTATAGAACTGGTTCCTGGAAATTTGGGATGCCAATATTCTATATATATATATTATACATTTTTGTGTGTGTATATATATATATATATATATATATATATATATATATATATATATATATATATAGCAACAAATAAAATTATATGTTCATTTATCTGTCCCTACTCATGAAGATTTCATCCACTCATCAGAAAACTTGATAGAGTAGCAGATGTTACAGTTTTTTGCCAGACGCACATGCATTGAAAACCCTGCCAACTGGGAGCATCGATGGTGTGAATCCCAAGAGGCCAGCCCACTTTCACACCATGCCTATGTCCAGGTAGGATGCAAATTTTGCACTTACTTTCAGAACTTTCTTTTCACAAAAATTTGTCGATCGAATAAAAAATTTCTTTTATTCCATTCTCGGGTTTGTTGATTTTCTAAACCAATTCAACACTCGTAGATTTTGTTTATCAATACACAACATCGTCTCAACTTTAAACCTGAACTCTAAACCTAACACAACAATAATAAAAGAATAACAGGTAAAATTAAATGTTCCTGCTCCTACACTGAGTTTTGCAGAGATTGCATTTGTGCATCTCTTGCTTGCCTTAACCCTCGAACACTAACCACGGGTATATAGTTCCAGTGGTTTCAGAGGATTCCAGTTGCCTTAAACGTAGAACACTAACCATGGGTATATAGTACCCAGTGCAAATTTTCCTATTTTTAATTACAGTTTTCAGTACCTGATTTTCTTACCTAAATAATATGTTTTTCAGTTCCTATTAATGTTAATTCAAAGTACAAAGTTTGAAGTGCCTGCATGTAAAATATTTCAAATAAAGATTTATATTTAATATTTTTTTTGATATTTTCAAAATCGAGTATGATATACCTATGGTTAGTAGTGGTGTAACTTTAATTGATGGTTAGTGTTCTAGGGTTAAAAACATCCAGAAATCTCCTGTTTTTTTTTTCAAAACACAATCTTTGTTATTTTTATATATATATATATATATATATATATATATATATATATATATATATATATATAATAATAATAATAATCGACTCTCCCGTCGAGATTCGACATATGAGGGTCAAGCAGATCAGTTTCAGGAAACCGACAGCCCAACGCCAACACATGACATTTGATTATAGTGGTGAAGGCCTCGTGCAGGACCATCCACACTTTTTGAAGGGACGAATACAGCGACCTGGTGCATCGAATGCCACAAGGTTCCCAAATGACCCTCCGCAGGTTTTGAATTCAGAGTTGTCCTTCTCCTAGACCAGTTGCCATCCAAGGCTATAGAACCCAGTCTGTCCTGCTATTTTACCCATAGCTGGAGGGGAGGGAAGAGGATTCACACCTTTCCCCAAGGGTATTAGCACGTAAGTGAATGTAATGGATTCGACTGAATTCAAAACTCGCAATGTAGCGATTCCTCAATCCAAGCCGCTATCCATTACTCCATCGTGCCTCCTATATGTATATATATATATATATATATATATATGTATATATATATATATATATATATATATATGTATGTATATATATGTATGTATATATATATATATATATATATATATATATATATATGTATATATATATATATATATATATATATATATATATATATATATATATATATATATATATATATATATATATATATATATATATATATATATATATATATATATATATATATATATATATTACAGTGAGGTTCACCCTGTAGAAAATCTGAGGTCCACTCAAGGTAGAGGGTTACATTAAGAGGCATTTTATATGGATATGAGGAGGAGATAATGGTTAACCCTAGTTGTGAACAGATTAAGAGTGTAGTGATTGGGAAAACATCATCTTGGGAGTCAATTCCACAAAGCAGGGGTTCATGGGAAGAAGTTGTTTGAGTGGAACTTACTTCTCACCAATGAAATATGGAGGTAATATGGGTGATTTGATAAAATGTAAGTGGCATGGCAAGTCCTAGCCATGAAGGTTAGGACAAGTGGAAGCAAGGAATGTAGTTTTTATCCATGCACTTTTCATGGAAAGAGAGATAAAGAAGTGAGAGTCTTGCCACATTCTGCCTATGAGAGAGGATAGAAGTTGAAAAATAATTTGTCACCCACAAGGACTTGGAGATGCTTTTGAATTCTAGTGAGAGAGTAGAAAGTCAGGACTGGGTAGATCCCACCCATATATGGCAGCAGTAATCCATTTTTGGATTGACCTGGCTCAGTAGCAGGAGGAATCAGATACTTACTGGAGCCGTACAGACAGCCAAACATTTTTCCTACATCTTTAGCAATGCATCATATGTATGAGTTCCATTTCAGATCACACGTGAGTTTATACACATATACTGGGTGCATTGGGTAAATTGTTGCTATTTAATATTTATAATTTCATACATGTGCACTGTTTGTTTTTTATTTTGTCAACTCCACAGTATAGTACAGTATAGTAAAGTCAGTTGAGCACCATAATGCAATTCACTCCACCAGAAATTTAGAAATGGCATGCTGTACCACTTGGCGTTTGTGCTAGAAGCTCAAATACAAACATTTCAGAGCATTTAGGTGTCAATCTGAGGACAGTGCAGGGGCTTCAGAAAGAGTTGGATGAATCTAATAGTGATTATGAAGGTATGGCGACTCGGAGGCCTGCATCAAGTGCCTTGAGGAGGTAGTGCTACCCTAGGTCAAGAGGATGGCTGCAAGAAGACCTTATGTCTGGCAACAGGACTCTGCACCATGCCATACAAGCAGGAGAACCCAGTCATGGCTGTCAAACAATTTCTGCAACCACATCACCCCTTACATCTGGCCACCTAACTCCCCAGACTGCAATTCCCTTGATTATTATGTGTGGGGCAGAGTTGAGCGATAGTCCAACAAAACTCCTTGTAATGCCAAAGATGAACTGAAGGCAAGGATTATGGCAGTATTCACCAACTTAAACAAAAATGCTGCCCAGAAGAGTTGTATGAGATTGCAAAGTCATCTGGAGACTGTGGTTGAAGCCAATGGCAATTTTATTGAATAAATTTACTTTTTAGTATTTCAAGATGTCTTTGTGTGATTTTGGTAAATATATATGTCAAAATGAGATGTCAGTATTATTTTCATTTTTGTGTAATTTAGATGACAATTTATCCATCGCACCACACACACACACACACACACACACACACACACACACACACACACACACACACACACCTCTCTGCCTCTCTCCTTTACCTTATGTATGTATCAGTCTTCATTAACAAGGATTTTGCATACAAAATACATATGATCAAAATTTTAAAACTTATCCACGTTTTCTTTCGTTTACATATCCTTGTTACATCAGGAGAATCTAAATAGATTTTGAACTTTTAACTATAACATAAAAATATTAGGATGAAATTTTCAAAAAATCATACATAATTTAAGCATGCAAAAGTTTTACAAGTTTTATTAAGTATTTAAAAAGCACTTATTTTCATAAAATGTCTTGTGTCCCGACTTTTGGATTGTGATAATATAATTTTGTTTCCTCTTTAATTGGAAAGAAAAAATGCCAAGAGGTTGTTTATCTTATCAACAGAGTTAATTCAATTCAGCACTAAATTTGGTTTGCTATGGTGAATGTTTTCATTGGAAATAGAACTTAATGCTAATAGGTTACTTAATAGATTCTAATTATTTAAACATTAGCTAATTTTTCTGAAGTGAATGTTCTCATTAGAAAAAAGATTAGAATGCTAAGAGGTTTTTAATCAAGAGATTTAACACTCAGTTTCAAGTTTTAATTGTAAAAATTATCAGAATGTTTAGAGATTGTTTTAATAGCATGATCAGAATAATGGGTTGTTTATTTAATCGATAGGCACAACTATGTTTAATACTTTTGCTTTATATGGTTAACATTTTTTATATGGTTAACATTTTTTAAATGACTAACATTTTTTATATGACTAACATTTTAATTGCAAAAATGGCCAGAATCTTTAAACGTTGTTTAATTACCTTTGAGTTTCAAATAGACAGGCTGGGATGATTATTTTCTTTTGGAGATATATCCACCTGGGACATCCTTATTCCAACCACCCCTTTTATTAAATATTCAAGGAATTCCATCCTCCCCCCACCATTTTCTAATTTAGGTTGCACATATTCTATGACAAAGAATTTTATTATTGAAAATTTTAAAAAGAAATTTAACCACCCTTCTTATTCCAATGACACTGTCTATTTGAAATTCTATAGGAAATAAACCCTATTTCCAACACAATTACATACCCATATATGGACCATATTAAGACACGCCCAAACTTTATTTTCTACCCAATAACAGGCAATATTACTAACATACAAGAAATTCCACAATACAAGACACACTATTTAAATTAAAGTGTCTTTTGGTTAGAAATTAATATTACCATGTGAAATATCTGACCAATCAGAGAAAACTGCAATCTCATTTTTGTCAAGCTTACTCTCAGGAAAGATTTTTTTATAAAAACCCACAGATTTCAACTTTCAATGTGGACAAACTATTTAAGTCTTTTCTAAACCACAGATTTTCTGTGAATCAACAACCCAAAGGCTAACTCAACTAAAGACATTTTTAATCATTTTTACTCTTTTCAATTCATACAAATATATTTGTAAATACAAATTCTTTATTTAACAGGCTTACCCATGTTTTCTTTATTTTTATTATCATCATTATTATTACTGAGAATTCAGACATTTAATAGAAAAACCTGAATGACTGAATTTCCTACAATTCAAATGTAATCAGTTGCTTTAAACATAAAAAAATATATTGATAATAACATTGAAGATATGAATAGCTGTTTGACAACTATGGTGGTTAATGAAAAAGTAATGCCTCTTTTAATATAATCTTAAAAATATTTGACTTCTTACAAAACTTACATTATAAAAAGCAAATTGTCTAGAAGCCTAAGGAAGAAATTGTGGAGTCTTTCTCTTTTCTTATCCATACTACTCTTTTATAATGACTACTCCTCTGGGCACATATAGAAAGGAAAAAGCTGTCATAGAAATTCTGTTCTTGGAAAGATAAAGTGCTACAAACATTCACAGGTGGTTGGTGAATGTTTACAAAAAGAGTTCACTTGATGTAAGTACTGTAAGTAGAGAGATCAGTAAAGCTGATGGCAATCTTAGAAAGAAAGGAGAAACTAAACTTAGTGACAGGCTTTGCAGTGGCAGGCCAGTTGCTGTTGGAAACAAAGATAAGACAAAATAGGGATGCTCCCATTACAACTGATCCAAACTGACCAAGATAGAAGTTTAAGGCAGGTACAGTGGGGCCACTGTGTTTTGGGGCCAGAAGAGAATCATACTTTTAGAGTTTATGTCCAATGACACCACTGTCAATTCTTACTCCATATATATGTGCACTTTGTCAAACAGTCAGCACCTCCTCAAATTAGGTTGCATTTGAAGATGTGTGAAGTGATTTTGCAACATGGTGATACAAGGCAGCTTAAAGACTAGACAAAATTCTCATGGTGCCACTGCCTCATCCATTCTACAATCCTGATCTGGCACTCTCAGACTTTCATCTGTTTAAGTTCATAAAACAGGAACTCAGTGGACAGCATTTCTTCAATGGTAATGAAGTAAAGAAATCACTCATAATGGCTAAGAAAGCAGCCAAGAAAATGTCATTAAGATGGGTATACATGTCCTCATTCAAATGGGGAATACTAACGATTGAGATGGAAAGAGACTATTGAAGAGTAGATCTGAACTTTTTTTGTTCATTTTGGTAGGCTTTGTGTGTTAAACCCTAAGTAATTAAAGCATGGGCATTTTTTTCAAATAAAGCCATTTTGGGCCCTGAAAGTTGTAACTATTTTAGTTTAGAAGTAAAGAGGAGTAAGTAATGCTGACATATTTAACAGTATATTTTGAAAATCTAACAAATCTCAAGTTACTCAGTCTTTACTGTCCAACCATAACATTTTCATTTTTGTACGCTTTGTGTGCCTCTGTTGTTGTCATAATTAAAGATTGCGCTTTACTTTTTCTTTAAATAAAGCCATTTTAGCTTTGAAAGTCATAACTATTAAATCTATTGTAATTAAAGAAGACTAGGAATTAATTTTTGACTAACTCTTATATAATTAAGGGCACAGCAGAAGTGATTGCTAACAGCAATGGTAATATTAGCCATTTCTTTATAAGGAAACATTCAGTATTCATTGACCAAGCAGCCAATTCTACTTTTGGTTGAAATTTATAAAATCTTTCTCTTAAAAATATTTTTTCAGGAAAATAGATTTCTCAAATCAATTGTTATTGCCTTTTCCAGTATTGATGGGGGTTTCCTTCCTGAACTTTTATTGTTGTTGCTGAAATTCCTCAAGGGGTTGGTTCTCTTATTTGGTAGAGTTGTGGACTCTTCTAATTTTATAACCTTCTCCAACCCTAAAAAAAAAAAAATTTTAATCAAAATAACACTCACACGCACAAAAAACGCTCAACCAATAAAAACACCAGGAATCAATGAAAAGAAAATTGTTGGTAGATCGCCTACCAAAAAAGAAAGTGGTAAAACATCCTGAGCCACTAAAAAGGGACCAATTTGTTATAAAAGGAGGAGAAGAAAACCCAATCAGTCAGTCCAGCTCACTTTTTGAGCTAATTGCACGGTTCAACTCTCTCTGTCTCCGACGGAGAGGAATTGGCGAGGCTACGGTATAGGGGAAATCTATTCGGGAGGTTAAACGCCCTGAACCCGGTGAATATCGGTTCAATGATGGTTTTTTTTGGCTGGAGCCTAATGGCTCGGGAATGCCCACATTAAAAAAGGCCTTGTGCCGATGACACACCACGCCTGGTGGTGGGGTGACTGAATATCTCAGTCTAGCAGACTCTGAGTCAGGAGTCCATACTCTTGGCTATTTTCTGTTCAATTTTTGGACTTTTTGGACAACTCGACCTTTTTTTGTGTGACCCTTTGGAACTGCATTTTGTTTAAAGTTTGTTTTTTTTTTGTATATTTTTGACCTTATTGTAAAAAGTTTTTTTTGATTTTTTCTTTCTACTCTCCATTTTTTTCACCCTCCCCCTTTAATTTTACCTTTATTCTGTTTTTACTCCCTTTAATTTTTACTCGTTTTCCTATTTGCTTTTTTTGAATTTCGTTTTTTCTCCTCTAATTTCCTGATTTTTCTTCTCATTTCTACCCCTTTTTAATGACTAAATTGCCAAAAAATTTGAAAACCAAATGTCTTTTTTGATGAAGTCTATAATGAATGGATTAAGGATTTTAAAAATTAGAATGAGCATAATTTTTTTGGGGAAAAGCATGTAAGAAACTAAAAATTAAATAGATTTTAAAAACAAGAAATGTACAATAAAAACCCAAAAATTATGATATAAAAATTTCTGCTGTATTTAATAATGTATTAAACTAGTTTTCAATTTTAAGATAGTTGGGATTTTTTTTTTATGCTGGTGATTTTGGTTTTGAAAAAACAAAAAAAAAAAAAGAAAAAATTATCAAACCCTTTTAAAATTTTAAAACTTCGCTCATGTATGTATATATATATATATATATATATATATATATATATAAAAAACACAATGGTAAATCCTGGGAACAGTCCCTCTAGCATTTTCCCCAATTGTCAAACCTCTGCCTTGAACAGAGAGGAACTCAGACAATTTTAAAAAGGGAAAATTTTCGCCCGGGAGACAGAGGGGCCCCCGTTTTATAAAATTTAAGGAAATTTTTTTGGTCACCTAGGCCCAGATAACCCACAGAAAACCCTGGGGCCTTTGGGCCACATAAAAACCCTCAGGGGGGCTTTTAAAATATAACAGTGGCAGACCCCTTTAAATTCAAACAATTTTAAATTTTAAAAAAACTTGAACTAGTTGATGGATTGCCCTTAAAAAATTTTATATATTAAAAAGCGATATATAATATTTAAAATATCATTATTGTAAATTTGTAAAAGGGGGAAAAAAAGGGTTTTTCTATGACGAACATAATTTATTCTGAAAAAAAAATTTCTTGAATTTAAAAAATGTGGCACCTCTTTAGTAAATAAATTTGAAAAATTTTTCCATTGGATTTTGGGTATTGTAATTCCGTTAAAATGTGGTTTAAAACCAAACACAGCTGATAAAGCACTAGTGCCCAAAAGCATCTGACTCCTGAATAGAAATATGTAAGAACAGAATTTCAATCTGAAATATCTTAATAAAAAAATGTTTTCTTTTAAATTAAAATTCCCTTAATTTTTTTTTGATATTATTGATCTTTTCTACTTTCAATTGAAAGGAAAAAACAGAAAATTTCCAAAAGGGTTTTACTTCCCTTTTTATAGAATTTGGTTTCCCCCAAAATTTGGGATGCCAATATTTTATATATATATATTATACATTTTGTGTGTGTTATATATATATATATATATATATATATATATATATATATATATATATATAAAAAAAAATTATTTCATTTATCTGTCCCTACCCCTTTAAAAGTTTCATCCACTCATCAGAAAACTTGATAGAGAGCAGATGTTACATTTTTTAGACGCAATGCATTGCCCCTGCCAACGGGGGGAGCATCGATGGTGTGAATCCCAAGGGGCCAGCCCACTTTCACCCCTGCCTATGCCCCAGGTGGTTAAAAATTTTTGCCCCCAAAAACTTTTTTTTCAAAAAAATTTGTGGGCCGAATAAAAAATTTTTTTATTCCATTCTGGGGTTTGTTGATTTTCAAAACCAATTCAACACTCGTAGATTTTTTTATAAATACACAACATCGCCTCAATTTTTAAACCTGAACTCAAACCTTTTACAACAATAATAAAAAAAACCAGGAAAAATTTAAAATGTTTTTTCCCCCTTTTACACTGAGTTTTGCAGGGTTGCATTTGTGCATCTCTTGCTTTTAACCCTAACACTAACCAGGGGTATTAGTTCCAGGGGTTTTCAAAATTCCCAAGGTTTTTTAAACGTAGAACACTAACCATGGGTATATAGTACCCAGTGAAAATTTTTCCTTTTTTTAATTACATTTTTTAAAGTAATTTTCTTACCCTAAATAATTTTTTCACCCCCAAATTAATGTTAATTCAAAGTACAAAGTTTGAATCCCCATGTAAAATATTTCAAATAAAATTTTTAAATTTTTTTTTTTTTGTTTTTCAAAATCGAGTATGATATCCCCATTTATAGTGGTGTAACTTTAATTGATGGTTAGTGTTCTAGGTTAAAACATCCAAAAAATCTCCTTTTTTTTTTTTAAAACACAATCTTTTTTATTTTTATATATATATATATATATATATATATATATATATAAAATTTTTTTTAAAAATAATAATCGACTCTCCTTCGAGATTCGCATATAAATTTAAGACTTTCCGGAAACCCAAACAAACCCCAAAAATGACTTTTTGATTATAGTGGTAAGGCCTGAAAACCATCCCCTTTTAAAGGGGACGAATACGGGACCTGGTGCTTTAATGCCAAAAGGGTTTCCCCAAAATGACCCCAGGTTTTTTGGGTTCAAGTTGCCCTTTCCCCTAGACCAGTTCCATCCAAACTATAAAACCCAGTCTTCCTGCTTTTTTACCCATAGCTGGAGGGAGGGGAAGAGGATTACCCCTTTTCCCCGGGTATTAGCACGAAGGAATGTAAGGGTTTCGACTGAATTAAAACCTCGTCACTTTTTAAACCCAAGCCCCACTTTACCCCATCAGGCCTCCTATATGTTTTATATATATATAAAATTTTATATATATATATATATATGTATATATATATTTTGTATGTATATATGTATGTATATATATATATATATATATTTTGTATATATATATTTTATATATATATATATATATATATATAAAAAACATATATAAAAACATATATATATATAATATATATATATATATATATATATATATATATATATATATTTAAGTAAAATTCCCCTTAGAAAATCTGAGGCCCCTCGGGGGGGTTACAAAGAGGCTTTTTTTAAAATGGATGGAGGAGGAGATAATGGTTTAACCCTTTTTTGGAACAGATTAAGAGTGTAGTGATTGGGAAAACATCTCTTGGGGTAAATTTCCCAAAAGGGAAAAAGGGGTTCAGGGGAAGAAGTTGTTTGAGTGGAACTTACTTCTCACCAATGAAATATGGGGTAAAGGGTGATTTGATAAAATGGGATATGGAAGTCCCAGCCATGAAGGTTAGGACAAGTGGAAGAAAGGAATGTAGTTTTTTCCATGCCCCCTTTTCGGGAAAAGAGGGGATAAAGAAGTGAGAGTCTTACATTCTCCCCATGAGAGAGGATAAAAGGGAAAAAATAATTTGTCCCCCACAAGGATTTGGGGAGATGCTTTTGAATTCTAGTGAGAGAGTAAAAAGTCGGACTGGGTGGGATCCCCCCCCATATGGGCAGCAGTAATCCTTTTTTTGGATTGACCGGGCCTAGAAACGGGGGGAATCAGATCCCTGGGCCGTACAGACACCCAAACATTTTCCTACATCTTTAGCAATGCATCTTTGTATGAGTTCCATTTCAGATCACACGGAGTTTATACACATATACTGGGTGCTTTTAAAATTTTTGCTATTTTGTAATTTCATACAAAAAAAATTTTTTGTTTTTTTTTTGTCAACTCCACAGTATAGTACAGTATAGTAAATTATTGGGCACCAAAATTCAAATTCCCTTCCACCAGAAATTTAAAAAATGGCATCTGTACCATTTTGGCGTTTGTGCTAGAAGCTAAAATACAAAACATTTAGAGCTTTTGGAAAAATAATCTGAGGACAGGGGGCTTAAAAAGAGTTAAACCTAATAGTGTTTTAAAAGGGGGTTATGGTTTTGGGGGGCCCCTGCATAAAGTTGAGGAGGTGGGCCCCCTTAGGTCAAGAGGATGGCTGGAAGACCTTATTTTCTGGAAACAGGACTCTGCACCATGCCATACAAGCAGGGGGGCCCCCAGTCATGGCTTCAAAACAATTTCTGCAACCACATCCCCCCCCAAATCTGGCCCCCAACTCCCCAGACGAACCCTTTTGATTATTATGTGGGGGCAGAGTTGACGATAGCCCAAAAAAACTCCTTGTAATCCAAAGATGAACTGAAGGGAAAAAGGTTTTGGCAGTATTCCCCAAACAAAAAAAAATCCCGCCCAAAAGGGTTGTATGAGATTGAAAAGTCATCGGGAACTGTGGTTGAAGCCAATGGCAATTTTATTGAATAAATTTACTTTTAGTTTTTTAAAGAGTCTTTGGGGTTTTTTGGGTAAATATATATGTAAAAATGAGATGTCAGATTTTTTCATTTTTTTAATTTAGATGACAAACCCATCGCACCACACACACACACACACACACACACACACACACACACACACACACCCCACCCCTTTCTCCCCCCTTTTTCCCCCTTTGTATGTATCAGTCTTCATTAAAAAAAGGTTTTTTAAAACAAAATACATATGATAAAAATTTTTAAAAACTTACCCACGTTTTTTCGTTTAATATCCTTGTTACATCGGGAGAATCTAAATAAAATTTTGAATTTTTAACTATAAAAAAAAATATTGGGGATAAAATTTTTCCAAAAAAATCATACATAATTTAAGATGAAAAAGGGTTTTAAAAGTTTTATTAAGTATTTAAAAAGCATTTTTTTCAAAAAAATGTCTTTTTCCCCCGATTTTTTTGGTTTTGTGATAATATAATTTTTTTTCCTCTTTAATTGGAAAAAAAATCCCAAAGAGGTTGTTTATCATCCAGGGGTTAATTCAATTCAGAAATTAAATTTTGGGTTTTTGCTATGGTGAATTTTTTTTTTGGGAAAATTAGAATTTAATGCAAATTAGGTTACTTAATAGATTTCTAATTTTTTAAAACATTGGCTAATTTTCTGAAGTGAATGTTCTCATTAAAAAAAAATTAAAAATGCTAAGAGGTTTTTAATCAAGAATTTAAACTCAAAAGTTTTAATTTAAAAATTATCAGAATGTTTAGAGATTGTTTTAATAGCATGATCAGAAAAAGGGGTTTTTTAAATTTAAAACGAAAAGGCAAACTATGTTTTTACTTTTTTTATATGGTTAACATTTTTATATGGTTTAAATTTTTAAATGACTAACATTTTTTATGATAACTTTTTAATTGAAAAAAGGGCCCAAAGAATTTTTTAAACGTTGTTTAATTTTTTTTGAGTTTCAAATAGACAGGCGGGAATGATTATTTTTTTTTTTTAAAATATATCCACCTGGGACATCCTTTTTCCCAACCCCCCCTTTTATTAAATATTCAAAAAATTTCCCCTTCCCCCCCCACCATTTTCTAATTTGGGTTTTTAATATTCAGGAAAAAAATTTTTATTATTGAAAATTTTAAAAAAAAATTTAAAAACCTTCTTTTTCCCAAGGGACACTGTCTATTTAAAAATTTATGGGAAATAAACCCTTTTTCCCAAAAACCCCAATTACCCCCCATAAAAGGGGACCATTTTAAAAGACCTAAATTTTTATTTTCTACCCAATAACAGGCAATTTCTAACATACAAAAAATTCCCACAATAAAGACACCCCTTTTTAAAAATTAAAGTGTTTTTTGGTTTTAAAAAATTAATATTACCATGGGGAAATATCTGCCCAATCGGGAAAAAAACTGCAATTTTATTTTTCAAGTTTTACTCTCAGGAAAGTTTTTTTATAAAAACCCACAGATTTCAATTTTCAATGGGGAAACCAAACTATTTAAGTCTTTTTTCTAAACCACAGTTTTTCGAATCAACCCAAAGGCTAACTCAACTAAAGACATTTTAATCATTTTACTTTTTTCAATTCATACAAATATTTTGTAAATAAAAAATTCTTTTTTAAAAAACTTACCCATGTTTTCTTTTTTTTTTATTATCATCATTATTATTACTGAGAATTCAGACATTTAATAAAAAAAAACCAAATGACAATTTCCACAATTAAAATGTAATCAGTTGCTTTAAACAAAAAAAAAAAATATATTGATAATAACATTGAAGATTTTGAATAGCTGTTTGACAACTATGGTGGTTAATGGTAATCCTTTTTTAATAAAAATTTAAAAAATTTGACTTTTTCCCAAACTTCATTAAAAAAAAGCAAATTTCTAAAGCCTAAGGAAGAAATTGGGGAGTTTTTTTCTTTTTTATCCATACTACTTTTTTTTATAATGACTACTCCTCGGGAAAAACATATAGAAAGGAAAAAGCTGCCCAAGAAATTCTGTTTTTGGGAAAAGAAAAAGTCCCAACAAACATTCACAGGTGGTTGGTGAATGTTTACAAAAAAAAAGTTCACTTGATGTAAGTACTGTAAGTAGAAAATAGTAAAGCTGATGCAATCTTAGAAAGAAAGGGTTTAAATTTAGTGACAGGCTTTGCAGTGGAAAGGATTGCTTTTGGGAAACAAAGATAAGAAAAAAGGGGGAGCTCCACCAACTGATCCAAACTGACCAAGATAAATTTTTAAAGGGCCCCAGGAAATTGGGGCCACTGTTTTTTTAAAGAAGAGAATCATATTTTTAGAGTTTATGCCCAAAGACCCCCTTTGTCAATTTTACCCCATATATATTTTACTTTGTCAAAGTAAACACCTCCTCAAATTAGGTTCATTTGAAGATTTTGGTGATTTTGCAAATGGTGATACAAGGCAGCAAAGACTAGACAAAATTCTCAGGGGCCCCACTGCCCCCCATCCTTTCCCTCCCAATCCTGATCTGGCACTCTCAGATTTCATCGGGTTTTTTCTAAAACGGGAACCCAGTGGAAAACATTTTTCCAATGGTAATAAATAAAAAATCACCATAATGGCAAAGAAAGCAGCCAAGAAAATGTCATTAAGAGGGGTATACATGTCCTCATTCAAAGGGGGGAATACTAAGATTGAGAGGGAAAAGGGGGCTATTAAAGGGTAGATCTGAATTTTTTTTGTTCTTTTTTGGTAGGCTTTTTTAAAAACCCTAAGAAATTTTGGGCAGGGCTTTTTTTTTTCAAAAAAAAGCCTTTTTGGGGGCCCTGAAAGTTGTAACTATTTTAGTTTAGAAGTAAAGAGGAGGAATGCGACATTTTTAACAGTATATTTTAAAAATCTAACAAACCCAAAGGGTTACTCAGTCTTTACTGTCCAACCAAAACTTTATTTTCATTTTTTACGCTTTGGTCCTCTGTTGTTGTCATAATTAAAGATTTTTTTACTTTTTTTTAAAAAAAGCCTTTTTAGTTTTGAAATAAAATTTTAAAATCCTTGAAAATTAAAGAAGACTGGGAAATTTTTTTTTTTTGACTAACTTTTATAAATTAAAGGGGCACAGCAAAGTGATTCCCAACAGCAATGGAATTTTACCATTTCTTTATAAGGAAACATTCAGTATTCATTGCCCAAAACAGCCAATTCTATTTTTTGGTTAAAATTTTTAAAAAATCTTTTCTTAAAAATTTTTTTCAGGAAAAAAAGTTTTCCCAAATCAATTGTTTTTCCCTTTTTCCAGTATTGATGGGGGGTTTCCTTCCCGAACTTTAAGGGTTTTTTTTAAAAATTTTTTGTCATTATTTTCTTAAAAAAAAGTTTAAAATTTTTTTTTTTTTTTTAAAAACCCCGGGGGGCCCCTTTTTTCTTTTTTTTTTTTTTAAAAAAAAGGGTTTAAAAAAACCCCCTTTTTTCCCAAAAAAAAAAATTTTTTAAAAAAATTTTAAAAAAAAAATTTTTTTTTAAAAAAAAATTGGGGTTTTTCCCCCCCCAAAAAAATTTTTTTTTTGGGGGGGGGGTTTTTTTTCCCCCCTTTTTTTTTGGGGAAAACCTTTTTTGGGGGGCCCCCCCCCCCACCCCCAAAAAAAAATTTTTTTTAAAAAAACCCCAAAAAAAATTTTAAAAATTTTTTTAACCCCCAATTTTAAAAAAAGGGGTTTCCCGGGGTTTTTTTTAATTTTATTAATTTTTAATTTTCCCGGGCCCCCTTTTTTTTTTAAAATTTTCTTTTTTAAAAAAATTTTTTAAAAAAAACCCCCCTTTTTTTTTTTTTTTTTACCCTTTTTAAAAATTTTTTTTTTTTCCCCTTTTTTTTTTTTAAAAATTTTTTTTTTTTTTTTTTTTTTTTTTTTTCCATTTTTTTTTTTTTTTTTCCCTTTTTTGGGGTTTTTTTTTTTTTCCCCCTTTTTTTAATTTTTTTTTAAAAAACCCCTTTTTTTTTTCCCCCATTTTTTTTTTTTTTTTTTAAAAAAAAAATTTTTTTTCCCCCCTTTAAATTTTTAAGTTTTTTTTTTTTGGAATTTTTTTTTTTTTTTTTTTTTTTTTTTTTTTTTTTTTGGGCCCCTTTTTTGGTTTTTTTTTTTTTAAAAAATTTTTTTTTAAAAAACTTTTTTTTTTTTTTTTTCCTTTTTGGGGGTTTTTTTTTCCCTTTTTTTTTTTTTTTAAAAAAAAAATTTTTTTTTTTTTTTTCTTTTAAATTTTTTTTCCCCCCCTTTTTTAAAAATTTTTAAACCCCCCACCAATTTTTTTTTTTTTTTTTTTTTAAAAAAAAAAAATTTTTTTTTTTTTTAAAAACCCCCCCCCCCCTCCCCCCCCTCTTTTTAAAAAAAATTTTTTTTTTTAAAAAACCCGGGTTTTTTTAAAAAAAAAAAACCCCAAAAAAAAAAAACCCCCCAAAAAAAGGGGGGTTTAAAAAGGGGAAAAAAAACCAAAAATTTTTGGGGAAAAAAAAAAAAAAAAAAATAATTTAAAAAAAAAAAATTTAAAAAAGGGGGGGTTTTTCCCTTTTAAATTTAAAAAAATTTTTTTTTGGGGGAAAATTAAAATTTTCAAAATTTTTTAAATTTTTAAAAAAAAAAATTTTTTTTAAAAAAAAATTTTTTTTGGGTTTTTTTTTTTAAAAAAAAAAAATTTTAATTTTTTGGGGTTTCCCCAAAAATTTTTTAAAAATTTTAAAAGGGTTTTTCCAAGCAAAATTTTCCCCCCGGGGGGGAAAAAAAAAAATTTTTTTTGGGGAATTTTAAAAAAAAAAAGGGGGGTTTTTTTTTTTTGGGGTTTTTGGTTAAATTTTTTAAAAAAAAAATTTTCCCTTTAAAACCCCTTTTTGGTTTTCCCGGGGGGGTTTTTAACCCAAAAAACCCCCCGCCCCCCCGGGGGGTTTTTTTCCCCCAAAAAAATAGGGAAAAAAAAAAAAAAAAATTTAAAAAAAAAAAAAAAAAGGAAAACCCCCAAAAAAAAAACCCCCTTTAAAATTTTTTAGGGGTTTTTAAAACCCCCTTTTAAAAAAAAAATTTAAAAAAAACCCCCCCTTTTTTTTTTTAAAAAAAAAAAAACAAAAAACCCAAAGAAAAAAAAGGGTTTTTTTAAAAAAATTTGGGAAAAAAAAAACCCCCCTTTTTTAAAAAAAATTTTTTGGGGCCCCCCCTTTTCCAAAAAAATTCCCCCGGGGGGGAAAAAAAAAGGGAAAAAAATTTTAAAAAAAAAAAACCCCCCCGGGGGTTTCCCCCCAAAAAAAATTTTTTTCCCCCAAAAAAAAAAAAAACCCCCTTTGGGGGAAACCCTTTTTAAAAAAAAAACCCTTTTTTTAAATTTTCCCCCCCAAAAAAACCTTTTTAAAATTTTAAAAAAAAAAAAAACCCCCCCCGGGAAAAAAAAAAAAAAAAAAAAAAAAAAAAAAAAAAATTTTTTTTTTTGGGGGGGGTTTTTTTTTTAAAAAAGGGGGGGAAAAAAAAAAAATTTTTAAAAAAAACCCCAAAAAACCCCCCCCAAAAAAAAATTTTTGGGAAAAAAATTTTTTAAAAAAAAAAGGGGGGGAAAAAAAAAAAAAAATTTTTTTTAAAAAAAAAAAAAAACTAAAATTTTTTTTTTTTTTCCCCTTCCCCAAAAATTTTTTTAAAAATTTTTTTTTTTTCCCCCCCCAAAAAAAAAAACCGGGGTTTGGGGGGGGGGGAAAAAAAAAAAAAAAAAATTCCCCCGGGGCTTTCCCCCCCCGGGAAAATTTAAAAAAGGGGAAATTTCCAAAAAACCCCCCCTTTTTTTTCCCCAAAAAAAAGGGAAAAAAAAATTTTTTTTTGGGGGGGGAAAAATTCCAAATTTTTTTTAAAAAAAATTTTTTTTTTTTTTTTAAAATTTTAAAATTTTAAAAACTTTTTTGGTTTAAAATTTTTTTGGGGGAAAAAAAAAAATAAATTTTTTTTTTTAAAAAAAAAAACGGGGGGGGGGTTTTTTTTTTTAAAAATTTTGGGGGTTTTTTTTAAAAAAAAAAAAATTGGTTAAAAAATTTTAAAAAATTTTTAAAAAAAGGGGGAAGGGAAAAAAAATTTTTAATTTTTAAAAAAAAAAAATTTGGGGGCCCAAAAAAAAAAAGGGGTTTGGGTTTTTCCCCTTTTTTAAGAAATTTTTTTAAAAAAAAAACCAAAAAAAAAATTTTTTTAAAAAAAAACCCCCAAAAAAAAAAAAATTTTTAATTTTAAAAAAACGGAAATTTTTAAAAAATTTTGGGGAAAAAAACCCCCTTTTTTTAAAAAGGGGGAATTTAAAAAAAAAATTTTTTTAAAAAAAAAAAAAAAAAAATTTTTTCCCCTTTTTAAATAAAATTTTTAAAAAAAAAAAAATTTTTTTTTAAAATTTTTTTTTTTAAAAAAATTTTTTTTTTAAAAAAATTAACCGGGGGAAAAAAAAAAAAAAAAAAAAAAAAAAGGTTTAAAAATTTTTTCCCGGGTTAACAAATTTCCTTCCTCCTTTCCGGTTTTTTAAAAAAAAAACCCCTTTTTTGGGGGTTTTAAAAAAAAATTTTTTTTTTTTTTTTCCCCTTTTTTTTTAAACCCCCTTTTTTCCCCTTTTAAAAAAAAGGGGAAAAAAAAAAAAAAAAGGGGGGGGGGGGGTTTTTTTTTTTTTTAAAAAACCCCCTTTTTTTCCCCCCCTTTTTTTTTTTTTTTTTTTTCCCTTTTAAAAATTTTTTCTTTGACCTTTGGGGGTTAATTTGGGGGGGGAAAAAAAAGGGGGGTTTTTTTTCCCCAAAAAAAAATTTTAAAAAAGGGGTTTTTTTGGGGGGGTTTCCCCCCCCCCCCTTTTTGGCCCCCGGGGGGAAAAGGGTTTTTTTCCCCCCAAAAAAGGGGTTTTTAAAAAGGGAAAAAACCCCCCCAAAAAAAGGGCCCCAAAATTTTTAAATTTTTTAAGGTTTTTTTGGGGGGGATAATATGGTTAAATTACATTATTTTGAAAGTAAAGCCTCTCCTAAATATTTTAACTGGGCGGTTTTATTTATTTTATAAGGTAATATGAAACCAAAAACAATGCCCTGAAATTTTTTAGATTTGAGGGCAAGTTAAAGAATTGCATTCATACAAAATGGCAGATAATTGTTATTTAGTAAATTCAATACATTCTTACTATTACCACTACTATTACTACTATTTATCTCATATGGCTACTCTATCTGATTTTCTTTATCTTCATAATTTAGGGAGCCCTACATTTGTACATATCATTGTTGTAAAGCCATATATCGTAGTGGTTGATACTCAAGTAAAATTTGCCTATCATCCGGTTCACAGTCTTGCCATGTTTTTTAAACAGGAATAGAGGTTTATTCCTGGTTTCCTGTTTAGGATTGAATTTTGGCTCCTTCTAAAGTTTACTTCAACTCTATAATGTCTCCACCTAAACTCTGATATTTTATTAACTATTTTTCTTTTCTTCAATAGGAGTAGTATGTGTACCTATTGTTCAGTTCACACTCCTCCCTGGACTTTTGAACAGAAGTAGAAGTTTATCCTTTGTTCCCTGTTTAAGACTGGGTTTCAGATCCCTTCTAAATTCTTTTTATTCTCTTTCACTCCCAGTAGTGCCTTGCATCTTAGTGGCATTATCACCTTACTTGGGGTTAATTGATTAAAAAAAGTTGTTACCACACAAAGTGAATATAAACAACCCTTCCAGATTCTTGTCTAAAGGAGATAATTTATAGCCTTCACTCTTCACATATTTAAATTAGATAACCACTACAAACATATGTCATCTCCAAGATTTTTACTTAAATTTATTCTTTTTCCATTTGAACCTTTAACTCATGTATAAACATCAAGTTATACATGTTCCAGATGCTAAAAATTGATTGTTATAGTCTTGTAAGCTGAAATGTCAATGACAGTTATTAATTTTCACTAGTTTATCTCTCATCTTCTTATTGTTGCTTTATTTTTTCTAAATACTCAGTCCTTTTTATATTCTTCAAATGGTAAATAAACCTGATGAATTGGAAATAAAGAATTTTCAATTGGTGTGATTTTAAATTTGCATCACAAATTCTTTGGAAAGGAGGTTTATTTGACATGGATGATATTTTAGAAATTTGTGTATGGAGATCAACCAGCAGGTAAAGTTAATTCTTGTCATATACTTTCCTTAATGTTTTGGAAACACATTCATCTATTTTTTTCATGTTTCAGAATATTTTCAATGTATTATTAATTTTCAATCTGAATTCTTTTTGAAACAAATATTTTCAATATTTTGCATATATTAACTATTTGTTTCTAGAAAAGAAAAAATATTTTTTATTTGAAAAGAAAGTTGAATTTTTAATATCAGATTTTCAATAATGAAGAAAAGGACTTAAAATTAAAAATAAAAAGTTGAAAGTGAAATGCTACAAAAAAGGATCCTGTTGAAAAAGACTTGATGACTGACAAACTATGATAAACAGAGGTGACATATATTTTGCTAATAACTTTTTTATTCATTTCATCTCAAGCAAAGTGATAATGCCACTAAGATGCAAAGTGTGACTAGGAGTGAAAGAGAACAAGAAGACTTTATTGAGGAGAAAGAACAATGAAAGATTAGGATTCAACAAGACACAAGATGGCAATTGATGTTGCTTTTAAATTTTTGAAGATCATAGATAGCAGGGAAGCAAGACATCAAAAGAGAGGTAAGTAGTGTGAGAAAAGAAGCTAATTGAAATAGAACTCATAGTTACATACAGATAGTTCGACATTCCAACCACCTGAAGAAGGCCAGAGCATACAACAGCTGAAACGTTGTAATAAATATGGCGACAAAGATGAGGACAATAGTCCGAATAATGTAAATAGTGTACATAATAACTCATCTCAGAAATATAGACAGATACTGAAGGGCCGAAACATTATAATAAATATGGCAACAAAGATGAGGATAATAGTCCAAATAATGTAAATAGTGTACATAATAACTCTTCTCAGAAATATATACAGATACAGGAGGGCCGAAATATTGTGATAAATATGGCAACAAAGATGAGGACAATAGTCTGAATAATGTAAATAGTGTACATAATACCTCATCTCAGAAATATAGACAAATACTGAAGGACTGAAACATTGTGATAAATATAGCAACAAAGATGAGGATAATAGTCCAAATAATGTAAATAGTGTACATAATAACTCATCTCAGAAATATAGACAGATACTGAAGTGCCGAAACATTGTAATAAGTATGGCAACAAAGATGAGGACAATAGTCTGAATAATGTAAATAGTGTACATAATACCTCATCTCAGAAATATAGACAAATACTGAAGGACTGAAACATTGTGATAAATATAGCAACAAAGATGAGGATAATAGTCCGAATAATGTAAATAGTGTACATAATAACTCATCTCAGAAATATAGACAGATAATGAAAATATTTGTAGAAAAGACAGAGAGAACCCACATCACTGTGGGAGGAAAGTGAGTGGTCAAGATGCCAAGTCATGATTGATAACATTGCTGACTCTTCTTAATAGTAGCACCAGACCAGATATGGCAGCAATATTCAATGCACATAAATTTATAAATGTGCAAAATGGATTCTGATGAGAAAAATTGTGTGTCATAATATAGTGGATGAAGCTTCCTAGCAGCAGACCTAGAAATTGATTCAATATAATAATTCCACTTCATGTCAGTAGAAAATGTGCAATGAAAGAAGCACAATGAGTTGCTATCCTGAATAGCTGATGGAGGGTAAAAATTGTTCTCTATGAGGTTTAAAGGTTAGCAGTTTTGTTTTGGAGGCATTTTCAAGAGCAACTGCCAATTTTACCTTATAGGACCTATCAGACTTATTATTAAGACAAAAGTAAATAGTAGTATTATCAACATAAATGCCTAGTTGGGATCTGATGATATTTGGAAGGTCATTGAAGATAATAAAGCAATGCAGGTCCAAGAGCAGAGTTTTGGGTGACCCCCCACATTAATGGGAAACGATCTTGGGGTATGGCCATTCAACATGATCTTCATTACTAAATTTCTTAAGAATGATTGGATTGTCAAATATCCAGTCAAAGATATCATAGCCCTTGAGCTTGTGGTGAAAATCAGCATGCTAAGCCCTATCAAATGCATTCAAGATATCTAAAACCACAGCCTAAGCCTTGTCATTCTTATCTAAAGCCTGCCAGACAAAGTAAGTAATAACTGTTAATAGATTGGTGGTTGACCTAAAAAAACAATAGGCATTTTGGTTATCTGAAAGAAGGTCATGTGAAGTGAGATGCTTAACCAAATCAGAGTTGATAACAGCATCTAGTACTTTGCCAAAAAAGAGTTAAAAAACTAATAGGACAATAATTCAAGGGATGAAAATACTTAGAAAACATTTACAACCCTATTAAACTATTCAAATATATTCATTGATGTCAAAAAGATATAAGTTTTGTATTTGAAAAACAGTCACCAAGTGTAATAGTGAATTTCTTTAGATTTTATTATTTATGATCATCTGAAAGGTTATTTTCCATATATGAACTTGGACCAATAAGCCTGATATAGTCATGAGATAAATTTTAAAATTTTCTCTGTATAGTTTGATATATGTGATTAATATTCACTATTGAATTAAGTGTATTGACAAAGAAAGAAATTATGTTGAGAAATAAACTTTTTGTTATGCCAAATAAATGCTTGTTTATCATTAGGCTATGGTTATAGGCATTATTGATCTACATTCATATGTCCACACTTACATTTGAAATTCTTATTACTCTGTTTCTCTTTGGAAATTGCCAATTTTCTTAATATTCTTCATTGCTTTGTACAATAAATTGTTTGGAAAAACAATTGGACAATGTTTGAATATCTACCAAACTGTCTACTTTATCTTATATAGTGTCTGCTATACAGTGATGCTAACAATTTGATTAACTATTTCCTGGTATAGTGACTTTGGTTCATATTGATCATTCTGTTATGGACCTATACGAGACAAAGCTAACCATTGTAAATATCTTCATAGACCAGAACAAATCATGTATGCATGGTGGTTGAAGCAGTTGTGTATATCTCACTAGTTCAGTGTTCAAGCAAAAGTGAAAGCAAGCAGATCCTCCCTGTTTTGAAAACTGGAGCAACACAATCTTTATAACAACTCATTGTGATTGTGAACCTGACTAAACTAAGTTTAGTATATATTTATATCAGATCAAATTTATTAGCATTTAATTTGAAAACCCATAAATTTCAATTTGGAAGCCGATGAATTGCATTTAATTTTCTTTGGTGTGTAAATTTAATTTTTATGATAATTGGTGCTCACTTTTTCTGTAGCTGTTTTATGAAGCCTGTTTTAAAGTCTTAACATTAGATTCATTTGGTATATATGTATGCATACTATAGGCCAAAAGTTTGGATCCACCCTCCACATTTAATAATTGTTAAGTTCTTTGATTAATTAACTCCTACTAAGCTAAGAAGCTGAAACTATTTAACCTATTAGTAAATTCCTGTCTAAATTTCTGGGATGAGGAATTATCATTATTTACATTATTTACATGTGGGCTATTGTCCTCATCTTTATTGTTATAACAAGGTTACTCACGTAGATTAAATAAAAGCTTCAGTTAAAAAATTCCCTGTGGATTATTCAAATCAACATACCTCTGATGAAGACCAGAGGGTACAATGGTTGAAATGTTGTGATAACAATAGCAAAGATGAGAGCAATAGTCAGCATGTGAATAATGTAAATAATCATTAGTCCCTGATGTGCCGTTTTATACAGAGGAGGGTTATCTAAAATTTTAAATCCTCCAGCCCTAAGATTACCATTAGCCAGCAAGGTAGATTAGACAAAAAGAGCTAAAACTTTCAGGAAACCTTATGCAATAATTGGTTAATTTTGTTATTTCTTATTATTGAATATATGATAAAACCTTTCAGGAAAAGAAAGTCTCTCTGGTCAGAAGTGGGCTAATAAATCAGTTATAAAAATGGTATACAATCTTCAATTTTTAGGTGATTGTTTCAAAATCTAGATTGTGGTCCCAAACTTTTAATCTATAGTGTAGATCAACATGTCAATGAACTAATGATGAAAAAAAGCATTTATTTTATAGAATATTTATTTTTCAACATAATATCTTTCCTTGTTAATGCACTTAACCTAATTATGTTATTAATCATATAGACTTAACTTTATACAATACACCAAAAGACTGAATTTTCAATTCATATTTTTTTCTAATCCTTTCATGCCTCATTTGTACATTTGGCCATAAAATAGTTTTGAAAAAAGATTAAATTTAAGTATTTACATCAGAGATATCAATTGATTAATTATGAAACAATTTTGTGAACTCATAGCTAATTTTATTGTTTTATCATAAATTGTGTTGTGTAGTAAATTGTTAGCCCACCATTAATTTTAATTACTTGAAAAATCTGATCTAGCCTGCTTTGAACCTAATAATGGAGGAAAATATCAAGTGTTTCATTCCAAGCAGAGATTTGAGGTCCTGTACAGAATGAAATTTCCTTCTACTTTAGAGATCTTTCTTGACAACCATCTTCAGACATTTTCAATGATACTGAATTGTTAGCTGTTGGTCAGCCGTACCAAAGCATTTAAATTTTACTATTAAATGAAATTATTGCATGACTCTTCCAGCATAACTTATATAATATCCTTTTGTAACATGCAAGCTGGGCTGCAGATTCAAACACCTTCTGCTATTTAATCTGCCTTTCTCAGCCTATCAACATACATTCTACTACTTTTAACTGCCTATCAATGAACTAGAATGTCATCTTCTTATCATATCTTATAGTATTTCAAATTATGAACTCCACTATAATGCTTAAAAAATATTTCCTTTGGTAACCATGATTCATGTCAATGTTTCAGTAAATGTAACCCTAATATTGATTTACCCACCGGACTTAACTAGTCAGGTAAGTAATATAACCAATCAGAAGCCACCAGATATCAATAGGAGACTTTTTCCTTTCATTGTGTTTGAGAAGACATAGGAAGTAAGGTCTCTATAACCTGGTCAGACCTGAAGAAAAGAAGTCTATTCCCCAGATTCTTGAAGAGTAACAGTCAACGTACAGTGGGTTGTATTTTCTTATTTTGTGCAGCATGTTTCTTGTAGGTAATAAATTTGAACCATTCCTAGATTTACTAGCAATGCTTCATAACATTATTCTATCATTAATTTAATGGGAGCAGACTCTAGCAACCTCTTCCCAATTATCAGTAATGTTGGAGGATATCTGGGCTATCCAGATTGAATTTCATCTGTGAAGAAGATGCTCTGCTAGTCATTATTACCACTGTAATGAGATTGGTTTAGCTAATAGGTAATTAGGATAGAGAGCTATATCTATAGCTCACAGGTAACTTGGAGTCAGTGTACATAGAATATCTATGGCTATTAAGGTTGATCATCATAACAAAATGGCATCACCTGACAGAGCTCTGTTGAACACAGAAGAACCTGAAAACGTAAAGATTTGGATAAAATGCTTTGAGGCATATGCCAGAATAAAGAAGTTATGACCAAACACCTGAAAGACAGAAAGAAATCATGGATCTATTTTTGGCCACTGCAGAATGCAAAGCCATTATGCAGATTTCATTAATAACTTACCCAGCTGAAATTGAAAACATGACATTTAAGGAAGTCAAAAAAATAATATTGAGAAATATTCAACCAAAGAAAAGATTGGTCATAGCTGAACAAACCAAATTCTTAGCATTGAGACAAGAATTTGGGGAGCCTATAAGGAAACATCTTAAGAAGGTTAAGAGATACCAGCAGATATTTTGAATTTCATCAATTAGGACAACAAGGAATAAGCACAGAGGAAGAATTAATTCAAATCTGATTGGTAGAAGGACTGTACAACACCTCTTATAGAGTAAAAATTTTAGAGCTGTTACAGAGAAACCAAATGATTTTAGAAGCTTATATTGACTTTATACGACATGAGGAGTTAATTCAAAAATTTAATACAAGTGAAAACCAACCTGAGCTTATGGACACATGTGCAATAAAAAGAACAATGATAAAATGCAGATATTTAACTATAAATATGAATCAAAGAGAGAGAAATGTCCAGCATGTGGACAGACATGTAATAAGGGCAAAAATAAAAATCACTTTCAAGTCGTATGTAGATGGTGAGATATGAATGTAAAAACTGTTGAAATAATACACGGCAATGTAAAAAGTCAAACAAACGTTTTTCAATAGAAAGGAGAAACAAAATGAACACTTTCCCGAATATTAAATTAAACAGTATAGACTTAAAAAAGCAAGTTAACACTGGAAGTGAAGTGACCCTTATTCCAAAGAATTTTTGGAAACAACTATCAAAGCCAAAATTAAAGAAAAGGTTAGTAAGATTAAGACGGTTTGGTGGAATGTGTATAAAAATATTAGGGTCCTTTTAAGGTACTTTTGAAACAAAAAATAGATTTGAAACCATCACTATTATGATCATAGACTGTATAAAAAGTTACAGTTTAGTAGGAACTGATTTGATAAATATTTATAGCCCATGTTTACTTAATGCTATGAATACAGGAAGTGCTGAAACTGGGACATTAAAAAACTATAAAGTGAGCCTTAAGTTAAAAAGAAATATTAATCCATCATATTTTGAAAGCCGTAGACTTCCCATTCATATAAAGCCAATGGTAGTTGATAAGCTGCAAAAAATGGTGGAAAAAGGCAGTCTTCAAATGGGCATTGCCTACTGTGGTTTTAAGAAAACCCAATGGTGATTTTAGAATTTGTGAAGATTACAAATTAGGTGTAAATGATAAGATTTGTTTGGATTCCTACTCTATTCCAAACCTAGAAAACATATTACATTCTCTGGCAGGAATGAAATATTTTACAAAAATTGATTTAAAAAAATGTTTACCACCAAATTCAAATCGATGACAAATTTAAGGAAATGACAACAATAAACTTCCCCACAAGCTTACTTAGATGGTCCTGCTTACCATTTGGAATTAAGACAGCCAGCTCAATTTTTCAAAAAGCTATGGAAAATTTGTTAGAAAGTAGAGTAGAAAATATGATAATTTATCAGGACAATATATGTTTAGATGCAGCCACTGAAGAAGAACTGAAACAAAAAACTAAATTTGTAATGGATAAGTTGAGGAAGGAACGAATGATGATAAATGAAGATAAGCATATATTTAATTACAAAGAATTAACATTCTTGGGCGAGCAAATTTCAGAAAACAGTACTTTGCTGGACTTGACATCAATATAAAAAAATATTAAATGTATCTTTTCCAATTAATAAAAAAGAATTGGAATCATTTCTCGGATTAGCCAATTTTTATAGCAAATTCTTGTTAAAATATTCTGAAAGAATTGAAACATTTTCTGAGTTGCAAAAGAAGAATAAGGAGTTTGAATGGACACCAAAACACCAAACAGCCTTCATTAAATTAAAAGAAGCTCTATCTAAAAAAAAACCCATGGTCAAGACTTTTGACCCTAAAAAGAACATTACATTAACCACAAATGCAAGTGGCTAGTCTGAATTGTCAATTTTGTCCCAGGAAGGACACCAGGTGATGTATCATTCCAGGACATTGAAACCAACTGAATTGAACTACTCTAATATTGAAAAGGAAGCACTTATGATTGTACAGAGTATGACTAGAGCAAGACAATTTTTATTAGGAAAAATATTTTGTTGAGATCTGATCATAAACCCTTAAAATTTATATTCCATCCAAGTAAGGAATTGTTGATGGATTATGAAAATGGCTTTTGATTATAATATAGAATACAGGAAGGGAAACATGATACCACACGTAGACTAGAATAAGGAACAATAAATGGAGTAATTGTTCAAAAGCACAAAGACCATATAAAGAAACCAGACACAAACTATCAATAGAAAATCGTCGAATTTGTAGTGGGGATTTAGTCATACCACTGCAAAAATGTAGAAAAGAAGTAATTAAAAGTGTACATAATGATGTGCATTGTGGGATAACTGCTACACAAAAATGGTTAAAACTGGAAGTGTGGTGGCTGAGACACACCCAAGATGTGAAGAATTATGTATGCAAATGTCCTAAATGTGCAAAATAAAGAATTTTCACCACATATGTTACGCTCTTGGCCTAAAGAAACAGAACCATAAGGATCACACACAATTTAATGGGGTAGGCTCTTTCTAATACTGGTTTACACCTTTTCTGCTTGACCTGAAGTTTTCTGAGAAAAAAATCTATTACTGTTGTAGTGGACTCCCTGGAAGAGGCGCAGTATAAAATATAGTATATATGGCCTGTGCGCCCAAATAAGGATAATCACAGGAGCCCCACTAACATCTAAAAATAAAAGACACAAATCTGAAAGGTCAACAAGAGGACAACAAAATGACAAACTAAAAATACAAAATTTATTTACATGATATACAAAAACAGTGTTTTAATTAAAGGAACATGAACAAACAATGAATCAAGTAAATGGAGGAAGAATTAAGTAAATGGAGGAATACTGACCAGATAGAAGAACAAAGATAATATTATTGAGACTAAATGTTAAACATAAAGTCCAGGTAAGTTAAGTTGGCCAGAGAAGCCAAATTTTGAATGTTCAATTTAAATCTCTGGTGCAAGCACTGAGTAGTTACTGGTTAAGTCCAATGAACCTTCTGTAGTATTTAATTTAACCCAAGCATATGGAATAGGTTGTTTGAAGTCTGGATGATATAGCTAAGGCGAAGAAAGTTCAATTTAAATATCCAGTACTGGTGTTGAGTAAACCAAGTGAGTTAGGTTGAAAGGTAATGCTGGAAGTTGATAGTTGAAGATAGTCCAAAATAGCTGTACTGTCCGATGCAGGCGTTGATGAAATCTATCATGAAGCAGCAAGAAAATAATGGCCAATGTTGTGTTAAGATAGTTGCTGGTTGTCAAATGATGGACCTTCCATAGTATTTAATCCAAGGTTGTTTGAAGTTGGGATGATATGCATGCAGAAACTTCCTATGAAACCAGGTGAGTTAGGTTGAAAAGTGAGTTAGGTTTTTTTACATCAGTAGACAACAGAAATCAAAGGAAATAATAATAATAATAATAATAATAATTATTATTATTATTAGTATTATTATTAAGTTCAGTCATAATTAGCATTTGAAAATAATTACATAAATTTTAAAAGCAGGAGGTGACTTGACAGTGACTGAAGTTTTCCATAGGCAGCATTTAAAAGAATAATTAACAGAATCAAACCAAGAATAATTAACAGAACCAAACTAAGAAATGATTCTAAAAATTAGAAATACAATATTTTCTTTTTAATTTCAAATTCTGTCAGAGACAATTTGTGTTCATGTCCCATTTTGGAAAAGGCATGAATCCATATTTTCTCACACTAACTGTAGATTAAATAGCAGGGTAGACTGGGCCCTCTAGCCTTGATTAGCAACCAGTCTAGAAGAACAACTCTGAAGTGAAAAACAGGAGTGAAATCCACTCCTTTCTTCAGTTCTAGGTAGAAACAGCAAAAAGGTTTGGCATGGTGCAGACAAAATCATCTCATAAAAAAATATATGTAAAAAAAATTCACTGGTATATAATGTGAAAAGGATCAAGTGGATCCAGGATGAAATGATCAAAGAAATGACAGAATGAAAGGACTATAGTTTGTATATTAGTTAAATTAGTGAACATATACACACAGAATCTGAAGATTTACATCTGATGGAAAAAAATGCATTTTTTTAATTGATTGATTTGATTTTTTTTATGTCTTATCAACCCTTTGTTGGTTATTTAAAGCCAGAACATATTCTAGGTTGTAAGAATAATTCTTTTTTTTACATGAGTGAATCATGCATTAATAATTTTTGTTTTTAGAATAAAAATGATTATTTTAGATATAAATCTTACTATTTAATCCATAGCAAGGGTATTTGCATGTAAGTGAATGTAATGAACCTGACTGGAATTCAAATTCATCTCTATAATTTTTCATTTTGAACTACTATCTATTACACAACCTGCACATTCCGGCTTTGTTTTGTTTTTAAAATTACCTTGATTTAAAATTACCCTGATTTAAAATTATCCTGATTTAAAATTACCCTGATTTACAAATGCAGGGAAGTTATGTCTAAATTTACATACGCCAAGAAAAATGTGAACTCCGGACTAATTTCAAAAGAAAAGACAAAAAATTTATGGAACATTAATTCAACAAGGAACAAAACAGTTGTCAATAATAATTACAGGTGTGGGATCAATTTTTGTCACCCAGATGTGAAAATTACTATAATTGGAGTTGAGATGGAAGCTAATACATACAAATCTTAATAGTAAGATTAACTATTCTATTCAAATCTTCTTAAATGCTAGTTTATCCATGCCACCAAAAATGACAGTATATATGAAACTGATATTTTGTTAAGTCCTTTTACTATTATAAGAAGGTTTTCACATGCAAGTAAGCATATTTTTTGTTTTCATTATTCTTGAACTCAGCCCTTTCTGATTGATGTGCAGATAGCATTCTGGCCATTAGACCTAGATTCAATTCTCACCATTTGTCAATATCGGCCTGGAGAGACAATCCCAATATGCAAAACTATTTGTAAGTATCTGGAAAATATACCGTGAGTTGTGTTGATCATCATACTTATTATAAAACCCAGGTTGTGTGCGTGTGTGTGTGTCTGTTTGTTTATATATTGGATCGGATTTCCTACATTTTTCAACCGATTTCAACTAAACTTCACTGAACTACGTAAAATTACCTTGTGGTGGTTCTGACAGTGCCAAAAATTGAAAAAACACAATTGTTTTTGCACAAAATCAATTTGAAAACATGATAAGAGGCATCGCTGTTGCAAGAATGAAAGGGGGACAACTCATATCGAGTTATACTTATTATAAAATGCTTGTGTGTGTGTGTGTGTGTGTGTGTGTGTGTGTGTGTGTGTGTGTGTGTGTGTGTGTGTGTGTGTGTGTTCATTTTATATGGGATCAGATTTCCTACATTTTTCAACCAATTTCAACAAAACTTCCTTTTTTTTTGGCAGGTAGTGTTTCTTATTGTCTTTTTTTTTTCTTTATTTTACATTCAGAATGCTTTAAAAATTCCATTTACAAGACAATTGTTTATAATAAAATTCTATTCAATCGGTAGATTCATAACGATTGAAAACAATGTTTTTGTTTAAGTTTGGGTTTGACCAATTGACCAATTCGTAAAAAAAAAAAAAAAAAAAATAATTAAGACATGCGTGTCTGTCAACCTTAAACAATAATCTTTGTCAATTTTATTTTTCAGTCTTTATGATGGTCGATACTTGATCTATCTCTTACTGTTACATCCCGAACAGCGCGGGCTCTACTACTAGTTTATATATATGTCAGGATAAATAAATAGTCAGTAACTTCAAACTAGCATCCCAGAATGAGTGTGGCAAAAGATAAGTGCAATGGTGCAATGGGGCACAGCAGATGATCAAGTAATCAACAACACCTAATTTCAGGAGCACCCAAGATGTCTGTGGACATGAAGAAGCCCAGGAGAAGACACAAAGAAACAGATTGATTGTGTAACTATCAGCAAAATATTCAGAAACACATTTCTACATTGTAAAACATACCTGACTGCATGAGCAATCATCTTTCAGTCATGTGCTACATGAGAGTAAAACAACAAAAATTAAAGAAGGCCAAAGCAACATCTAAACTGCAATATGACAGACTCGTGAAGGATAGAAGTTTCAAGGAGCCATACAAAAAGAGAGTTATTAGTGAATACAACCTGAACAAGATTACAAAAGCAAAGTTGAAAATACTGAGAGAACCACTGTCGACAAATGAGATTTTCACAAAGAAAACTAGACAAGAAAGGAATGAATGGATAACAGAAGAAATTCTAGAGATGATAAAAAAGTGGCAATAAACAATGCCAAGGAATGGAAAAGAATGGCAAACACTAAACATAGACATTAAAATAAATCTCAGTCAGTTATGTGCTATGCGTGATACATGCTTAGGCAATTATGTAACTTTCAGTACACGACTGAGGAGGCAGATTTTTTTCCCACAGTGGGTTGCCATTTCTTTCTGCTGTAGACCAGTTTCCATCCAAGGCTAGAGAACCTGGTCTCTCCTGGTATTTACTCATAGTTAGGGGGAGAATGGATTCAAATGGAATTCGAACTTAGCTCTAAATGTAGGCAGTCTAAAGAGAAATGGATCAATGGAAAGTGTGCAGAAATAGAGAGGATGATCAAAACAAATATAGCAAGTATGCACAACAGAGTAAAAGAATTAACGGGATGATAGGTGAGTCAACCAACAGGAAGGATCACTGATAATAGAAAAAGATACTCAAATCAAATACATCAAAAAATTTACACTGGAAAATACAGAAAGGCGAGAAATACTAAAAGACAAAGTAAGATCAGCACTGAAGAAAATGAACAGAAACAAAACAGCAGGACTTGACAGGATTGTATCAAAAATGCTCTTAGGCTTAGATAAATTCCTCATTGACAAGAGCAGAGGAGTAAGAAATGAAATATACAACAGTGGGCATATACCGGAGGACCTTACTAAATCCATCCTCATATCATTACCTAAGAGACCAGGTGCAAATGAGGGTGAGATCCATTCAACAATCAGTTTAATGAGCTGCATAACCAAACTGCAAATCCTGTTGAATAGACCCTGAAGCAGAATTAGACTGGAAATTGGACAAGGACAGCATGGCTTTGTCAAGAACACTAGAACAAGAAATGCAATATTCATGATCAGAATGATGTCAGAGAGAGAGAGAGAGAGAGAGAGAGAGAGAGAGAGAGAGAGAGCATTACAAATGCAGAAGGATGTGCATTTATGTTTTGTAGATTATACAAAAGCATTTGACAAAATACTGCACAAGGTTCTATTTGAACTGCTGGGAAAGCAAGGTCTATTTGGAAAAAAATGTTAAAATAATCCAGAATTTATACTACAAGCAAACCTCCTGCATATGGATAGAAAATGAATTAAGTAGCTATACAAAAATAGAAAGGACTGTGAGACAAGGATACATCTTCTTCCTAGATTTATTCAACCTCTACAGCAATGTTATCCTAATGAAACTTGAGAGCCTACTAGGATTTATTATCAGTAAGTGTAATCTTAACAATATAAAATATGAAGATGACACTGTATTAATGGTCAACTCAGCAAAGAAACTATAGAACCTCTAAAATGAACATTTTCTGTTTAGATCTGTTATTCTCAGAGAACTAGAAGTCCTACCAGGATTCATTATTGGTGGCTACAATCTTAACAACATAAGATATGCAAATGACACAGTGTTGATAGCAAACACAGAAAGGAAACTACTAGAACTTCTAGAGAGAGTAGTGAAAAAAGCAAGAAGAAAGGACTAAACCTCAGTTACAAGAAGATAGAATGCATGGTTGTCAGTAAAACATGCAAATTACAAATTGGAGATACCAAAATCAAATAAGTAGAATGATTTAAATATCTGGGAAGTGTCTTAACAGAGGACAGAAAGTGTGACACTGAAATCCGAAGGCATATTGGGATAGTGAAAGATGTCTTCCAAAAGCTGAGCAAAGTATTAAGAAACAGAAAAAAATTGCTAGAAACAAATAAAAGATTACTGTAATGTTATATAGTATTAGTCCTCCTATATGGCCATGAATGCTGAAGCAAGAGAAATGTAGTAAGGATGCTGAGAATTCTATGGATTGAACATGTGAGTAATGACAAAGTTTTAGAAAAAATGGAAACAAAAAGGGTACATAATGAGGAAAGGGGGTTTAGAAATTTTGATACTCACAGGGCATACTGAAGGCGAGAGAGACAACACAAAATCTACCTAATGAGCTTGTGTAAATGGATGATGGAACAAGGCTTAGAGGAGATAACAAAAAGACAAAATTTATTAAGAGCTATAACAAACAGGAAATTGTGGAGAGCTATGATTGCCAGTGACCTGAAGGGATATGACATATAGAAGAAGATTGTATTGTAAAAGAATGAGATAAAAAATACAAATTCAAGAATCTTTAAACATAATATCTGATTTAGCTCCCTCCAACTTTTAAAATGTTATTTTACCCTCTGACCTTTTATTTTGTAGTACCCTACATCCAAAGAATGGAATAAACAGTAATTTGAATCTGGCAGATGAGTGAAAACTTCCCAACCAAGCTGCGACATTTTTAGCCTGGTCACCAAAGAAACATGCAGTCTAGCATCATCCTAATGAAATATTCATGGTGTAATTCCAATTCCTAATTCTTTTCATTAATCGCTACTCTCTAATGTTTTGAACCAATTCTCTCTTTACATCCATAATATTTGTTGATGGAATCAATCAGAAAAACAGGTCATAATAATCTGCCCATTCTTCACTTTCCAGTCTTGATAGTCCAAAAGCATCTCCCCATCCTTGTAGATGACAAACCCCTTTTCCCACAAATGAACTGTTGCAAGCTTCTTGTTGCTCTATGTTATTTCCATGGAAAATTTTCAAATGAACTTCATTCCTTAGTTCAACCAGTTCTAACCTTCATGGCTAAGACCCACCAAGCTATGCACATTATAGCAAACCCCTTATTATCTTCATATTCCAATAGTGAGATTAAGTTCCACTAAAGCACCTACTTCCAACAAACAGCTACTTTGTGGAAATTGACTCTCAAGAGGATGCTTCTTTGATCACAAAAATCTTAATCAATTAATCTTAGAGTTAACTGTTATCTTCCTACATATTTGTATAATCTGCACCTCTTACTCTGTAACCCTCAACCTTGAGTGGCCCTTAGGCCTTATACAAGATGGACATCATTGTAAAAAAGGAAAAATTCTGTATTGAACATGATTATCCTTATATTCTTTATTGTTTTCAGCTGTGTAGTTTTCTCTCAACCAGATTTAAACAAAATATGTACAATCCCAGAAATTAAATGAAAGGCCAATCAAATGACCTCAACAAAAAATGAAGTCCCAATCAAATGGCTCAAGAAAAAATGAAAGGCCTTAAGAAAAAATGGCCTAAAAATCATAAGATTTGCAGCATTTAATTCATTGTTTTGTTAAAGAAGCAGTACTACTCTATGAATGGAATATGTTAGATAAATGAAAACTTTAACTTTGCATCAATCCAGAAAGTGGTTCTCTGAATTTCTCTAATTTTAGGAAGTGGTTCATAGACACATCTGCGATTGAATCATTTGATTCTCTGAAAGGAGAGCTTCTAGCATAAGACCCCCTTTCAGTTCCCTTGAAGACACAGTATCAACTTTTTAGATTAAGATCAGCATTTGGTATGTTTATTGGTAATTCATTTTGCTTGCCCCACAATCTCTTGTATTACAATTTGTTATAAAATATTGTTTTAAAAATGGAACATTTAAATACAGTTCATTTAACTTTATTTAGAAGCATAACATGCAGCACCCCATATGCACAGCATAACAAGACTTGGACAAGACTTGGACAAATAATTCACTACATCATTTGGATATTTTGAGAGTGTTGGCTGTTTCCCACATTATATAATGTTGATCATTCTTAAATGTCAGGATTTAAATTGTATTGTTGTGGCTGTCTCTTCAAATCACATTGAGGTCTACCATTTATTGTGGAATGGAATTAAAAATTGTTACAACATTTGGTTGTATGTCCTGACATTTTCAAAGACCTGACATGCCATGCACACTGTAGCAAACTGTCAACATTCTGTTCGCATTCCATTGATTCTACTAAAGCAGCTGGTGAGTTTTAACCATGAATGTCAAAGCTGGTGGAAATAAGGAAGCAGTTTGTATTTACTTGAGCACCCCTCCCTCCCCCACTGAGTCAGGTTGTGACACACGGTCGATTTTTAATGTGGGGATCTGTGTGTCTTCACTCAGGCCACTGGTCTTAGCTGGTCATAGCTCGTCCAAGCTGGTCATATCTGGTCTAAGCTAGTGATAGCTGGTCTTAGCTGGTCATAACTAGTCCAAGCTGGTCAGAGCCTGTCAAAGCAAGTCATAACCATGATACTACCAGCACAGGGACGGATCTCTGTGCCCGGTAAGTATCAATGTTACAAACTACTTGAGAGAACAGCTTGTTAAGGAATGTAGTTTATCTGAACACTTTCCATGGAAACAGCAATATAGCAGAGAGAGGCTCACAATATTTCATCTGTGACAAAGGAGTTGTAAGGTGGAAAATAATTCCTCACCCACAAGGACATGGCTATACTTTTATGTTCTGTCAAGACTGGAAAGTAAAGACTGGGCAGCTCCTACCCATATATGTTAGCAGTACTCCATTTTTGACCTAATCTGGTTCTTGTAAAGTTAGAGAATAGCAGGAGGAGTCAGGTACTTACTGGAGTGATACAGGAAACTTTTTTCCATTTTTCCAGCATTTTTAGCAATGAAACTTATGTACGAGTTCCACTTTAGGTCTGTGTTATACTAGAACATTACCTATTCTATTGTAATAGACTCTCCCACACATAATAAGTAGTAGTAGCGGTCACCAGTTGGGCTCAGTGGAGTTGAGTGAGTCAGTCGATGTCGGACATTGAAGTATCAACCATCACAACAAGATTGCTGCGTCATTAACTATTATTGAAAGTTCCTAATATTTTGTACGTCGGACCCTTTTAGGACCGACTTATTGAAATACAAGCCTCCACTGTGAAATCTATTTTACAAGAGTCTGGGTTTAACTTAAGTCCCAAAAGACGCTCAAGTCATGAGGCCACCCTGAGAAAACACCTATTCATTGCGATAGACAAAGATTCAAGTTATGCCCAGTGATGATGGAAAAATACTAGTTTGGTTTTTGAGGCACTGAATGTGTCCAGCCAGTTTTTACTCCACTGAGCTGCTAAAGCTAGGTCAGAGGAGAGATCAGCTGCCAAGCTCTGGTCATCTATAGTTTTGGAGGTGCATCTATATACTATTGTATCGTCAGCATAGATATTCACAAAATATCTGTGTACATTCTTAGGCAGATCATTTATGTAAAGTAGAAAAGGAGTTGGGCTGAGAAATGAGCTTTTGAGAGATGCCTGCATTGATTGTTTGGGTCTCAGAGGACTGACTGTTAACAATTCCTTTGATTGAAGAAAGAAGAAAAGAGAAATAAAGTTTGAGCCTTTCCTTTTATAATGCTAATGTCATCTAGCAGATATTAAGAGAAGTCTCCCTTCAACCAAGATGGGGTAATCTCACACTGCCAACCTTAAATGGTCTACTTGACAATAGGGCATCATTCATCAAAAGGCACATTCTATTTTTCACAATACATTTTCCAAAAATGCACACTTTTTAGTTTTTAAGTTGCATTTTAGCTTTCTTAAACTAAAAAGCATAATGAGCTGAAAATGTTGCTAATTTTCCTCCATCTTACAATATTAGAATGGGTAAACCAATTTTGATAATTTGAAAACAAATATACAGGTATATCTCACCCTACATCGTTAATTAGTTCCAGAGGTCACAACTTAGATCAAACAACAAATTAAATTGAAATAACCACACTATAACCCGCAAATAATCACTCCCTATTACAGTATTTTTGAGATGTACATACAATATTCTGAATAAAATAATTAATTTCCACCTTATCTTCCAGTGATATAGCTTTACACTTAGTATTAGCACTTGCACTGGGACTTTTCTTCAGAGCCATGGGCAAAATCTGACTCCTCCTGCTATACTCCTCCATTTTTGACCTGATCTGGCTCTTGTAAAGAGCCAGATCAGGTCAAAAATGGAGTACTGCTAACATATATGGGTATGAGATGCCAAGTCCTCACTTCTAAATCACAACTGAAATGTAATTAAAGGAACATCAACATCAGAGCACAGATGTAAAGTCTGAATTCAAAATCAGTGTTGGAGTGAAAAAAACACATGTTGGTAGGAGTTTGAAATATGAACATCGGCTGAACATACTTTATTATGCTAACTGCTTTGTTTTGGATGATTTTTTATTATATATATATATATATATATATATATATATATATATATATATATATAGTATACATGATATTATTTTTAAATTTATTTAAATATGATTTTATATGTGTTTATTGTTATTTTAATGTTTTGACATTACTAATATTTTTAATGGTTGACATAAACTCGAGTAAAACAACCTAAGGCGAGTTTTATTTTTCCACATAATATTTAAAAAAACCAACGTATCTTCAAAAATGACTTAACTCAAAATGACTTAAGCCATCACTGTACACTGATATGACTACAGCTACAATACAGTATCTGTCTATATTTCTGAGATGAGGTATTATGTACACTGTTTACATTATTTGGACTATTGTCTTCATCTTTGTCACCATATTTATTACAACGTTTTGGTTGTTGTACACTCCAGCTTTCTTCACATGGAACTAGAACAGTCTACCCCAGTGAATAAAGGGTTCAGTTCGACATTCCAACCACCTGAAGAAGGGCTGAGTGTACAACAGCCAAAACATTGTAATAAATATGGTGACAAAGATGAGGACAATAGTCAGAATAATGTAAACAGTGTACATAATACCTCATCTCAGAAATATAGACAGATACAATCAAAAGTAAAAAGTTAAAGCTAAACTTACTAATGCCATCTAAGTACAAATACAGACTGATCTTTTTGGACAGCCCAATATCTAGATAAAGATTAAGATGTTTTATAAATTCTCTTATATTGATTTATTAATGCCAGATTTTAGAAGATTTACAACTCATTGGGATCTTATTGTGATGCTATACTTCATTACAGGTTGATTTCCAGAAGGCATTTTAATTTGTTGCCTGTTGAGAACTTGGATATCTAACCTGAACTGCTATCTTTCATAAATGTATAAGAACTTGTCATCAAAGAGAGAGCAACTGAGTACAAAATTTTAAGAACTAGGCAAGACATTGAAAGGTTACAATGTCAAATTGAATTGAAATATATTCTTAAATGACTTGCATGAACAAACAAAGGATTTCAAGGCATGAAAACATTTTCAGCAATCACAAAAGAATAATTATTTTATGTATACAGCATTTAGTATCTATTTACACACGGGATTATTGTTTGTACATAAAGGACATTTTGGTCTTTATAGAAAGCACTCTATATAGACAAAGGATTTCTGCGTTTGTGCACAAAAGGTTAGTCAGTCAATATTTCATCTGTAAATGAATGAATATGCACATATAAGTATACTATATTTATGTAGAGAATCAAGGTCATTATGATCACACTGCCATATTTGCAAACAAAAACAGATTTATAGCATTATAATCTATAATACATTTTATACCCACGAAAGGACCCCCCACACACAGATGCACACATATACATCTGTACTTACATACATACAGGCTGAAAGTAACTCCCAGAAATATGTTTTTGCATAATGTTCTATTAACAAATAATAGTCAAATGTTGATTTGTTAAGCAATTTGGATTGGCTGACATGACATCTTATGAAAATGTGTGCATTCCTGGAATATTTGATGTTTGAAATCCACTCAGATTTTGTTACATTCACTTACACACAAATACCTTTGGGAAAGTTATGAATCTATTTCCTCCTCCCAGCTATGGGTTAAATAGTAGGACTTGTATCTGTAAAATCATTGTTATTCCCCAAAGATTTTGAATGCAATATTCCCTTGCAAAAAACAGAATTCTTATTAAAATTCAAAATATGTTGTGACTTTAAATAACTCATAAAGGGTTGATAAACTGTAAAAAAAACAAAAATAAAGTAATCAAAGAAGCCTGGAACAGCTCATGAGATATCTTGAGAAATATCTTTTTTAAGGAATGGCTGATAAGATATCTTATGAGAAATATTTTTGTTTCTAGAATGGCTAATGATATCTTGTTAAATGCATTTTAATGTCAGACACTTCTAAAGAAATAAAATCTTATCATTGTAAATGTCTATCCTGAAAATTATATTTTATCAAGGCATCAAACATATTTCAAGAATATTTCATCAAGGCATCAAACGTATTTCAAGTGTACATTGCAGAATTTTGAAGTCATATCTAATGTAGGGATTACTGGTCTACCTAGTTACCCATTAGGTATTGCTGTTTCAGGACTATTAAAGAACAGACATAAGATCCTTCTTTCTTTTTCCTCTTATCAACTTAGAATGTGGTAGGCAGCAATGCCAACATGGAAATTGTCCCTGCCAAAGAAATATTTTTTCCCCTGGGTGACTAATAACTGAAATTTTATATATATATATATATAAATATATATATATATATATATATAAATATATATATATATATATATATATATATATATATATATATATATATATATATATATATATATATATATATATATATATATATATATATATATATATATATATATATATATATATATATATATATATATATATATATATATATATATATATATATATATATATATATATATATATATACATATATATATATATATATATATATATATATATATATATATATATATATATATATATATATATATATATATATATATATATATATATATATATATATATATATATATATATATATATATATATATATATATATATATACACACACACACACACAAACAATCACTAATAGCTAAATTTTAATGTTTTTCCTTTTCTATAATGTGGTATTTAGAAGACTTGTCCAGTTTTCCCTTCTGGGGGGATTTAGTCCCCCAGCTTAGTGGTGTATCTCCCACTGCAAGCACTCAAACATAAACTACCCTATTAAAATTTTTCTTTTCGGCAGTATACACATTTCCTCTCATTTTTGTTAATCATTTGTTAATTATATAAAGATACATGAAAATATTCACATGTTGAAATTCATTCCTTTAACTTATTCATTGCATTTCCTTTTATGTTTGCAAATCACAACAATCTCTCATTTATATGCAAAAATTATGGTTGTCACTGCATTTAGTTGAGCCAGCAGTATCTGCAACACCATTATACAGAGAAAAATTCATATGAACCTTACTTACCTTACTATCAAGCACAGACATTTCTTTATACTCTATCTAATAAACTAATAATTTTTTAATACATTGAAAATATAAAAGTACTAGATTGGTAGTTAGGTCTCATCATTTTACAGTTGAAATGGCTAGATGTACCCATAAATTCTTTGTTCACAGTTTCTTCTCTTGCACTTATCACTTGTTGAACTCTCTTCTGGCTTCTTGGGTTTAAGTTTGATCTTCAAAAATTTAAATACAATATCAATGGCTATCTTCTGCCTTCTTAATTCCTGTTTGTTTATTAGTCTCACTCCTTAATATGTTTTACTTTTTCTCATATTTTTTTACATTCAGTAACCCCTTGCATCTTAGGTGCTTTATTAACTTGATGGGGGTGGGGGGGTGAAATGATAAAAAAATACCAAACAATGCTTGCTAAAAGTAAAGATTTGACCCTATGAGGTGTAAAATTCTCCTCCCAACCAAGTTCTTCCAAATAAATCTTATATTTGTTTATTTTGCTACATATTGAAAAGTGGACTGAACTTTTTAGCACCTCCCCCTCTCATATAATTAGATTTCACATGCAAAAATTACATCTCTAAGCCTGTTTTCAAGAACTGATTTAAGTCAAAATTGTGACAAATCTAAAAAGCCTTCCTTAAATGATTTTCATCAAGGGAAAGTTTTTAATTTTGTCGAAAAGTATGTCGGAGTTAACTCCTCCTTAATTTCCTTATTGTCCATATTATTTCCTAGGGGATGCTAATCCCTAAATTATAAATACTTGAGAAAACCCTTTCTCTCCCTCTTTTTCCACTTTTCATCGGACACTGCAACAATGTAGGCTCTCGCAGAAGATTGCATTTTCCCCTTTGTGGGAGGCACTATACATTTTCTTGGGAAAACACCATAGACATTATGTACGCACACACACACGCACACACACGCATACACACACATGTATGTACAAACATACTTCAAAACACGAACTCTTTACATTCATGCACACACACATACACACATTAATGTTTTTGTCTTTTGTAAAATCTTTTTGTTATTTAATACATATACTTGTTTGTACATGTATATCGGTTTCTTGTTTTTCTGTTACATTTTCTTTTGGTTAGACTCATCTCTAGTCCACTAAATTTTTGTAGTGTGCTTTTTATTTCACGTGTTCATATCACAACGTATAAAAATCCCGCAGTCTGCTACAAATGTATTTTTAGATGTAGTCTGTTCTGATCTTTATGAAATAACTTTAATTTATTGAATAAATCTATCATTTTTAAACTGGCCCGGAAGTGGGTTTTCAATTACATATATATAAGGTATATATAATGTCAAACATGATCTGTGAACTGTGATATAATATCATTCCTCCTATATGGCAGTGAATGTCAGACAATCTCTTCATAGATGAAGAAGAAACTTGAAGCAACAAAGATGTCATTCTACAGAAGGATATTGAGAATATCATGTGAGCAATTATGAAGTTTTCGAGAAAATGGAAACAAAAAGAACACTTATACTTAACATCAGAAAGAGATAGTTAAAATTTCACATAATGAGAAAAGAAGGCATGGAAAATTTGACAGTCACAGGACATACTGAAAGCAAGAGGAACAGATGAAAACAACAAGTAACCTACTTAACAAGCTTGTTTTAGGGGAGATAGCAAAAAAAAAAAATTACTAAGATCTACAAAGGATAGAAAATTGTGGAGAGCCATGAACGCCAACATTCTGAAGGGACATCGTACATAGAAGAAAAGCCTTGGGTTAGGTGTTGAAATTTTTGTAACAACATGAATTGAATTCCAAGATGCAGAGAAAAAAGTCAACTTTATTTTTTGGGCTGCCATATTATTAACAAAAAAGACATATTACATAAAAATGAACATAAAGTAAGTGTCTCGTTTAGCATTTTACTCACAATTTAATTTGAATCCCACTATAAAATCTTTAAAAAGTAATTTTCCAATGAAATGATCATATACAGGAAAAATCTATTCTCCTACAAAAATATACACTTCAGCACTTTAAGAAAATTCCAGATAGACTGCTGTGGAAGCACAAATTTCCCTATGTATTGTTTTAATCAAATCTCTAACATGACTAGTGACATGCCAGATGCTTGTGCTGCCTGGGGCAGTTATAAAATTTGTTGCCCCTTTGAACAATATTAAAATCTGGAATATAAAGAAAGATTACAATTATAACCATTTATTTTGTTTTGATTGCAGATAAAGGGAAAAGACACTAGCAACAACAAAATAAGAAAATGGAAAGATATATTTGTAGTAATGGCAAAAATAACAAGGAAATCCTAGTTTCATCATCTCTAAAAATAAGAAAAATACAAAATCACTAGGCGATGAAGTCATATTCTCATGAACCAATCAACAATGTTTTCAACAAGGATATGACGTCATAATCTGAATCAGAAAGTTTTCCATAAGTATATGAGCGTCATGGTCTGGCGAGCTTATCAGAGACAAGATCCGTTCCCAACCAGGATATGATGACACAGATCATAGACCATTCAGAAGCCAAATGACAATTTCAAAATACAGCTTTTATTTACCCAGCATACAGATAAGAAAACTTGAAATCAAAATAGAAGAATTAATTTCATCAATTCTCTGATGTTGTTGTTGTTGTAGAATATTCTGTCATACGGTTATTTTTTTATATTAAAAATTCAAACATCTGACTTTCAAATAATAATAGAATAAAAATAAATATAAATCATTTGTATTTACAAACATATGTACATGAATTCAAGAGTCAATAAGGAGTAAAAATATTCTTTAGTTTAGTTAAAGTCTTTTAGTTAGATGGTCCAGAGTAAAAATCTGTAGTTGAGAAAAGACTTTGTCAGTGAATATTCACAGATTGTCCTTGCTCTTGTTGTTGGGGATGATTCATTTGAGGGCACTGACATGTTTCTTTCAGTATGTGCCATGGGGAGAGGTGAGTTATGTAGCCACGTCATCTCTGTTTGAATGGTTTGGAGTCAGTCACATCGCTGCTTCTGAAATCTGTGGGTTTTTATAAAAGAAAATTCCTGAAAGTAAGCTCAAGGAAAATAAGGTTTTAGTTTTCTCTGATTGATCAAATATTTCACATGATGATGTTAATTTCTAATGAATAGACACCTTGATTTAAACCGTGTGTGTTGTATTGCATAATCTTTTTGGATGTTTGTAAATATTGTTTGTTATTGGGTAGAAAATGAAGTTTGGACTTTCAAAGACTTGTAGATTTATTTAATAATTAAAATAGCCAGCATGTAAAAACTTCAGAAGTACATATAAAAGATGGCTAATAATGCAAGATTCTTTGGTAAATCGAAGTCACTGTGTGTTTATCTAAAAATAAATACGCTTAAATTTACCTTCATCCCTGCCATGCACCAACAGCTTAGTGGTAGAATCCCTAACTGACAACAATTCAGTCGGGTTTTGATCCTAGCTAGAAGCAACCAGACGTCTAGCCACACTGATGAGCTGTGATACAGCAAAACAGTCTGTCTGTGGGTGATAATATATAGATGTGTGTGTGTGTGTGTGTGTGTGTGTGTGTGTTTAGGCAGTAAATTCTCTTTTAGGCATGTCTGATTGAATAAGTTACAAACATTATGTCTGCTTATTTTCATCATAATCCTTTCATATTCATGAATATTTTTTTGTATTGTACAATTAAATGAGGCAAGAAATGCACTGTAACTGCTTGGGAAATAAAAGTGATTCTCACTGTTACAGTACATTTTTACAATTCTGTACAAACAGAGCTATAAATTAAACAACTGATTTCTTGAACCTGATTGGATAGGACAAGTCACATGATATGCTTTCTTCAATGTCCATGGGGTTGAACTCCAAATGACCTGGAAAAGGGTCAGGGCTTGGGTTACTGAGTACATTGCCACACAAAACTCAGTGATTCAGAGCCAAGCAATGAAAACAGCTTGCCAGCAACAGACAAATGAAAAGTCAGCGACTAGATCTGTGATGAACAGTCAGCAACTAGATCTGTGACAACACAACAAGGCCCTGCCTTGATCAACAGCATAGACTCACATTACCATGACAACACATCAGTCAGCGATGATTTTCCTACTGCGAAAAACATACAATGCCATGATGAAAGTAAGTTCTATCTCCTCTCTCTTTGTTCACTGTATTTAAAATTACTGCTATCACATGCAATCAGTCAGCAGTCACACACATGTTTTGATAGTGTGTGTTTCACATAAACACACATATTGATGTACATACCATTTAATTTCCTCACTTGTAATAAAACCATTTTGAACTTTGCAAACACACTTGGGACAAATCATTTCAAACAATCGAACGATTGATCTCCTCATATCTACAGCAAAGAACATTGGGTTTGAATATGTAAATACATTTATCTGCCTGTATAACTGTCATTGTTATATTTTGCTTGTTCTTCTTTTTCTAAGATCATTTCTTCACGCTGTTTATAATTTTGTGTTGTATTTGTGGGCATGACTCTCAAATTTTATTTTTCCACCTAAAATCCAGGTAGACTGACCCCACAGTCTGCAGAAGAAGTCAACAGGTGCTGTTTCTGAGCTTGTGGATGAGAAGTAATTAGTTTAGGGAAGGAAGAGGAATTTACAAATCGGGCTAATTACAAGTGTCAATGTTAAAATTTAGTTGAATCAAGTAAAAGTATCAAGACAGAACCAAGGAAGATGAGGTGAATATTATGATGAAAAAGCAAAGAGGAAGCAAAAAGAGGATGAGTTTTACAAGGGTTGTAGTGAAAGTAAACAAAATTTACATAGATTTTGAAAAGGAGGATTAAAAAAGGTTTTAAACCAGAGACAATTTTGAGATTATTTTTTCCCTCTGCTTCAATATGGTTTACTTACAATTTAATTGTACTAACAGCTTTCATCTGACCATTTAAAACACAATTTAATTTTAACTTAATTCAACTCCAACTATGTAATTTTATTCCATATTTAAGGTGAGACGTTTTTTTTTCTCCAATGTGGGAAAGAAACATTGGAAAATTTCTCAAATAGTAAATTCTTCAATGAAAACTAAAATAATGAACAGAAACATTTAAAACAGTAAAGCAGTTAATTCCATCAATAAAACAGAGAAAAGAAATGGATAAATTTTAAAGTAGAACAAAAACTTATGATGGAACTGAACAGCATAACTTGGCAAGTGGTAGGAGTCGCTCACATCATATCAGCAGGGATAGCCTTCTGTTCACAGGAATAAAAACATACATAGTAAAATAAAAGCAAGTTAAATAGTAAATTTAAATCATACAATTTTATTTATTTTTGTGTGCTGGTGTGTGAGTATTTTAGTTACAAGTTTTTTAAGGTTGCAAGTGATGAAAGGAAGAAGTCACTTCGTATTATAACAAAAATGTCCTGAGGAGAGGAGTGAAAGAGACTGATTTCAGATTCTTTTGGTGCAAAGTTCATTTTCAGACAGGAAATGTTTCTGTTGCATTCTGGGAGAACTATTTTTTTGGTTTTATTTAATTTATTTTAAACAAAGTTTTAATGTTATTTGTTTTATTTTATTTAAGATATTCATTATTATTATTATTTTATATTATTATTTTTATTCATTAATAATAATAATAGTATAGTGGTTGATTATTCCACTGGGATAGTGGGAAATAACCCATCTTCAGTTATTTGAACATAATTTCAAATTTCTCTGGTCACCATAAAATATTAGTGGTGTTAGTTGCAAAATTAGCTTTACTGAGATATAGGTAGGAAACTATAAATAAAGGCATAACATTTTTATTTTTTATTGTAATAATTGTATAACATGCTCACACATAGCCATGTAGTGAGACTTAGTTGCACCCAGCAGTCTCTATTCAATACATTTCCCTTTGTACAATGTTAATCAAAGACAGAACATGTGATGCATTCTTTTTAACATGAAGACATATAAGGCTAGTCAAAATCCCAAGAGACGAAAGTGGTTTTGATTACCATAACTCTGACACGACATCAAAGAATTTGGGCTAATGACATTTTTTAAACTAAGTTTTAAAAGATTCTGAATTCTGTATTTTTCGTCTGATCTTCAGAAATAAAATAAAATAAGTAACAAAAGATTTCTTATTCTTTTTTTATCCAATAGTCCAATTAGTCACTTAGTCCATGTTACAAAATTAGAATGTGATCATTTCAGTATAACATTGTGCTTTCTTTGTTAGTTGTAAATGTAAAACATTCTTAGTTCAATTGTGATATCAAATCTGTTAAAAGTGGAATAAAAGGATAATGTCGGTAAAGTACTATTCATAAAGTTTTTAGGAGCCCCACCACCCCTATGAAGAACACAAAGTGGGAGCGATCCAAAATGTCCCCCCTCTCAACCAAAATTTAACGAATAAAAAAATGGATTTTTGAAAACATCAGAAAACAAAGATGATAATCAATCAGGAATTTTAAGGAAAAAATTAGTCCCTGTTACAAAATTAAAATATGAAAATTGAGGAACAACACTGCTTTTTTAATAGTTGTGAATTTGTACACTATTTACATTATTCGGACTATTGTTGTCATCTTTGTCACCATATTTATTACAATGTTTCGGCTGTTGTACGCTCCGGCCTTCTTCAGGTGGTTGGAATGTCGAACTGAAACCCTTTATTTCACTCACCGAGGTAGAATAATGTAAATAATGTACATAATACCTCATCTCAGAAATATAGACAGATATTGTAAAATTGTGTTTCTGTAATTTTCCTGCCTTTATAGATATATTTTTTTTAAATAAACTACAGTGATTTTTATTGGCAAAAACTAAAAAGAGGTTGTAATATCTTTAAAAACTGATGAGAGAAGAAGATTCATTTAAAAGCAGTGTGTCAGAGTTACTGCCTCATTAATTACCTAATTTTTGAAACCACTACTTGGGGATGCTCTCAATTGACTATCTATACTTGATGAGACCTTGTCTCTTTCTCTTTTCTTCTCATTTTTCGGCTGAGATGATACAATGTAAGTCTCTAGTGAAGATTTGCATCTTCCCCTTTGGTGGGGGTGCTATGCGTTTCCTTTGGGAAACATGCATGAGCATTACACACACATGTACATATGAACATTCACATTCACTTTCATAGTTTAACCACAAACTTTTTACATTCGTTCATACATACTAATTATCATCATTATCAATTGTAACCCTTATTGCATTTTAATACACATATACCTGTTTGTACATATATATACCAGTCTTTGTTGTTTTCTTCACATAGCCTTTTACATTTCTGTTGGCAGGCTCATACTCTGGGAGAGTCCACCATGTTTGTAGTGGGATATTTCAGGAGACTACATATTTGTCTCACAACACGTACAAATGGCCCACTATGCAGAGCATTCAACCCTTCAATAAACAAGTTTAATTCCCCTAAGCAAGATACATTTCCAAATTCTTTCATCCTTCTGACCAATAAGATTTAGAATTTGTTAAATGATAATGATATTATTAGCTGTTTCCTTATAAGGAAACATACAGCATTTACTGAACAAGCAGTCAGAGCTACTTTCAGAAATCGATAACAGAGCAACAGGTATGTTTGAATAGTAAGCTTCTTAGGCAGTGCTATGAATATGGATCTACTTAGGTCTTCTTGTATATCTCCACTCTTGTATATTCCATTTATTATATCTGTAATCTTCTTAATGTCAAAATCATCTCAGGCTGCCAGCATCTCTATTACAATTCCATCTGGTCCTGCTAATTTGTTTCTATTTAATTTGGCCATTAAGGATTCCACTTCAGATTTCAATATTTCTGGTCCTTAATCATTTCTGTACATTGTCAGTTGTTCTTTTTCATAGTGGAAGAGTCCTCTGGTATCTAACTCAAAGGGAAAACAACCAGGTCAATGGTATGATCTACAAACTTTGAGTAACCATATGGGCTCTTCTGTTCTTCCAACTGCTGTGGGCTTGAGATTATATCTAGGTCTATCGTTACTAATTGGTGTGAGCAGACATCTCTCGTCTTGTTAAATAACAATTGAGGTTTTGTCACCCCATGAACTCATGTCAATCACATGACCCTCATGACTGCGTTTTTAACCAAAGGGAGATAATCACTCTTAACATGTCTACAGATACTTAATAGAACAGAGAACAACTCATAAACATTACAGAAAACAGCAGACAATTCTTTCCCCACTTACCATAATAGTAAGGAGAAATTTCATATTACTCATAATCAAAGGAAATGACTTAATTGATAGCTGATAACAGTAAGAACTTTTTTAATTTAACCTACATTGTACATTAATACTCTTTACAACTTTCAAATCAAATCAAAAACTTGACCTATTTTGAAAGTATCAGATTTCAGCCATTGTAATCCTACAAGTCAAATTCATAAAAAATATTTTTCTTCCTTATACAGAAAAGAAAGGAACATTACCAAACAAACTTTTTCTTTATCAAACTCTTCAATTCTAAAAATCAAATAATGTATGTAGGCAAATAATTATTTTTTTTCAATCATTTCACCCCAAGCAAGGCAAGAAAGCCACTAAGATGCGGGGGGGGGGTTACTGATGTGAAAGACATTATTAAGGAGCAAGAACAATAACAGAACAGAAATTAAGAAGACAGAAGATAACAATTGACATTGCATTTAATTTTTGAAGATCAAACTTGACTAGAAAATAAGAATCTGGAAAAGAGTTCCGCAAGTGAGAAGTGTGATAAAAGAAACTGTTAACATAGAACTTACAGTTACATCTAGCCATTTTGATTGTAAAATGAGTCTAGGTGCCTAAGAGGAAAGTTCAGCAGAAAAATTACCATGAAAGTATTTATAGAAAAGGCAGAAAGAAGCCACATTATGGCAGTGGGACAGTAACTGAAACTTTCAGGTCAGGACCAAGGACATTGCAGAATCTTCTTTAGATTTTATCAAGGATCTTTAAATATATAGCAGGAGCACTAGACCAGATGTGGCAGCAATATTCAAAGTATGGATAAATGACAGATAAATATATAAGATAGATTCTGGTGAGAAAAATTGCCTACCACAATACAGGGGACTAACATTCCCAGCAACAGGCCAAGCAATTAATTCAATATAAAATTTCCACTTTATGTTAGTGGAAAACATTAGCCCAAGAAGGCACAATGAGTCACTCTCCTGGAGGTTGATATCAACCATACTGATGGAAGGCAGAAATCTCTCAAATGATTAATAGGGAGCAGTTTCATTTTGGAGACATTAAAATTAATAAGCCAGTCCTTGGTTCAGTTAACAACAGGGTATAGGTCAGTTTTGAGAACAGCTGCCAATCTGACCTTATCAAACTGATCAGACTTACTATTAAGACAGGAGTAAATAGTTGTGTCATCAGCATAGGTACGAAGTTGAGAGTTGATGCCATGGTATTTGCGATATACTGATGCAGCAACAGGGAAATTGTTGTTGTTGCTGCACACTTCAACCAACCATTCCATAGCATTGATGACATCAGATGTGTGCTTTTAGTGTCTTCATTCAACAGCTGACAAGAAAGATGCTGACTGATGTTGGAATATTATTATCAAAATAAAATCACACATTGAGGAATTAAACAAGGACTTGGGTTTAGTTAGAAAGAATAATTTCCACAGGGAGCCCTCTAACCAACAACAACATTCCTTGGAAGAGAAAGTCCACTTCTTTGTTTATTCCTTGTCTCATTGAAAAAGGACAAAGGCTAATCTATATAATAAATGCGAATGTCAGTGTGTCACTGTGTCACATTTTTTCAACTTTACTTCTAAAGGCCGTAGCCCAAAATATCATACCATTTTGGACTCAGACTAACTCCATAAGCAAATGAAAACATTCTGGGCTGGATCCAGACTCACAATCCTGAAATTTTGGATTCCCAAGTTTTCATTACTGCAATTGTTTTCAGTAATTTTTTTTACATGATTTTGCCACAAAGTTTTTTGTACTATAACAATTTTCATAACTTGGAAATAAATTTGGTAATAATTGAAATTAATGTCAAAATCCAACAAAAGTTACCCATGAAATAAAAATAATTATTTGTACAGAAAGTAAGAATCTACATACATCAAAATATCTTTAAATTAAGTGGTGACAAAAGAATTATCATTGAACTTTTAAAAGGTAAGCTTAAATATTAATGCAATTCTTAAATGTAGCAATCAGTTTTGAGTTCTTCTGTAGTTTATTGTTGCCTATTACATTTACACCTCTTTACCTATTGTGATGAAGGCCCAATCAAGAGCCCTCTGCAGGAGCTAGGTTAAATGCCACCCAATAGGGTGGCTTTTCAGCTAGTATATAATAAATATCAATCTTATTGTCAATACTGTTATCATTTTGTTGGCTTTTTATTCCTTTATTCCTCATATTTTATTAATTGGACTATTAAATCTACATATTATATGAAGCACACAAACAATGTTTCATTTTAATTATATATATATATATATATATTTTAATAATCCCCGCCAGGCTATGCAATAAAGCCACCAAGACACAAGGGCTTACTGAGGGGTTAGGAAATATAAGAAAACAGGCTATTAAGGAGAGAGAACAATAAAAGAACAAAAATTAAGAAAACAGTTGAGACTGCATTTGAATTTCTAAAGATCAAATTTGACTAGAAAGTAAGAAACCGGAAGAGACTTCCATAAGCGAGAAGTGCAATAAAAGAAACTGTTAAGACAGAACTTATGGTTACATCTCTCACCATTTCTACTGTAAAATGATGAGACCTTGTCACCAAACTAGTACTGCACTTAAATTCATTAAGTCTAGATACCATAGAGGAAAGATAATCTGAGCAATCATCATGAAAGTATTTATAGAAAAGGAAGCTACATTATGGCAGTGGGAAAGTGACTGAAGCTGAGATGCTAGATCAGGACCAATAACATTGCAGATTGTTTTTTGGATTTTATCAAGAATTACTAAATATAGAGCAGAAGCACCAGACCAGATGTGGCAGTAATATTCAAAGCAAGACTTATAAATATGTAAGATAGATTCTAGCAAGAAAAATTGTTTTGCATGGCACAGTGAACCAGTTTTCCTACCAACAGACCAATCAAATGATTCAATATACTCTTTCCACTTCATGTCATTGAAAAACTTTAGACTGGGAAGTTACGATGAGTGACTCTCCTGAAGGTTAGCATCAGCCATGCTTATGGAAGTTAAAAAGGGTTCTCTCAGATGATTAAAAGAGAGTAGTCTCATTTTGGAAATATTAAAATTAATTCCTTGCTCCAATTAACAACATACTGTAGATCATTTTTTAAATCATCTGCCAATTTGAGCATAGTGAACCAGTTAAATTTACGATTAAGACCAGAGTAAATAGTTGTGTCATCAGCATAGATACCAAGTTGAGAAAGGAAGATCATTTACAAAAATTAGGAACAATGTAGGTCCAAGGAAAGAGTCCTGGGGAACACCTGCATCAGTGCAAAAAGATCTAGAAGAGATGGCATTCAAGACAATTTTCATTTTGCAATTTGATAAGAAAAACTGAATAAGGTCAAAAATTGGTCCAAAACTGGTACCCTTATAATGAAGAGTCACAGTCATTAATCAGTCAGATCACCAAAGGGTTAACACAGTTAAATCATTATGGCCATGGAAAAAATGTACCAGGAAACCATATACTAAACATAAAACAAGGGATAATCCACTACTCCTGTTCAATAAACATGGAAGGAGTACTCTATATGTATTTATCTCAACTTCAGTCACTTTCTCAAATGTGACATGGCTTTCCTCTGTCTTTTCTACAAATATTTTCATATCAGTTGTTTTGATGAGTTTTTCTCCTTAATACCTTAACTGAATGAATTTAAGTGTGTTACTCGATTGGCAACTAGGTCTCACCATTTTACTGTTGAACTAGCTAGATGCAACCATACATTCTATTGTAATAGTTCATTTTCTTGCACTTCTCACCTGTGGAAATCTTGTCTGATTTCTTCCTTCTATGCCACCTACAAACTACAAAAATTTAAATGCAATATCAATCGCAATTTCTCTCTACTTAAATCCACTTCCTTTATTGTTCTTTTCCTCACTTCTCCTCATGAAAATCTTCTCATTCTCTTTCACTCTCAGTAACCCTGTTCATCTTAGTGGCATTATTGCCTTGCTTGAGGTGAAGTGATTAAAAAAATTATCATTTTATCAATTTATTTGTATTTATCAATATTAATTATCAATACATATCAATTACCAATATATATATATATATATATATATATTTATTATAATTTTATCATATAGACAAAACCATTTTACTCACTACAAAGATGCAACTTCGTTTCAGTGCATTTCAACTGCACTTTGACGAGTGAAAATCGAAAATACTATCAGTATCGAGCCCTCTTTTGGATTAATGCTGTGAATGTTGGAATTTATATATTACTTTCATTCTCATCACATCGAGTATATATATATATATATATATATATATATATATATATATATATATATATATATTGTGTATATTTTAGCGGCATGTTTTCATTAAGACATGTCTCAATGAATAATTTAGACAAGTTTTGTCTACTTATTTCCAATGAGAGGATCCTATTGAAAATAAGTAGACAAGATTGTCTAAATTATTCAATGAGACATGTTTTGATATATATATCTGTGTGTGTGTGTGTGCGTGTTTATCAATATCATTAGCAATATATATATACGTGTGTGTGTGTATGTGTATTATTAATATTACAAACATTAACCCAATGAGGCCAGTTGCACCTCAGTCACCTTCAATTTACTCATGTTGGGAGCCCATACACTTACCCCATCATCCCTTCCTCTATTCAAACGAGTCTGCAGAATCCTAATTTAGGAGCATCATCAGCTTCTTCATCACATTTTCCTTAATCTCATCTTTGTTTTGGAATCTTTCTTTCAAGTTGCTGTGAGCCAAATCTGACAGACTGGGATGAGGCAATGTTTTGTCAAAAAACATGCATCAGATATAAAGAATACAAATCAAAATATTGAAAATGGCAGGATATTTTTCTGACAGTCTATGGAATCTTCTAATTCTCACACTGTCAATCACTGATTTCCTTTGATTGCAGCTGACGCACCTTCAACATTTCTGGCTGTTTTACTTGTTGAGGTCATTACAGAATATGAATCATGCTTTTGTACTGTATTATTGTTCATTGATGGATATGAAATGACATTCTCTTTATTGTTTACTGAATGATAAAGAATGATATTCTGTTTATTGTTTACTGAAGGATATGCAATGATATTCTGTTTATTGTTTACTGAAGGATAGAGAATGACTATCAATTTATTTTTTACTGATTGATATGGAATGGTGTTCTGTTTATTGTTTACTAATGGATATAGAATAACATTCTGAGTAGATGTGAAGAAAAAACCCAAGATGAAAAATTAATGAGTGAAAATTAATAATGACTGACAATACTTCATATAATTGACAATTCTAGATAATATAAACTTAAGTCCTGTTTGTTAATAAAATATTGATCATTTGTCCGAACTAAATAGCTAACCCTATTTTGCCATAACTTATTAATTAGGATATGCACATGGTGTAATGGTGAGTTTATTACATTCACTTTCACATAAATATCTCTTATCCCCCCAGCAAGGGGTTAAATAGCAGGTCAGACATAGCTGTGGTTGTCAACCAGAAAAGGAGAACTTGAGAATTCTAATTTCCTGAAAAACTGTTTCAAGAAAAAGATTTTATAAATTTCAACCAACAGTAGTATCAACTGAATGTCAAAATTTTCCTGTATGTTAATATTACCTTTATAATTTATATTTATAATATTACCTTTATAATTTATAATATGTTAATATTACCTTTATAATTTATATTTATAATATTACCTTTATAATTTTCCTGTATGTTAATATTACCTTTATAATTTACAGAATACAGACAATATTCCCAGGGGATATGTTCTATCATTATCTCTAAGGACAAATTTAAATCAACATACTTGGGAATTGCCGAGTCCAAAATTGAACCCAGGGACTGAAAAGGGCAAGATATATATAAAATCTGAAAAAAAAAATCATTCAATTCTTATATTTTTTTATTATCAAATGTTTTCCTAAAGTGTTACAGTCAAAATCTAAACAAGTATCAAGTTTTTGTTATTAATAATCATTATTTCAGAGTTTTGAAAAGAATTGTTTTTTTCCAAATCTATTCTCCTACCTGTAAGCATTTTCTTGTCATCTTCTTTGTTAAAAGCTTCAGGTTTCTAAATTTGATTTATATGTATGACAGGAAAATTGTTCTTCTGATAAGTAAAGTTCACAGCTGTTGCACTCAATTGATAACCTTGCTTCCCTCTTGACATTTACATTATTATTGTTGTTGTTTTCATTTTTATCTGCCATTTAAAACATCTTGAAATTTATTTATTATTTTTTAATCTTAAAGTAAGCTTGAATAATACGATTATATATATCACTTGAATGGAAAATGTATGTTTAGTGGACATAGGACTGAGTGGTTAGAATGCTAGTATTCCAACCATGAAACCCAAGGTTTAAATCTTACTGTAGTTAATTTGTCATTGAGGTGACTTCTTGATAATACCAGCCTGGGGAGATGATACTAGCGTGCAATACCATTGAGAAGTGTTTGGAAATGATCTAAGCTCTGTAAATTAAATTGGGTAGATGGAAGTATTTGAAAGCTAACAATGATTGTGCTTGCATGAAATCACAAGACATCATGTCCAGGGATTTCAGTGTTCTAGCCTTATTCAGGATCCATTCAGCATAGTTGCAGTATGAACCACAGGTTGACAGTGTTGGTGTTGAACAAGCACTAATGTACCTAAGCAGGTATTTATAACAGAAATTAACTAGCCACCTAGCAGACAGTCATACTCAGAAACAAATAGACAGCTATTTACTTTTACTAAATGTATGTTTAATATTTTTGAACACTCCTACACATATTTATTTATTTCCACTTTTGATCCCAAATCTGAAGCCCAATGATGTGGGCCAAAAATGACAGCTACTGTCTTGTAAAAGTCCTACATGCCAGGGTCAGGAGTATATAAGCAGCTTTAGTGCTGATTCTGATAATGTTTATTAACATTATCAGAATCAGCCTGGATGGTATGAAAACAGGCAAACCCTTAAGTAACTCATTTTTCCTTTTTTTGAAATGTGCTCCATCAATTTTTTGTACCAAAGCAAAAAAGAGCTGTGGACACTTCAGACATAAACACACCACACATGCAAGTCATACCCAAATACATACAAAATTTTCTTTGGGTATTCCATTTATATCTGTGTAAAGAACTCTTAAACTTTCCTTTTGTTATTTTTGTTAAATAATTGTTATCTTGTATTGCAGATCAATCAGTCTCTGTTATTTTGTACATGTACTATTTCACCATCATTATTTCATGTAAAATTTTCTTGCAGAGATCTTGTACATTAATTATAGAAATAGAAAACATACTAAACAGATAAGGCAGCATTGAGTACTTTAAATGGATGTGTTCAATGCTGCAATCATCAGTAAGAAGAGATAAGAATTCAGTCATTTTAATTATAGGTAAGAAGAAAGGGGCTTTGATAAAAGCCAAATTATTTTGACTGCAAGACTGACAGAATATTTCTGAAACAGCTTGACTTGTGGGGTACTCACAGACAGTTATAATAAGTACCGAGGAGGGAAAAAATCATCAATTGGCAACACAGTATTGGGCAGCAAAGACCTATTGACGTGAGAAATAATTTTCCTGTCTAGTATGAATGAATACAAGAACTAATACAGCACAATTTTTGAATAGTTTTAATGAAGGTGAAAGAAGAAACTACAAAATATATAGGACATGAATCTTTGTTGCATATGTGGCTGCATAGATGCAGGCCAGTCAAAGTAACATACTGACCAATGTTCATCACCAAAAGTGTCTTCAGTGGACATTTGAACATCCAAATTTGAAGGTTACTTGAGCCAATCTGTGTTACTTTCTCTTGAATAAGAAGAATGACAGAATATGTGTATTGTTATCTTGGGGAGGCAATGGCACCAGGATGCCCAGTGGAAAAACATGCATGTGTTGGTTTGGGAAACATTTTTCTGGGAAACACTGGGTCTTATCATCTATGTGGGAGGTACTGTTGCATACCTCCCACCTAAATATAATGGAAAACCAGATTGCCATCTTTCTTCAGTGATGGCAGAGCCATCTTATATCGGGACAGTGTGTGCTGCCACACTGCACAACTTGTATGAGAATGGTTTGCGGACATGAAGAAAACTTCACTATCAAACTAACCAGCAAAATCTCCAACACATTTGCATGCACACACACACACACACACACACACACACACACACACACACACACACACACACACACACACACACCTACACCTCACCACACACACTCACACAAATGTTGTTCCAAGTAATCAATATAGGATTAGCAAACTGAATACTACATCATTCCCAGAATAGCATGATTACCAGTAAGTGTGATTTTTAGAGTTACTTTCAGCATCTGTGGTTTAAAATTGTCTGATATATTTAGACATGCAGATGTTTAGTAACCATAAAGAATTTGTAATTTTGTTTTCCTGTATATTTTAAGAAATAAAAAAAAATCCTTCAAAAATGGGGCATTAGCCTCTAGAGTCAGGAAAACATGATACAAACATTTTCCCCTCCAGTTGCCATCTTTAAAAAAACATTTATGCAACCCACAAATCTTAAAAAGAAAGCACTTAGCATTTAATAACTTATTTACATCAAATACTAAAAAGTCCTTTACAAACAAGATTTGTTGGGATAATTTCATTAACACACACTGACATTTATTTTTTCAAATAAATCTTATTTTACATGTGTTTTACCACTTATGTGCTGCTTCTAAAAATCACACACACTTTCTTGATTATCAAATAAATATATCCATGGATACATTCTACACACAATGTATTTTTTTAGTTACTGTTACTTATGTCTGTCCACCCACTTCTTGTTCCACTTCTTGTTTGAGAGAGTGGAAAGTTGTAGGAATGTTAGCTTTACCATTTCTGTTACTATGGTAATTACAATCATAGCAGTCCACTTTTGTTTAAAAGTTACTACAAAAGGAATTAGAGTTCTTTATACACTTACTAGAAGAATATGAAAAAAATCAATGTCTGAAAAAATATCTAGAAAGAGAATTATTATAATAAGAACATTTGGATAAAAAACTAAAATTTCTCTTGTTTGAGAAATAATGTTAAATTTTATTTTTAGAATAATAATTATGAAAATTTTTGTAAATTTGCAAAAATGAATACAAATAGCTCTGTCAAAAATCATTAACATATTTGAATTAAAGAGAAAGTAAAAAAAATAAAATGAAAGTCTTTTATCAGGAATCTTCCAAGAGAAATTTTATAATCCTCTTTTCTCTATTTTTTCTAACATCAAAGTGTAGCTTAGTAACCAAAATGTTTTTAATTTTTCAAAATAAAAAATATCTTTATACGTCTTATCAGAAGTTATAGGTCACTGCTTTAGTGCAAAACTCAATAATATAATTTCTGTCTGGAAAGTATTCAGCCATTTTGAATATCTTGAGAATATTTTAGACAGCCTTGATGGAACTTGGCATCCAATCAGAGGGCATCTTACTGCATAACCCTCTTACTGAGTAACCCTCTGAGAGAAAGTTTATTCACACAGATGTATGAATAAACACTCTCTCAGAGGGTTACTCAGTCATCAATGAATGTATTATGGGATTATTACATTTATACAAATATGCATCAAGGACCGGCTGTAGTCAAGTGAAGAAAAGTGAGATGAGGTGAGTGGGCAAACGTTCTAACTGGTGCGTGCATTCCTTTTGCATGCAAAGCAACCAGTCCTCTCCTTTAGGCTGCTAGGGATGACTGTTTTAAAGAGAAAAAGGCGTCTTTGTCCTGTCAGCTTTTGTCTAAAAAAGTTATTAATCAAGAACCCAAGTTCTAACTCCACTCAGCTGACCTACTTTGTCAAGATGATAATTGTCAAAACAATTTCTGTAACATCATGCAGATGTGTCCTTAACAAGATATCAGCTGACAAGTGATATTGCTACAGTAGTAAACATTGGGGATAAAATCAGTCTATATGAAGTCCCAACTTCACATATAAACTGCAGGGTGAGGGCAATCTTTTTAGCAATTTTTAAAAAGTACATCTTATATACCATGAAATATAATAATTGCCAATAAAGATCAATTATATGACAAAAAATGGCAGTAAAAAGGCAACATGCCAAAGAAAAAGAAAATAATTATCATTATTATTTGGTTTATTTGTTCCTTTGTTATATCTAATTGTATGAATGACAAAAAAAGCTCCTACATTACATACTTCATCTTTTGGAAAAACTTCTAAATAATGGTTAGATCAATTGAATCTTATATAGAGAGTGGGGAGGGGCTGGCAAAATATAACAAATGCCACTTTCAATTCTACATTGAGGAAGATGTAGGGAGATTCAATTCTGTATTATATATGAAATAATTTAGATATTGGATGAGTTTAAAGTTTTTTCAATGTATTTATCATCATCATGTAAATATTGAGTGCTACAAATTATAACTACAACTAGTTAAAAAACAATAAGAAATCTAATTGATGCCATTAAAACCTTAGATTTAAAGTAGGAATTTGCAAAATAGACAGAAAGAAAAATTCCAAGAAATACAAGGTGCGATGGATAAATTGTCGTCTAAATTATACAAAAATAAAAATAACACTGATATCTCATTTTAACAGAGATATTTACCAAAATTACATAAAAATATCTGGAAATACTAAAGAGTCACAGTCTCCAGACAACTTCAGCATCTCCTACAACTCTTCTGGATGGTCTCTTTGTTTAAGTTGGTGAATGCTTCGATAATCCTTGCTTTCAGTTCATCTTTGGTCTTACAAGGAGTTTTGTTGGTCTCTCACTCAACACTGCACCACACATAATAATCAAGGGGGTTTCAGTCTGGGGAGTTAGATGGCCAGATGTAAGAAATGATGTAGTCACAGAAATTGTCTGATAGCTATGACTAGATTTTCCTGCTTGTGTGGCATGGTGCAGAGTCCTTTTGCCAGACATAGGGTCTTCCAGAAGACACCCTTTTGACCCAAGAGAGCACTACTTCCTCAAGGTACTTGATGTAAATCTCTGTGTTAAGTCTGAAGCCTTGTGAGAAGATGAATGTAGGCATAAAACACCATGATATTGACTGGTTTTGGGGTTTTCATTACTCTTGGTATATTTTTGGGGACAAAGCAAGCCAACAGTTGTTCTGTGTATTCTTGGCAGAAATTTTCTCATCTGAGAAAAACCAAAGCATGTTCAGTTGTAGGGCATGCTGAGGTTTGTTCAAAAGCTTTGTAGCACAGTCTTTCCTTTGTATTTCATGGCTTGGGATAAAAAATTGGCCCTTTCTTATCTTGTATGAGAAATTCAGGAGTTCTTGTTTTATCAGAATGATCAGAGTAGGTTTTCCAAGCTGCTGTACATTCATAATCACCATTAGACTCATCAAACACTTTCTGAACCCTCTGCACTGTCCTCAGATTGACACACAAACATTCTGAAATCTTCATATTGGAGCTTCCGGTGTGAATGCCAAGCAGTACAGCATGTTGTTTCCAAATTTTTGGTGGAGTGAATTGTGTCATAGTGCTCTTTTATTCACAGATGGTGTCCAACTAACCCGACTATACTGTGCAGTCAACAATAACAAAAAATAAATAATGCTCATGCACAAAATTAAAAATATAAAATTGCAATTTAGCCATTGCACCCTATACATAGGCGAAACATCAAGGAATTTAAATAAAAGATTATATGAACATAGAGTTATCTTTTAGAAAAAACAGTACACTCAGTTCATTAGTTATTTAGCTGACAATAATTTTGGCCTAAAGAATAGTTTTCATTAAAATAGAAAGTAAATTATTAATGGAAGGATGTATTGAAAATGCATGAATTTTGAAGTCACCCACACTAAAATTATATCAAGGATCATATAACATAGATTCTTCCCTGTTATTACAGTGTAGAATATTTAGAAGCAGTACCAACAAGCATAAAAACAAAAGAAATAGTAATCTGAATAAAGTCACCTTAGTCATGCATTGATATATAAGACATCAAACATTTCCAAATTTAAACAAAGTCACCTTGGTTATGCATTAAAGTCAACGTGGTTATGCATCTGGATATATCAGACATCAAAACATTTTGAAATTTAAATAAAGTCAACGTGGTTATGCATCTGGATATATGAGACATCAAAACATTTCCAAATTTAAATTTGTAGCTAAGCATCCCTGTATTTTCAGCTTTTCTCACTGTAGAACTGTAATCAGCATTTTTTATATTTCCTCCCCCTCCTACTTATATGATTTTCCATTGAATTATCTATTACTCGTCTGAAGATGTAAGATGGATTTTTGTCATTCAATTACCCACTATTAGTCTGATATATAGATATGGATATCATATCTTCCACAAAATTATATGTACACCATGATAAGTTCTTACATTTGCAACCCAGAGAAATGTAATTCTCAAAAATGTAATAGTTAATGGTATACTGCTAATGACTAAACAATGATTTCTGCATATATCTTTTTATTTCCAAAACAAATAAAAAGCAGGCAAAACACAAGCAATCAGGCAAAACACAACTTGCATGTACATTTGATTGATCGATTGATATCAACAAGGTTAAATATTAAATAAGGAAAAAAAATAGGTCTATATGAATGGTTGCAGATATACATATATTTATATGAAAAGGTTCAAATAGATATGAACTATGGCGGATAAATAGACCTATATGAACGGTTGCAGATATATATATATATATCAAAAGTTTTAAATACATATGTACTATGGTGGATAAATAGATTTATATGAATGGTTGCAGATATATATATATATATATATACATACATATAATTTAAAAGAAAAACAGACCACTTTAAGGCTCCATAGTAATAATTTATTTGACCAGAAAATTTTACTTTTTCTCTGGATCCTCAGACTTTTTACAATTACATATATAACCACATATACATGTATCGATATACATTGGTATACACGCATATACATATAGAAATACTTACATATACATTTACATATCTCCACACACATCCATCTTTATACATATTTAAATATTTTTCTTAAATTTTACAGTTAATGTTAGATTGTGAATTAAGTGTTTTAATTTAAAAAAATTTTAATATTTTTAATATCATGAATAATGGTTAAGGAGTAACATTTTTTTAAATTTAACTGAAAGTGAGATTATCTCCAGATGAGTAAAAATTCCTAATCTTTCAAGTCTAATTAGAAATTATTTCAAGAGAAAGTAAGATTAACAGGTAATAATTTTTTTTTTCATTAAAACTCTATATACATAAACAAACATCCATGTCTACATATATATTCATACAACTATATCCTACATATGACACATAAATTTGTAAATATATATATACATATACAAACATATATACAACCCCATATACATGAATTGATATATATACACACATACCTATCTAAATTTACAAACACATATACATATACATATTTACACACACATTTACACACACATATATAAGTATAAATATATATATATATTTATATATATATATATATATATATATATATATATATATATATATACCTATGCACATACAGTGCTGTTCAATAAAAGTGACTCACCTGATCTTTTTACTTAAAAATTTTCGCCTATTGTTTTTGGGGTCAAACTAATTTTTAATCTTACTAATATAAAGGCCCCTTCCTGACCTAGTAAAAAAGTTTACTCACCCTAAGGTATTCTATTGATAATTATAATTTTGAATATAAATGAGATTTAGGGAAAAACTGCAACTAGTAATCAATAGAAACATAACCGAACAGCTTTAAATAAAGACTAATAGAGGTATAATTTATTTATAATAGGTAATATAGTTCAAAATATTTAATAATCTATGGGTCCTCCTTTATTTTGAATAACCTTTTCAACCCTTTTTGGCATTGACTTGATTATATTCTGGCAAATCTCATCTCCAAGCATTGAATTCTTTTCGGATATGAAATTCACAAACAAATCCTTTGTTGCTCAACTGCTTTCATGAGAGCCTGTATTTTATAATGCTCCATAAGTTTTCTATGGGGTTGAGGTCAGGAGATTGGGATGGCCATGTCATAACACTCACCTGCTTCTCATCAAAGTATTCCTTCATCAATTTGATTTGTGACAGGGAGCATTATCTTGCATAAAAATGAGCTTGGTGGGGTTGATTTGCACCCTTTCAGCAGAAGGGAGCAGACAAGACTCTAAAATTCTCTTGTACTGCTCGCTCCTGAGGGTCTTTTCAATAGGTTTTAAGAAACCAGTTCCATGAAAAGAAAAGCATCTCCAGAACATTATACTGAACAGATGCTTGACAGTACTTACTGCTAAATTCAAAGAGCTTTCAAAGCTTCTTCAGATTTTAGATTACTTATCCTTTGAAGTTAGCTCAACTTTTGTTTCATCGGAGAAGAGAACATTTAGTAAAAAAAATCAGGTGAGTCACTTTTATTGAACAGCACTGTACATACACAAATAAATTCACATATCCATATGCATATTTATATTACATACAATTATGTACCCGTACACATGTGTGTATACAATCATCCTCATATTTAAAAATAAACCAATATTTACCATCATATATAAATATCTACACATACATATACCACCATTAAATATACCAACATTAAATCATGGTTAAAAAAAGAATGTATATTAAAGTACCCCTATACAACTGCTTATATATAATATAGTGTTTTTTTTTGTTTTTTTTTTGTTATAAGTAGTGAGTTAAATTGAGATGATTTCTATATCTGCATTTAAAGATCATCTCATTATGTTGGTTTATATATATATATATATCAGCATCAGCAAGGCGCAAGCCTTTATCACACTAAAAGACCACAAAGAAAATTTCAAAACCAGCCCTGCATACAGACTCATAAACCCAGCCAAAAGCGAACCAGGTAAAATAAGTAAAATGATACTAGAAAGAATTAATTCTGAACTTAGGAAGAAGTTAGGAATAAACCAGTGGAAAAATACAAAAACAACTATTGACTGGTTCCACAGCATAAATAACAAACAAAATTGCCAATTCCTACAATTAGACATAAAAGAATTTTACCCATCCACAACAGAACGCATGCTAGATAAGACCATCAACTTAGCTCAGGATAATAATAAAAACCAAACGAAATTGACATCATTAAGCACTCCTGTAAATCATTACTATTTCACAATGAAGAAGTATGAATAAAGAAAGATGGGATATTTGACACTAATTCGCAAATACGCTTTTAAGTAGGTGCCCAAGAGGGTTGTCAGTGATGTTTTTGACTTGGTTCATCAGGGAGTTTCGGGTCTTTCAACATCATATTCCCCATCACCAAATCGACGCAATCAGGGGAGATCAACCCCTGATTCCCCCTTTTAATTAAACGCTAACAGCCACTCTGGCCTTTTTAAAGAATAAGAGGAAGAAAGACCACATATTCCGACATCCGATTGGATGTTTGTAACAACCAATCCGGTCTTGTGAAATATCTTTAAATGGCTCGCGGTGGGGACTGGTTTCTTTTCTTATTTCGGTGGATTGCGGTTTTGATGGATAACCGAGGAGGTAATATTAATGTTCCTAAATCTTCTCTTTAAGTATTGTATGATTTAATTCTTTGCCGTTTTTATTTTATTTGTACTTTTTCCTTTCTTTTGGTGGGCATACTTAAACTCAACCCTATTATCATATTTATCATTTAGACTGTTTCTTAACATTATTGCATGTTAACTTTTGTTGGATGTATTCTCAAAATTAAGATAATAATTGTCAATAAACATGGCATGTATATATATATATATATATTTCACGTACATACAAAAATGAAATTAAAAATAAAAGTACAGTAAGCACTATATTATTCCTTAATATTGATTATATACAAATTTGAAGTCGTTAAATATAATAGACGCCGAAATGATGTTGAAGTAAATCAAGTATTAACGAAGCTTCATATTATATTTATGTGTATGTATCACTTAAAACCGCTGACAATTAAACTAATAAAATAAAAATAATATACAAACAAGTATATACATGGTAATGATCGAGAGAAAAAACACTATTAATACACTATATATGTGGTTATGTTTCCGATTTAAAATATATAAAAATGCGATATGTTCGTATAAATGTGAAATTGAAAAAGACAAAAGGTCTTACGTTATGTTCGAAAAAAAAAAAACAGACAAAAGGTCTTACGTTTGAATAAAAAAAAGACAAAAAGGTCTTACGTTCAAATAAAAAAAAAACAAGGTCTTACGTTCAAATAAAAAAAAAAGGAAAAAAAGGGAATAATGGACAATGTCTTAAGAGATGTGTCGCACTGAAACCACTAAAAAGTTAAATAGTAACTTAAAAAGTAACATCGTATAACATGCGTATAACATCGGTTTAACATAAAGACAACATATTTACAAATAGCACAATTTACGAATTGACAAAATATATTCTTTGGCTGTACTTGTACATATCAATTCGTATATTTACACACTTACTCAAGAAAAAAAAACAAAATAAAATAAGTAAGTAAAATAAAAATAAATTAGAATAAAATAAAAAATAATAAAAATGTTTACAATAATGCCATCTTGCAATTATATTAATAATATTTACAAATTTGCCTGGCTTGATGATTGTTTGTTACATTGATGTCCAAGGGCTATCACGCTACAATAAATTGTTAAATAAAAGATCCGAGCTCATCCCAAAATGCAGACATGAAAAAAAAATTTTTACTACATTACTTAAAAATCAAAAACTGAAAAAAAAACAAATAACTAGATAAATAAAAAAATAAATAAATAAATAAACAAAATGACAATAAAAGAAGCAAAATAAATTAACCCAAACAAATTACCAAATTACACCCGTTAGAATAGGTGAAATAGAATAAATAAATAAAAAATAAAAAACAAAATCAATGAACCCAAATAAATAAAGTAAACAATAAACAAATTAACAAACCATTATGACCAAAATATTAGTTAGACTATAAAAATAAAACCAAAAAGCGGATGAAAAAAATAGCTATAACTGTTAATATAACGATAAAAGAAAAATAAATACTATGTTACTTAAAAATCGGAAACCAAAAAGTGTAAATAAAAATATACAGTATAATAAATAAATAATAAAAAACAAGTACAATAAATTAATCTAAATTCATCCAAATAAATAAATAAACAAACTAACAAACTGATCCCGATAAACTAACCGTTAGAAAAAACAAATAAAGATAATCAATCCAAATAAATACGTAAAGTAATAAACAAATTAAAAACTGCTTCCACCAAAATAATAGTTAGAATAAACTACAACAATCAATCCCAAAATTGAATAAATAGCTTTAATTATCTTCCCAAACCAAAACAAAACTATTAAATAAGTAATTTTTACTACGTTAATAAAAACACCGACTAATAAAAATAAATAAATATATAAGATAAGAAATACAAAAATAAAAAATAAAAATAAAAAATGAAAATAAATAAAAGCTAGCAAAACAATTTAACCCAAATAAATAAATAAACAAATAAACGACTTCTGGTAAAATAACCGCCAAAATAGACTACCCACAATGCACCACTGACCCGTATATATAAATAGCCAAGAAAAATAACAGCACTCGTGGCCTGACGATTACATCTAGCATGAGTGTTGACTTCTATGTTCACTTTTATATTTATACACGCTCTATCTCTGATATTGAGCACTTTATCCCATAAATATAGCACATCTTAAGACTATATTTCTTCATATATATATATATATATATATATATATATATATACATATTAAAAAGGTTTAAATAGATATGTAATATGGTGGATAAATAGATCTATATGAACGGTTTGATATATATATATATATATATATATATATATATATATTTATATATCAAAAGATTTAAATAGATATGAACTATGGTGGATAAATAGATCAATATGAATGGTTGCAGATATATATATTTATATCAAAAGGTTCAAATAGATATGAACTATGGCTGATAAATAAATCTATATGAATGGTTGTGTATATATATATATCCAAATATACCAAAAGGTTTAAATAGTTATTTACTATGGCATATAAATAGATCTGTATGAACGTTTGCAAATAAATATATAAAAAGAAAGTATAAACATAAAAAATGTCTTAATATATATATATATATATATATATATATATTTATATCAATGGATAAATAGATCTATATGAATTTTGCATATATATATATATATATATATATATATATATATATATATATATATATATATATATATTTATATATATATATATATATATATCAAAAGTTTTAAATAGATATGTACTATGGTGGATAAATAGATCGATATGAACATTTGCATATATATATATATATATATATATATATATATATATATATATTTATATCACAAAGTTTTAAATAGATATGATAGATTGATATGAATGGTTGTGGATATATATCAGCAGGCTTAGATAGATATTTACTAATGTAAACAAATTGATCAATATGAACAAGCTTAGATTGATAGCTTTTCTTTACTTACTCATGCCTACATGTACACACACACATACACATACATGCACACACACATACACAGACACACACGCGCACACATATGCAGGATGTTCTTAGATATATTCCTCTTCCTGCAAACATTTTTTTTGAATTGTTGATAGTTTTTCTCATAAATTTTTCCCCTATTTTTATTGATTATTCTTATATTTCCCCATAATGAATCTTTCCAGAATATTCTATTGCTGAAAGAAATAATAAAGTATTCAATAAAAATTATTAAAAGAATAAATAAATCTTTTTATTTATTTTCTTTGCTTACAAAATCATATTTTATTACTGTTTTGTAATTTTACACATTTGTTTACAAATTTATAAATTATTATTAAAATATGTTTTTTTTTAGTTTGGTCATTTAAACTTTATAAAACATACTTTTTTTCTTTGTTCTAATTCTAATCTAGACATGAATTCTTACTCAGTAAATTTCAGATAAAATAAATAAAAAAATCACTGAAAATCATTTTTTCCCTCTAGAGATTCAAACAAACAAAATCTATTGATGTCTTTAAATTTGTATTCACAATTTTTTTCTTTAAACTTCTTGTCTTATAACACAGTTATTTATAAATGACTCAATATTTGAGGAGGTCAACTTTTGAAAACCCCAGTTCCTTTGACTGTTCTCAGAAAAATGCCTATCCCAAATCCAGAAAATAATTTTGTAAGGCAAGGTATGTATAATGAGTGAACAAACAAATGATTAACAATAGTGCTTGATAATAAAAGGATACGAGAGTTCCCCCAAGAAACTATTAAAATTGAAATCATCAGAATCAATACAAAAAGTAAGAAGAAACTAGGATAATTACCTTTTGTTAAATTTCATTGCATAAAGAATTCTTAAACATTTGAATAAAAATAGAATTTTTTCAGAGGACAATAAAAAAAGCATTGAACATAATTCTGTTATTGAGGCTATCAATTGCAGCAAGAATAGAAGAGTATGTAGTTTGTTGATGTGCTTCCTTAAATATATAAGTAATCAATTTCTTATTTGAAAAGAAATTTAGCAAATAAAGCTTTGCCAAATTTGTAGCTGCCTTATACAACAGGGAAAACTGAATCAAATTTCTGGTACACCATATTCTTTCATTTAACTTCCTTTTTCTTCCTATTTTGATTAATTCTTGAACATTTCTACTTATTATTCTCCTTCGACAATAGGTTATCAAGTGATTACTCAATGGTTAATCATTCGGATGCTGATTGCAAGATTTATAATTCAATATCAAATATATTAAGTTGAGTCATAAATAATTTAATAGATTTTGTTTATCAACTTTATTTTTAAAAATATAAAGTACAGTTACAATTTATTCAATTATTTATTTGCTATTATTTGCAAGAACTTCTTGTCAATTATCAGGCAGCTCTTTGATAACTTTTGAGTAAAATTCTGCAGGTTTTGAGGTAAAAAAGTTTTCTATGAATTCTTGAATTTTGTTTTCATTGGTGAAAGTTTTCCCCATGCAGCAATCAAAATAGGTAATAATCAGTTCACACAAGGTCAGGGGAATATGGTGAGTTCCAAAATATGGTGAGTTCCAAATTTTTTTCCTGTTATTCTTTCTGTTTGCAGTTTTGTGTTGTTATGGAGGAGAACAACATTTTTCCTATTGATGAGCACAAAAACTTTTATGGACATGTTGCAGCTGCTGAACATATAAATGTACATTTAGTATTTCATTGTATTTTAAGATCTCTAAATGAATAATACCCCAATTATCCCACAACATTCACAATATTATCTTTCTTCCATGGTGCTCAGATTTTGCGGTTGCTTGTGGAGAATTATCCTTGTCAATCCACTGAATTGAACATATGTAGCCCATTTTTCTTCACCTATTAGACATATTTAAGGAATGGTTAGTTAGGATGATACATTCATCATCATAAATGGTTCCAAAAAATGGTAATTACCTAATAATTGTAATTCAAAGAATTGCACAGACTATTAAACTCATTCTGTATTTTGCTTTTGCTACAATGTTTTGACCAAGAAGTTCTACAGCCTTCTTCAGATGTATAATCTAAAAGAAAAGAAGTGTTTTCTTTTTTAAGAAAATGTAAGTATTAATCTGTCTGCCTATTTAACGCAGGAACCCACTCATGTGCATGATGGTTGCTCAGTTCCATCAACTGTTCATATCCCATCATGTGCAATGTGGTAGTGCTAACAGAGGTAAGGAGGAACAAACACTTTGCCCTATATTTTACTCATCAGTTTGGCTCATTCCCAGCATCTGAGCCACACACACAATTTCATTCACTGCAATCCATGTAACACATGTGATTAAACAGTCTAGAAAAAAGTAAATGCTATCTATATAGTACAATCTGAGTAATATATTCATTTTACTATTTACATTATTTGGACTATTGTCTTCATCTTTGTTGCCATGTTTATCACAATGTCGAATGCTGAACTGAACCCTTTATTTTGCTCACTGGGGTAGACTGTCTAATAGATGTCAGTTATCAGTCCTGTTAATTCCCCTCTCCAAGTTCTCCACCACCTTAACCAGGTATTGAACTCATACTCTTTGGGTCCTGCCACTGGATCTAACTAACACCTTTATCCACTATGCCATGTGTCCTTGAGGACATCTGTGTATGAATTTCTGGGTATTATAAACCTAATGTCTTCAGCAACCTTTTTATCCAGTGCTCATATTGCAATTTTTTTTTTTATCATTGCTTTTCTCTTTTTTACCAGTGCTTATATTGCAATTTTTGTTGTTATTATTGCTTTTCTCTGGCACTCCTTATTACTGGTTCCCATATTGTATTAATTTCTATGCTTGGTCAGCTCAGGAGATTTTTGTGGCCTAGCATATGCACTGATTCCTTAAGTTTACAAATTTTCCAATGATGTTCTTTGTCTATAATCTCAACTTGATCCCAAAGAGCGTGGCGATCTCCCTTTTCTCTCCATATGAGGTCAGCCACGCTTGATTTTTCCACTTCCCCTCATGTTACAGCTTTCTGGTGTTCTTGAATCCTTACCTTAAGAGGGCAACTTGTCTCCCCTTTATATTTCTTTCTGCAGCTGCACGGGATGATGTACACACAGTCTTTAGTCATGTTCTCCTCTATATATAGTGTACATAATACCTCATCTCAGAAATATAGACAGATATTCATTTTAGCATGAGAAGTCTCTAGACTTATCAAAATCCTTGACCCAAAGAAAGATATTGACCCAGACAAAATTCCAATGGTTGTCCTTAAGAATACCAACCCAGAATTATCCTAGCAATGTTATTCAACTGCTGCTTTGAAGGAGAAATCTCTCTCAAGTCTGTGGTAGGAGACAAGCATATGCCTGGTCTTCAAGAACATGGGTGATTGATCCATCCCCCTACCACTATAGACCCATCAGACTCCTAAGTATCATCAGTAAGCTTTTTGAGGCTTTAATAAACAAGAAATTGTGACAAGCAGTATGGGTTTTGATCAGTCTGATCCATTGCTGACATCCTAACTACCATTACACACAGACTTAGTGAGGCTCTTGACAACACACACACTTCAAGAACCATAGCATTAGATATCTCAAAGGGCTTTGACAAGGTGGCATGACACAAAGGTTTGCAACACAAGCTCTCCAACTATGGAATCACTGGAAGGTTTTTCTCTGTTATAAAATCCTTCCTTGAAGTTAGTTATTAATTGCCACTCCTCTGAGGATCTGGCAGTCAAAGCAGATACCCTCCATAAGTCACTTCTCAAACCAACCCTCTTTCTGAATTACATATATGATCTACCTAAGAATATTCTCAGATCATTTGAAAACATCTATGCTGATGATACAACGATATATAGGCACATCTAAAAATCTTGACATTCAGAGATTGGCAGTGGACCTCTCTTTTGATCTAGCACTAACTTCACAGTTGGGGAAAAACTGGCTCGAAAACCAAACTAGTTACATTCCATCACCACCAATCATACCCCAAACTACCACCAGTCACAATGAACTGATGTCCCCTTAAGGTGGCACTGTGCCTTGAGAGAATGTTGGGTCTCAAACTGACACCCAACCTCAAGTGGAACTCTTATATACAATCCATCACTAAAGATGCAGGTAAAATGATCGGCTCCCAGTACCTGATTCCTTATGCTATCCTCTACCTTTACAAGAGCCAAATCAGGCTGAAAATGGAGTACTGTTGTCATAATTGGGTGGGTACTGTCCAGTCCTCTCTTTCCAATCTTGATAGAAGTCAAAAGTCCAAGTTCTTGTAAGAGAAAAATTATTTTCCACCCTCCACCTTCTCTCTCACAGCTTGGATGTAGCAAGCCACTCATTACTCTATCACTACTGCCATGAAAAAGTATTCAGATGAACTACATTCTTTGGTTTCACCAGGTCTAACCTTCATGGCTGCTATGCCACTTACATTGTAGCAACCTACCCACATTCTTTCCATATTCCATCAGTGAGAAGTAAGTTCCACTCAAACAGATTCTACCTGCAAGCCACTGCTCTGTGGAACAGACACCCAAGAAGATGTTTCCCTAATCATTATAATCTTAACCTGTTCAAGTCTAGAGTTAACCATTATCTTCCTCTCCTATCTATATAAACTACCCCTTAACATAATCCAAGTGGCCCCCAGATATTGTACAGGGTGAACCTTACTATAAAAAAAAGAAAAAAAAAGTAACTTTTTATGGTGGCATGTTATCTTTTTTTTGCAAGATAGTAGCATCTTCTTGTATAAACAAAAAAAAATGTGCATATTTATTTTGATGTTATGACAACTAGTAAATGTTTGCATAAAATTTTGTCTTATATGTTGATCCATTATTGACATTCAAACTAATGTCTTCATGTTTGTTATTATTATCACAATGTTTCGACCCTTGTATCCTCTGGCCTTCTTCAGGTGTTTGTCAATCTGGGTAACCCTCCGGGAGTTGCAAACTGAACCGTTTACTTAATCTATAGGGCTAGATTGTTCTTGTTTCACTGTCAATGTCTAAGGATACCTTGACTTGTTTCTGTTTAGGTTTAGTACTGATTAGTTATTGTTTGTTCTGTTTCCACTGAATCGAAATCTGTACTACCTAGCTCAGGGATTGAACTCACAATTATTATATCATCAAATTCATTAAGCAACATTTTAATTTGCTAGACTGTTTCCTGTAAGTAATTGTAATAATGACAATGACAATGAGGATATTAATCTGAATGTAAATAATGATAACTCTTCATCCCATAAATTTAGACAAAAATATAGATCTATGTTTTAAGATATTCTAAACTCATTTAGATTATGAAGATATTTTAATCTGTTTTTATACATCTTTATTATGTTTATTAGACATTCTTTTATATATACTTGTTGAGGTGTTTGAAAATGAAACTTTTAAAAACACACAATGAAGAGATTCATTTTCAATAGTTACAATGTTGGTAGCTTACTTTTTAAAATAAACTTTCTGACTTTACTATCTTCAAGACTAATATTTTTGAAAGGTTTATTGGAATTATAAATTAGATAAATGAGTTAGAAATTATATCAATGGCACTTGGTGCCTGCAAGCTATTCAGGAGTGAAACTTCACAAATGTCAGTCATCAGCTTTTGTTGGACTTAAACATGCAAATATAGCATTGAACTTTGGCCCATGATCCTTTTTGAAATGGCATGAAACTAATATTAAGTGAACAATTTTATTTGCAAGAAAATAATTTATGAATACTGAAATAAAAATATTTAATTATTTAAGAAAATATTTTTTTAAATATTTAAAATTTTATTTTTTGTGGTTATCATTCTATATTTAAACCATGTTATTTTTGCCACTTTTTTTCACGAAAAGTTGGTCAGACAGGAAGTGCTTGATGAAAACATATGAGTCAGTGCTATGATCACAGAACACAGTTTACAGACTAAATTATAAACAGAATAAAAAGCAAGGCAATAAAAGATAAAAAATACTTCCTCCACCCCACACAAAACAAACTATTTATACTATAATTCTGCTTGTTTATATGTACAAACATTATACTTTTCTGCATAGAATGGTCCCCCCCCCCCATCGTTGGTCTTTCTGAGTTGGAATCAGTTAGACATTCTACTGAAAAGCCTTAATGATATTAAGTAGGGAAGAAAGTAGAAAAAACAACCAGGGGTGGGGAAGGAGTAGGGTAAAAAGAATGTATTAAAGAAGAAAGACAGAAAAAAAAAGTGATATGAGTACCAGGTGAAAAGAAAAATGTGTATATCCATGTTTAGAGATCGGGAAAAGACAAAACTGAAAAAACACAGAGAGATGAGGACAGCTTGCTGAATATCAAGAGAAGATAAACTAATGATTGAAAGGCAGTGAGAAATGGAAAGGTGTAAAATTTATAATACATTAAATTTTTTTATGGAGCAAAAGATTTGTCAGGTCACTGGCACTAGCTACTGGCACTATCTATCCCAATACTACCTGGCATATGGTTGATTCATTCGTGACTAAATCTGTTCCCTTACCAGGCTTTTCTGGTAAAGAGTGGGTGGTTGGATGATTCATTTTCTATGACTTATCAACCCTTTGCAGGCTATTTAAAGCCAGAAAATATGCGGGGGGGGGGAGATAATTATGGTTTAGTGATACAAGTCTAACTAATTAACCCATATCTAGGGAGAGAAGAGATGGATTCATACTTTTCCCAAGGCTATTTGTGAATAAGTGAATATAATGAACCTAACAGGAATTGGAACTCAACTCTCTGATTAACAATTCTAAAAGCCATTATCCATTACACCACCCACACATCCAAGCTTACAACACCTAGTATTCCCAAGCGGTTACCAATCTAGGTACTAACCAGGCTTGATATTGCTTAACTTTGGTGATCATTTTCTGGTGAGGAAGGCAGACACTCAGCAGGATTAAAAACAAAACCTGTTACAGGTTAAATGAACCTTCTTGTAGAACCAACAATCATTTAGACTGAGCTCTATAGCTATATACGCAACCAATGTGGTGATATGACATTGCTGCACAGAGGGCTTGCCAGACTGAAGTCAACAGCCTCCCTGATGGAACCAATGGCCATCGTTTGACTCATAGGAACCAACTGAAGAACTGACCATTGTCATTATTCTATGAAGTGACATCATTAAGTGGCCATCACATGACCCACATGACTTCATCTCAACCAAAAGGAGATAATCACCTTTTGTATCTTTACACAGTGATTAGATAGAAGTGCATGTAACATAGTGGTAATTAGCATGGAAAGTGAGATTGGTGCTTCATTCCAGCCAGTATTGTTGCATTCACTTTCACACAAATACCCTTGGATAAAGTAAGAATTCCTCTATTTTCTCTCCAACTGTAGGTTAGTAGCAGGGCAAACTGGCAACCACTCACGAAGCATGAGAGCTCTGAATTCAAAACTGGTTGCATGCACGACAAGTAACTCCATCTCATAAAAACCTACTAGCTATGGAAACCACCACAGCAACACCTAATGTGGTGAGGCTCCATAATGGACTCTACAGGGTGAACATACATACAGTAATTAGATGCCAGACTACCATACCAGTAAATTGGTATGTTAGGTTTAACAGGTTAAAGGATAAAGCAAACAAATATATATCAAATTGTTTTTTTATGATAAACAGGTCGGAAATTTTTTAAAAGAACAGTTTTTATCCACCATAGACTGGCTGATGAGGTTCAATGAGAAGAAAGAAAAATGAATTTCATGCAATGGTTTTAATGTCAATGAAGGCATTTTAATGTAAATAATTGGGTATCTCTTAGATTAGATTTGATTCAAATATTGCAATATTATCTTGAATTTTTTAGTCAAAAGAAACACTACCAATCATTAATAATTTTATTGTTTTTTCGTTTTTTACTATATTTAATGACATATAAGATCCCCCTTTTTAATTCTTAAAATGGCTAAAATATATCTCCTGGGTTTTATATAAGAAGTTCAGGTATCTTGTAGGTTAGTGTTTACTTAGACTCGATAGGCTAACAGTACTTGATGTAGTCTAACTATATAATACTATAATATTAAATGTAAACAGTGCTGTCTTATATGTCTTTAAATAGGGTAATTTTAGTTGCTTCTTATTAATTAGCAGTGTGGATAAGAAATAAAGAATAAGCTCTCAATAAAACTTGAAACCACATCCATTTTACTCTGGGAAGCCTATTTTTTTCCATATCACTTGCTCTATTCATTGAGTTTATTCATGATTTCAAATTGACACTGATGGTCATTGACTGACAGTCTGTATAGTTGTAATGAAAAGCAACTGAAATAAAGTGAAAGAAATTATCATCAGAGTTATTTCAGCTTGAAAGCATACTGTAATTTCTCATCTTCAGCCTGACTGCTCATTTCCAAACATGCCCATCTGATCAGGCCCATTTGTGTTTCTTCAACACCCACAGAACTCACCTGTGGTTTATACTGCAACTATGCTGAGCTGACCTTAGTTATGTGGTTAGGGCCACATACAGTTTTGAATTCAAAATTATCCTTCTCCTACAATGATTGCCAGCCATGGCTAGAGAGTCCAGTCTAACCTACTATTTAACTCATAGCTGAGAGAAGAATAGATGGATTCATACATTTTCCAAGGGTATTTGCATGAAAATAATGCAACGATCTCAACCAGAATTTGAACTTGGCTCACTAATTTTTGATTCTGAGCCATTCTAACCATTGCTCCACATGTGAAGGAAAAATTAACAATGATTCACAGATTCCTGAAAAAGAATTTTTTGTCTTTGCCTGTCAAAATATAAAATATGTTGTTGTAAGAAAATCTAGACTGATACAGAAAACTGCTACTAATAAATGATCATTTTTATAATTGTTTTAAAATTGTAATTATCACTTCATTAAAATTCTTTTTACCAAAGCTGAACACAAAATGATATTTAAAATGAGGGACATTCTACTCAAGGTATTGCTATTCAAATTTAAAAATTTGTAACCTTTTAGATATTGAATTCAACACTGAGCATCTAGATCCACGTTGTTATACCTTAATCCTGTAGTTGCTGTATTTGTGCTTTAAATCTTACTTCTTGAATATTCTCCCCCCCCCCCCCACCACCACACTTTTTTAAAGCAGGCAAATTGTATTTGTAAAGCTCCGATCAATGTGAATGTTGCCACCCACATGAAAATGGCATCAAACATGTTATCACAAGTCACAATTGTACTCAGCAGTTTGAAAAGATGATATGATTCATGCACTGTTTTGTAAAGAATTTAATTTGGCTTAAGCTAAAGTTAAGAAATTTTAGAGATTCTGAGGAAAATTCCATAATAATGATTTATATAATCTGAGAAAATATAAACAAAATATATATTATACATAGATATATATCTAACCAATTCATATATTATCTGAGTATATGTATGCATATATAAGTGTAAGAAGATGTGTGTGCATAAAAAGTAGTGATATGATCATGACATTTCAACATAGCTGAACCAACACTGATTAAAATTGAGTAGATAATGACTTTAGAAGCATTAATAGCAAATATCAAAATACAAAAGACATACGTTTGTATTCATACACATCACACATAACTATTATTATTACTGCAAGTATTCAATATTATATATATATATATATATATATATATATATATATATATATATTAAATATGAATCTCTCTCTCAATCAGTTCATATCTATCAATGTTCTTATCTATCAATATGTCACTCTCAATCTGTTTATATCTATCTATCTCTGTTGCAATCTATCTATTGATCACAGTCAGTTCATTATCTATCTTAATATGTTCATATCTATCTCTCTACCTATCTTAATCTGTGCATATCTATCTATCTATCTATCTATCTATCTATCTATGTCCTTATCTCTCTCTCTCTATTGTAATCTGTGTATATCTATCTCAATATGTTCATATTTCTCTATCTTAATCTGGGCATATATATCTCAATACATTCATATATCTTTATCTATCTTAATCTGTACATCTATCTATATATCTAATTATCTATTGCACTCTATTCTACATGTATTTATGTATATACAAAAAAAGTAATATTTACATTAATAGCAATAATACTCAATTCATCTTCTCATATTCAAAGAAAACCAAAATAATTCAAGTGGTTTTCAAAAAAAGGCAACCATACATACCTATTAATCTCTCTCTCACTCATTTTCTCTCTCTCTCTCTCTCTATATATATATATATATATATATATATGTATGTATGTATGTATATGTGTATGTGTGTGTGTGTGTGTGTGTATATATATATATATATATATATATATATATATAAAAGAAATATAATGTAGTGGTTCCAACGAGAGAAAAGTATGTATATTAAAAAGAAGAGAAGAGAGGTGTCGCAAACGTTTTTGGTTGTAATGTGGACTTATTTAGAAAAAATATTATGCTTTGTTTTCCATAATTTTACTACATGAGTTTCTGGTCTTGCGACCGTCTTCAGGTAAAACCGGAACTAAATAGATCATAACCCCACACACAAAAAACACACAACATACACACAAGGTGACTAAATATGTATGTGCGCTGATGTATGTGAGTGATCAAATCACTCACATACATCAGCGCACGCTCATATACGGGAGACACGAGGAGATATATATATGTATGCACACATTTATATATATATATATTATATATATCGCATGTTGACAAAACAGGGGAACTACTCACGAGCATGCACCCAAACCCCACACAACTTAGGAAGTACGTGTGTGTGTATGTACATATGTGTGTGTATGTATGTGTGTATGTGCATGTGTATACTGGTTCCATGTAGCTTGGGAAGTATGTGTGTGTGTGTGTGTGTGTGTGTGTGTGTGTGTGTGTGTGTGTGTATGTGTGTGTATGAACTGATTCCTTGTGGTGGGATGGTGTGTATGTGCGTATGTGTGTGTATGCGTGTATATGTACAAATGAGTTTACTAATTCCTCGTAGTAAGACAGTATATGTATGGAGGAAGAATATACGCACGCATATATACACGCATGCTGACAGAAACACACAAAAATGGAAACAGATCCAACAACACATAGGGGTCAGAAAAACATTAAAAGATAAAATGCTGATAAGTAATTCATTATTTCCCTTGGACCAACCTTAATTGTTTTATGACCCTTCGCGCAGAACTCTTCATTGCCAATTCAAGAAAGAAATTCAGATTACTAACTCAAAAACAGAAAATGTCTCATATCGAGAATATTTAACATTGAAAAAAATAAGGAAAAAAATAACTATTTTTAATAATATGTGGAAATCTCTGCTTTTACCTGAAGACGGTTGCGAGACCAGAAACTCATGTAGTAAAATTATGGAAAACAAAGCATATTTTTTCTAAATAAATCCACATTACAACCAAAAACGTTTGCGGCACCTCTCTTCTCTTGTTTTTAATATACATACTTTTCTCTCGTTGGAACCACTACAACCTCTTTCTTTTATATATATATATATAGAGAGAAATAGATAGATAGATAGATAGATATGTGTGTACATGTAATAAATTTTATACTTTCATGATGTGTTTGATGACTGAATATATTATTATTTATTTTACTCTTAATTGATGATGATTAATTAACTAACAATCTGTGTTAATTAACATTAAAGTAAATTGTTTTTGTGCTTCCACCAACAGAAATGCAGAACAAAAAATTGCAAATGATATTTTGGGCAAAGCCAGATTGTTGAAAGGTTACTACCCTGATGATAACTCTCTGTGTACTTTAAAGAACCAATACAAAAAATTAGATGTTTTCATGAATAAAGATTATTTTTCTTTGAAATCTAAAAGACTGCAACTGAAAGAGATGAAGAATAAATATTGTGTTCTGCCAAAATATCAAAAAAAAAAAAAGAAAACAGTTGACCAGGATATTTCTGAAAGATAACACTTTTAAGACAAGCAATCTTTGTTACAATATTGCTCAATAGCAAGACATAGCACATTAAAAGCAACAAATAAAATTTAACGTTCATTTATCTGTTTTTACTCTGACTTCCATAAATATTGCATCCACTCATCAGGTGACTTTATATTAAAATCATAAATTTAAAATTTATATTAAAATTATTACTTTCTTACTATATATATATATATATATATATATATAGAAAAAGTTGCAAATTAAAAAAATAATAATGTTTTTTATGAAAGTATTTATTTATTTATATATATTTGATATTTCAGAACGACCTCACTCTTTCTTCAGAAATAAGTGTTTTTAGAGGTTTGTTTACAAGTAGCGTCCATCGCGAGATGCGGACGTCACGTGATATGGAACACCACTGTGTTCAAATATTCTTAACGTAAATCTAACTGTAATAATATTTTAGATGTTGTTTTTTTTTAAACAACATCTAAAATATTATTACTTGTTCTTCTACTGTTCTCATTATTTTTGGTACAATATGTCACAGTTACAAAACCAGATATATGTAGACAAAGTTAAAAACAAATATAATAGTTTGGATGGGACCAGAAAACCAAAGTGGAACATCGTACGAGAAGCTCTAGCATAAGTGAGACAAGAAATAAAAAAAGTAGATGACAGATTAAATTCTTGAGATGATGAAAAAAGATAGCAAACAATTCCAAGGAATGGTACGGAATACAGAATATTTAACACAAACTTTAGGTACAAATGTAGGTAAGCAAAATATGAATGACTCAACAAAAAGTGTGCAAAGCTGGAAAGACTAAGCATAATAGATATATAGCAGGCATATATAAAAGAATTAAAAAAATAACAGGAAAAAAGATGTGATCATCAACAGGTTGCACAAAATCAAAAGAGGGAATTCTCATAATAGAAAAGAAAAACATACATCAAAGATGGAACAAAGATATTGGATGACATTTTCCTGAGGAATGAATGAAATTTGCCATATGCACAAATATAGAAGGACCTGAAATATTAAAATCTGAGATAAAATTAGCACTGATTAACAGGAACAAAGCAACAGGACCAGATAAAATTGTAATTGAGATGTTGGCAGCCTTAGATGATTTTGGCACCAACAAGATTATGGAAATAATAAATGAAATATATGACAGTGGTGACATACTGCAAGACATTAATAGATCTATCTTCATTGTGCCTCGAGAAGGCAGTACAAATGTGGAAGGATGTATACTTATGTTTCATTTTATAAGGTATGACACAAAGATTTATTTGAACTACTAGAAAAACTTTTTAAAAAACTAATGTTTGAATAATCTGGAATATCTGCTGGAAACAAACCACCTGCATATAGATAGAAAATGAATTGAGCAAATGCACAAAAACAGAAAGAAGCATGACAAGGATTCATTTTCTCACTGGATTTATTTTACATTGAAGCAATCCTAAGAAAACTAGAAGTCCTACCAGGATTTATTATTGATGAGCACAATCACTCATAAGGGTGTTAACAGACATCTAAAAATGTGACACAGAAATCTGACAGCACATTGGAATAGTGAAAGTTGCCTTCTAAAAGCTAAACAAAGTATTAAGAAACAGGAAAATTTTGTTAGAAATAGCAAAAAAGTGCAGAACTACTATATAATACCAATCCTTCTATATAAAAGTGAATGTTGGGTGATTTCTGCACAGATGAAGAGAAGACTTTAAGCAACAGAAATGTGATTCTATCAAAGGAAGCTGAGAATGCTATGAACAGAGTTTTAAGGAAAATAGAAACAAAAGGTACTTAGAATCAGAAAGAGACAATTGAAATTTCCTGGGCAAATAATGAGGAAAGAGTGCTTGGAGAATTTGATACTCACAGTATATACTGAAAACAAAGGAAAACCTACCTAATGAACTTGTGCAAATGGATGGCAGAACAGATAGTAGGAGGGATAGTAAGGGAGCAAACATTGCTCAGAGCTAAGGTGTGGAAAGCCATGATCGCCAATGTCTTGAAGTGACATAGCATATAAAAGAAGAATATATAAGAAGAAGAACCTTATAGAGATTTAAATTTGATATTTCAGAGGTACAAGTCTAAACCTAGGATGGATGGCTACTGTAATTTCAATAGATGCTTGTTGAATGTGAAGGATTTTCATGAACAGCCAATACTAACCCTAAGTAGGAATTAACACAGACTGCTCTTGTGAAGAAGTGCTGGGACCACCTCAGAAATAGGATTAGGCTTTTTGATATCAGCTATAGTTGCCAACCTGACATAGATTCATAGCATATTTTTACTACATCACGTGTGGTTCACTGTTGTTTGGTGAGCTAGAGGCATCACTTTGCCATTGGCTGTCCTCAGACAATTTCTCACTGAAAATAATCTTTTCACCAAGTTGAAGGTTTGCCTATAATAATAAATGGCACAGTATGTTGGATCTGTATTAGCCCAAATTTATTGTCTCCAACAGATAAATGTCACTGACCACTTGTCAGCAATGGAAAGAGCAGAGTGTGTAAGAGAACTTTCCTATTCCAGCCATTTTTAGGCCATTCTCTTATTTTGAAAGAGGAACTCCTTTTATTACTAGCACATTTCACCTTCTTGCTCATAGATGATTAGTCAACTCAAGGACCAATTAAAAGACTTCAGATATCCTGTTTTTTAAACCCTTTTTCTTGTGGTACTTGTGACTATCAATTGTCTCTGTCAAATATATTGCATTTCAAAAATACAATATATCTTCAACAATCTGTGTGGCTTTTTATTAGTAAAGGCAATATTTTTTTCTAGTTCTTATCCTTTATCTTAAATTACTCTCCTTTATCCTGCATCCACAATGTACTCATAAAAGGTATTAAAATCAGGAGTAAGGAGGGATGTCAAATCATGAGATGTAGACAATATTGCCATAGCTAAAGCAGGGTTAGTTTGTTTACTTAACAAGGAGAACCAGACTCTGTTATTCAGAGCTAGATTTAAAAAAAATGTCTGAGGTGATGAACATGACAGCTGAACTGTGTATGGAAGAATTTCAGAGCACCACAGAATAGCACATTGTCGGTGTTATATTGCTTGATGCACAATGTTTAACTACAAACGTAGGTATCTGTGAAGAATTTTGGAATTACTTTCAGAAGCCCTTCACTAGTGTGTCTGAGAAAATGCTGCTAAGTTTTGTTCTCTTTTCAGTGATCTTAAGGTTTCCAAAATGTTTCCCTAGGGTTTGGCAAATGTGCTAAATAAGAATAAACATGTTGAGAAATGCATAATTCATTTTCAGTCCATTACTGTGTTAAATACATTTTGGTTAAGATCTTAGCCAGTAAACTGCTGGGTTGTGTAATAGCTCTTGAACAGACTTGTGCTGTAAATTTATTATTGATGAGCACAATCTTAACAACATGAGATATGCAGGTGGCACTCATAAGGGTGTTAACAAACATCTAAAAATGTGACACAGAAATTTGGCAGCACATTGGAATAGTGAAAGATACCTTTCAAAAACAAAACAAAGTATTAAGAAACAGGAAAATTTTATTAGAAATAGTGAAAAGAATGCAGGAACTACTATATAATACTATATAATACCAATCCTTCTATATAAAAGTGAATGCACAGATAAAGAGAAAACTTTAAGCAACAGAAATATTGAATATTACTTGGTATATAATATGGTTCTGCTGGTCAATTCAGATAAGTTCAAGGCCCTGAATAGGTTGATCATTGTTTTTTGAAGCCTGACTTGGTTTTCTGGAGACATTTGCTGTATGATGTCCAAAGCAGTGGTAGAAACAAACTGATCAGAGCTTTTCATGATGTTCAGATTTATTCATCAAGCTTGTCCTCTTTTGCCCATGTTTTACATTCTTACATTAAAGTCTTCCCTGCACAGCTTGAGTAAACCTTCTCCTGTCAGATTTATAGTACCTGGTGCTACCACTCCATCTATACTGAAGATTCTCCACACTTATAACAACATTGGAAAGTCTACAATGAATTCTAATTATATGATGATAACAGGGACAAAAATGAACTGCAATGAAACTGTTGGTGTTCAAGTTGGATTCAGGGATATGCTGTCCTCTTCCAGTTAGGCCTGCCATGAAAAATACTTGGTGTCTGATTTGTTACTGCCCTCTAGTGTGAGAAGAATTGATAAGTAGTATGGAAAAACATCAAAGCTGCATTTAACTTGTGGTTTCAAAGGTGCTTTTTTTTTAATGCGGGGGGGAGGGGCGGAGACAGATATGCACTTCACAAACCTGTCTTCTTATCCTTTACCCACTATCTTTACGGTACTGCCTAAACTAACTGAGCTTGAAAGAGGCCTGTTTAAACTCCATTGGGCTTACTAGTCTCCTGTGGTGCCTCCCAAGATCTGGCGCCACCATAAATTCAAGGGCAGCCAATTCATCTGCATACCTTACAAGTTACATTTTCTAATATTGAAAGAATGACGAAAATGGCAGATTCTATTTTTTGGGGCTTTGAGGAGATGTTTGTCCCAAAATGAGTACCTCTTCTTTTATGAATGCAATTATGCTCTGAGGATCTTCTTCTCTCGAGTGAAAAGCTAGCCTCTCTGAAACTGGGCTGTTGTAAAGGAAGGTATTATATAAAGTGCTAGTCAGGGTGCTTGTGAGGTGCTCTGTTCAAGAGTAGAAATACCTTAATAATGATAATGCTGGCTGGTAATGCAAAGTATGTTCAGCATTAAAAAAAATTATTTTGCTGTGTAGTTGATTGTTTTATAAGAATGTGTCCATTAGAGTATTTGAGGAAACTCCATGCATGTTTTCTTTCAGTGTGTAGTCATACATTTGCTAAGAAGGCTTGTTGAAGGCTATATGGTTTGCATACTTCAGGTAGTTTTTATCATTTTTTTTTGTTTTGTAATCCAGTTCTGTCTCTAGCTTGTTGTTGTTAAGTTGTTACATTGCATGATACAAACAGGTACTCTATTTTTCTAAGCAGGATGTGAATGGTGATATGGATGACTAAAGTGAAGTAATTTGGTAGCAGTTTGTCCTTTTCTTTTCATCATTTAATCACTTGAGTGGCTTGATAAAATAAGGCTATCCAGCAGACTTTGGTGAACAGTGGGTAAAAGTAGTAAGACTATGTTGAGTGAAGGGGCTAATTTAGTGGGATATTGAGCTTAAAGGTTAAGAAAGGAATTTTGAACTTTTGAAAAGATGGTTTATCCTAACCCAAATTAAAAGTATTTATTTTTCAATCAGTTAAATTATTATTATATCATATTAGAGAGTTAGAGTAGAAATACATACTAGTGAACTATTGTACATATATTTCCCAATGTTTAACTCATTCCATTCTCCTCAAGAACTTGTAAATAGGGGTATAATTAGAATTCAGATACTTTCAAAATAGGTTGTTTTTTTTATTCAATTTGAAAGTATTAAAGCGAAGTAGTGTACAAAAGTAGGTTGAATTGAAAAGTTCTTTCTTACTGTTATCAATTATCAAATAAGTTAGTTTCCTTTGATGTTAGATAGTATCAGGTTTCTCCTTACCATTGTGGAATGTAGCAGCATGATTGTTGGCTTCAGTGTTCTGAGTAACTCTGTGTATGGTTATGCTATTAAGTGTCTCTTTAAATGATCAGCCTGCATAAAAGTGGAGTATATGGATGAATTTCTTGAATCTCTTTTTAAAGCTTTTTTTATTAACTGAATGAGTCATTGCTGGGTTTTAATTTCCAATGTGTTACAAGCTGCCAGAGTGAAAACTTCCATTAAGATTTTTATTAAGGAACTCTGCTGACACCAGTACCACAGGGGCAAGCAGAATAATTGGAATCAACTTTCATAATCATGTACTTCTCATAAAACCTCTTCTAATAAGAACTTATCAATCTTTGGCAGACATTTCATTTATTTGAAGCAATTATATTCTAAGACATCTATCTCATTTCTGAGTTATGTTATTTTTACTTGTTAAACATACCTACTCTCGTTTTTCATAAATGGACACTCCTTGCCTGTGTTTACTGAATTACTTTTTTTTGTCTTTCTTTTGTCTTTCTTCACAATGACATCGACAAATGTGAGGTGAACACTTTCTGTCTTAGCGATATAAGCTATCAGATTTTTTGTTGTGAGTCCTGAAGCTGAAGGTTATGAAGACATTTTATTATATGAAAATTAATATTAAATACATAACTATGTTGGGGAAGGATTCCTTGGGTCACCGTTTGAATAAAAAATATGAGAGAAAAGATTGTTGCATGTTCAAATAAAATTATATTTATTTATTTTAAATGTAGGAGACACAAATTTTAACTGTAATTGCTTATCATGAAATGAAAGTTAGAAAGATTTTTTCTTTGGCTGTAAGGAAATGAACATGAATAATAGTCTTTCAGTGAGGAAGAGAGAAAGTGGAGTTGAGAGATAAGATCAAAGGGAGTTTGCTTTGATGAGAAAGACAAGACGTCGAGGTTGACTCGTGTCTTTTTAATGCTGTCACACGTTCTGTCGAGTTGAATGAATATTTGGTTTTTACGCTGCAGAATCCTGTGTTTATTTACTGGCAGGAACTAATTTTTATTAAATTGAAAATTTGAAGTATGTTTGAAACCCGGAAGGCTGCGCGGAGCCCTTGTGAGGTGTGTTTAATTTTGTCATATGCTCCTTTGATTTGACGTTGTTCACTTTTCCACTTACTCTCTACAAATACATAAATAAATAAATTAAATATTGAAAACTGCCCCGGTTTGAGACTTGGAAGTAAGGAAGGTAACCCTGTGTTTTCTCCTCCAATAATTAAAAAAAAAAAATTTTAATTTATATAATCATTTTCAATTTTTGATATTGCATAACTATTTTGACTTATGAAGATAAGTAAAAACAACGTTACTAATAAAAATTATGACACGAAATTTTTTTTAAGGAAAACGATATTTTAAAATGAGATCAAGAAGATTTTACTGATGGAAGACCAGACGATAAATAATTGCTGGTAAAAATTAATCATACTTTTCCAATCGAAACAGCAATCAATGTAAGTTTTTTTTTCTCAGTCAATAATATAGACATAATGGACCCTGAATTAAATAAATGCATTGCTAAAAAAAAAATAAATAATTTAACTTAAATTATTTAAGTCAAAGAAAAAAGTAAGTAAAAATTTTTTAAAAATGGCTGGAAAACTTTGTTGTTGTTTTTGGTAAAGAAAAAATAGTAATTAATTCATTTGGATATAAGTTTGATTTTTGATTTATAATCATTATTTGTGATTATGATTGAAATAAAAATAGTTTTAATGATTCTTTGTTCTTTTCTTAAACATTTTTTAAAACGTGGGAATAATTTAAAAAAACAAAAAATACATTTTTGTAACAATTGACACTTAAAAAAAAATTAAACTTCATGGTTTAAGAATTTTGGTTTCAGGTTTCTGGTTTAATTTTTGATTCATCATGAATGGTTTTCATAAAAACTGACGAAGTACGAAAGTTGTCAAACGTGTTAAAAAAATCTAATGTTTTATAAAAATTTTATAAAACATTATAATTTTATAATAAAATTGAGGCATACATTTTTTTTCGATCATAAAACATTGGCAAGAAGAAAACTTATTTTTCCAACGCGTTTCGTTCCCTCAAAAAAATAGGTACTTAATGTAAAAATTCACTAAAAAATGAGGTTCTGGCTACAACATGAAAAAAATGCCCAAACTAAAACTTAATTACTTAATTAATCCTTTTCTTATTAAGAGGTAAGATCAAAGGATTTTTTATGTAGAATTTTTATCTTTCTTGGAATCTTGTAAACTTTGGTTAAAAATCTTGTTTTTTTTTTGGGGGGTGCCTCAACACGAGACCTTTAAAAAAAAAAAATCATAAATTTGGGAAATTTGAGCATTTTTGTTTTTTTATAGGGAAAAACAGTGATTTGGAAATTATTTCAAAATGAAAGGTTATATCTCACTATTTCAATAGTAAAATGATGTGACCTAGTTGCTAAACTAGTACTATGCTTAAATTCATACTATAATATTCCTTACATCAAAACAGCACATTCTTACTTACCATTTTTACTACAATACCACAATACTAAAATGTGACAGAAACATCAGTTAACCAGACAAAATTAATGCAGGACTGCATACAATAATTGAAACAATCACTCAACCATGTACCCATACAACAACAAATACAAAAGCATGTCTGAAAGATGAAAAGTGACCTGCATCTACAAGAGAACTAACATCTCTGTCACCTAACAGGGGAGAGAAGGGGAAATTAAACCAAAGAAAAAAGGGGAGAAAAATGAATGGGGCCAATGAGCATAAATCCCCTAAGTAAGTTAACTTAAGGGAAGAAGCTAAAACAAAAAATAAAACTAATCTACCCTATTTGGGGCTGGGTTTGCCATTGTTCAGTCCAAAGGACCAAAATTCTTATATGTGACTGACATCAAGATGCTTGACACAGACACAAAATACTCACCTACCTTTCATCAAATTCTGATGAAGAGAGTCACTACCTTCTCAATTTGATATTGACTACAACCTACTACTTAAAAAACAAGATTAGTTGGGAAGATGTAAACTCATTATCCTCATGGAATTCCTTCTGTTGTGTCATCCACACCTCTACTTGCATAACACTCAGTAAACAAAAGAGCAGTGTTTAGCCTTCATCAATGGTGGGTACCACATTGCTACAGACAGAACTAGCTTTGAGGATGAAAAACTTACCACACAGCATGCAAACCATGACGTCCTCAATTAATTTGCACAATGGACATACTACACTGCAGTGGTAGACGGTATGTTTGATGGTTTCCTCCCACTTACCACAGCATATGCAATCTGATGAAATTGCCAGTCCTGCTGAACAAAGCCTCTTGCCAACCCAGAGGGCTCTTTGAGCCATCAGCCAGTTAAGTGATGCCTCATCATTAGTGAGGCATTTAAACCCTGTCACTCAAGGCTATAGGAAGCAAAACTCCTACTTCATCAGTCCGATATTGTCTATCAATGACTGAATATCAGAGAGGCCATCTGTTGTCTATAAGAAGAACCTGAAAGTGTTTTGACATTCACAATAGAAGGAGCATTTGCTTCAGGGTAAAAAGCAAGCCTCCTCCTTGCATAAGGGCTCTCTCCTCATGAATGAGAAGTTCTTATGGGTGTCTTCCTTCCAGAATTTGCCATCACCATCTGATTTGTACTAAACCAAGTAGTATAGTAAACATAATTGGAAGCACAAAGTTTTGGTAAAGGAAAATGGAGTAGAAGCACAAACTTCTGCCCTCCCGTTTAATGAAAGATTCCTCGAGAACCACATATAAGCTCCAGCCTAAGCCTTCTCCCACATGTCTAACCAGTTCATTTCCAACTGGAGGTTGGGACCAAGTCAGATGCCAAGTATCTTGTAAGGCCTGTCCATCTGGAGGAAAAACTAGAGATGAGAAACTCTCTTCCACGTGCACAACTGCAAACCAGCAGGATTATCACAGTTGATCTTGGCCCCTGTCACTATTTTGTACCCTCTGCTTGTTATGGATATGTTGTCAATATAGGCAAAGTACCTGGCCGAGATGGTAGCACCAGGTAATGTGATTCCATATAAGACTGGATTCAACTTCACCTTATGAAAGAAAGGCTCCAACACAAGCATGTAGAGCAAAGGCAAGAACAGACAACCTTGATAAATGGAGCAAGACAATATGAAAGGTTCCAATCTTACTCCATACACTTTCACCAGCACATCAGGGATCACGTATGGCTAGCTAAGATCTTGGTCAAAATCTTTAACTCTGTGTTCAACATTGTTAAGGGCCGAAAATTCAATCTCATCCCCTCTGTTTTTGTCTTTGCATAGCAACTTGATCACACCCCTGGTGAAATGTTTAGGTATAGACCCTGCTTTATCCAGTTATTGAAATTCAGTTCCAGCAAGGGAACAAACACTGATGACTCCCTCAAGTACATTTTGTAAAGTAGACCATCAAATCCCAGAGCTTCATCCCAGCCAACAAGATTCAGCATTTCCCAGATCTAAGACTCTGTATGCAGTTCAGGAACCATATTAATTACCTCAGAAGACATTGTTTTTAACCTCGCCGTAACTACCAGAATCTGATCCTTGTTGAGAAGCAAGCTCTTTCCTAGTTATGGCTAATCCCCACTATCTCCAAACTGTATAGCCCATCTACTCTAGCTTTACATGCCATTTGCACTGCTAATCTATCTAAGTTGAGCCTTTGACTAAAGTCAGCAGCAAGCAACCTAATTCTAGATTTCAAAATAAACCACAATTTATTCCCAGCAACATCCCCATCAATTCCTGCTGTAGTGTTAGTAGTAGCTATTTTGGGAAATCATTCTCACCAAATAATCAGCCATCCTACCCTTAGGCCTAAATTTACAAGAAATGGGCAAGCCTATGATCACTGAATACTATAGAATGGAAACTTGGACAACCTAAGAACCTTATGTTTGTTTGGCTAACTAGAACTCAGTCAATGCAGCTAGATTGCACCACTTAAACCAAGCTGCTCTTATTAGTTCAAGTTCACATTACATCCCACAGGTACTCATTTTGATGCTTATCAACTTGTCGCTAGAGTTAAGAAATAGCATCACGTACTGGTTCCTAGTACAGGGTCTTTTCCCTATATGGTCTAAATTGGGGTTAGGGTTGGCATTCCAGTTGCTGCTAAAACAACCTGACAAGGTGTTGTCAAAGATGACTCGATCCACCAAAACAAACCAAATTGTTCCACATGGTCATTGGGTGCATAAACCCCAATGAGATGAAGTGCCTTATCCTTTATGGTAACATTCAGCACGCAAAGTCTGCCCACTGAATTTGTGAAAACAAGAACACATACCGCTGTCAGAGATTTGTTCACCAGCCAGGAAAAACTTCTTGAGTGGCCATCAAAATATTCAGAGAAGAGGTGAAACTTCCTCAACAGAATATTCTTGTTGTCACAAGCTGAAAACTGGGTCTCTTGTACACAACAGACATCCACCCTGAGGCTCTGGAGATTGTGAATGAGCCTTGCTCTGTGAGACTCCAAACCTCAGGCTCCGGGCATTCACACATGGCTGGGTAAAGGATACCAACGACCTGTTCCATTGAGCCTTGACCCATCACAGTCTTGATAATGCCATCAAGAGACAGGCTGCCAATATCCCAGGGGAATATAAGTTTTAAAGCTCTATACAGGGAAGGGTGAAAAAAAAAATGGGGAAGCTTCCCTGAACAAAATTGCTTCAAATGCTTCACATTGTTTTCATTGAAGTAGGTTAGTGGTAATAACATGTTGGAGGCTGCATTTGATTCCTCATTCATGCCCTAATATCTCCCATACAGCTTAGCCTAATGTCACTACTGTCAAAACTCTTTTTGCTTTAGGAAAGTTTTTAGGGTTTTCAAATTCCTTATTTTTACTTGTTTTATATTAAAGAGGCATTTTAAGTTCTTCATTTTTTTTTATGATTGTGATAGGACCTTTTCACTTGTTCCTGGGACATGTTCCAGATATCATCCCTGAATCCATGAGGAGGTTTGATGATTTTTTTTCTGTTTCTCAGTGGTGATGTTATTTTCTGGACCTCTTTGCCTTTTTCCACTGTCAATTTTTTTGGGGTGATTTGGAAGATGTTAGAATTGGAGTTGAAACAAGTGTGGTATTGGAAGGAGTAGAAGGGACTGTTGAAGGTAAAGGAGCTTTTTTCATGAGTTCATTTTGGAATGAGTAGGAGTTACAGACCTTAGTAGAAGTGGATTTAATAAACAATGGGAAAGATAGGGCAGAGGAAGAGGAGGCCTGCCACCTCCACCCACACTGGCAAAGATTTCTTTCCTGCAGTGTCTCAATTTTTTTGTTTCCTGGGCTGTAATTTTTTAAGTCTTTCATTTCTTAAGTATATGAAGCCAGGGCCTCACCCTTAGAACTAGTAGAGGGAGTGGGCCTCTTTGTGTGTTTATCCCTAGGACTGTGGCCTTGTTGTCTGGCACTTCCCTCTTCCCTACCAACAACTAGCCATTCCACATTTTCTTTATTCACATTTGCACTTGCAACAGGCAAAGGTGTGTCAAGTAATGAAGGCCACAAATGGGACGCAACCATAGATTTTACCACTCCAGTCCCAAATACTGTAATGCCCATTACAGGCACTGTGGTATAGGAAGACAGAACATGGCAATTTGTATTGCATTTAAATTTTTGAATATTGTAAGTAAAAGAGAAGTAAGAAAATGGAAGAGAATTCTACAGGCAAGAAGTGCAAGTAAAGAAACTATTAGAAGAAAAATTAAGACAGAGGGAAGCCATATTACAGTGGTGAGAAAGTGACTAAAGTTGAGATACCAAGTCAGAACTGGTAACAAAACCTTCTTTGGATTTGTCAAGAATCTCAAGATTGGTGTAGGAGCACAGAGGTGATAGCAATATTTAATGCACAGATGAATGGTAGATTTATAAAGGTGCAAAATTGTTATTATTAAAAATACACCTTTAAGTGCATCGTCAGTGTTGTTGCTCCCATGTCACTAGAAGTTTCGGGTCTAAAGAAACAACAGACTTCTTCGATGGGCGACCCGACCAAATATGATCAGTATTCGGCCTGCACCCAGAATAAAATTTGCTACTAGCTTTAGGACATGCATTATATAAGTTCCCCCAGAAAATGGCAATTAATCAAGACTTCATTTGGGCTATTTGATGTTATATAATGGGTATGCTTAGTTGCACTGATTTTCCTACATGCGGCCAAGACAGAGTGTTTTTTGGAAGAAGAGAAGAAAACAAACCAATAAATATATATATATATTAATAAAATAAAAACAATTTATTATATTGGCTCATCTTACGACTTACTTTTCTTTCTCTTCCTCCCATTTTAACTTCTTTATTATATCTTATTTGTTTGGTCTTTCTCTTTTTATAACTTTCCTTTTTCTTCTTATTTTTTCTTAACTACGCTTAACAAAATGTTTAGAGTGATTAAAATGACTTTGACTATTTACAAAAAGAAAACTCCTAAAATGCGGTATGAATAATTTGGTTGATACTCCTATAAATTCCGTTTAAAAACTAAGAGAAATAACATATAACTAAAATTGCTTAAAAATACATTAACCTAGATATTTACATGTTAATCACTAGTTAAAAAAAAAAGAAACCATAATAACATGTAAATTTTAGTTAAAATATGTTACTCCCCCAAAAAAATTATCCTTAATGGAAGAAATTCGTTTAAAAACTAAGAGAAATAGCATATAACTAAAATTGCTTAAAATAATCAAGATATTTCTTTACATATTGAATAATAGTTAAAAGAAAAAATAGCATGTAAATTTAGTTAAAATAAGTTACTCCTAAAAAAATAATTCTCCTTAAAGGAAACCGATTGAAAAAACAAGTAAATACAAAAAAAACAAAAAAATGGGTAATTATGAAAAAAAAAAAAGAAAAAAAAATTGCGAGTAAAATAAAGGAAAGATTACGTGTAAGAATATTTTTGTAATAAAATAAATCTACTCAAATGACCAGTAAAACACAAAAATGAAGTTGAATATGTGACTGAATGCAACTCATAAATTGTTTCTCTGAAGCTTCTCGTCATCTATATATACAATTTTAACATACATATATACAAATCTATATTACACTTTTAAGCTTTAAAATTATTTAATGGTGGTATTTATGACACATGTTCATCTACACTGGGAATGTTCGTATTTTTAGTAGTTTTGGGCCACTCATTAGCCCTATTTATTCACAACCACCTGGTGGCCTTTTCGATGGACTCCAGGAGCATTTGAATTGCTCGCCTTCTTTTTTGTCCAGTTATCCTTAGTCTAGTAATGGGCTCGTATCATTTACTGTCTGGCAAACCCTCTACAGCCGATCTTGACCGGGAAACAATGAGTACACCATCCTTTAGTTCTGTAATCGTCTAAGAGTCCTTGATATTTACTGTACTTTCTCTCATTAGCCTCTTGCATATGCTCCTCCCATGGGACAGTTAACTCCAGCAAAATAATCTGTTTTGTGACGTCCGAATAAATGATTATGTCTGGACGGAGTTTGGAGGACAATATATGTGTAGGGAATTTGAATTTTTTCCCAAGATTGACTCACATCTGCCAATCCGACGTGGACGATAACAGTGAATGGGATCCTGCAACCTTCTTACTTGGCTTTGAACCTGCTTTAACAAAGCGGATAGCTCTTCTTTCTGGGACGAGTTTATTGCTTTGCAAAGCTTCAACAATAATGAGCGCTGTTGCCTCTAAAACCTTGTCATGATGCCATCGATAGCGCCCGTCTGTCAGTGCAGTTCTGCACCTGCTCAATATGTGTTGCAGTTATCCCCTCCCAGAGCACAAGGGGCACTTTGGTGAATCTATTTTTCCCCATAAGTGTAGGTTGGTCACGCTTGGTAATATGTCATACACCATCTGAACCAGGAATCTAGATCGACTGAAGTTGATATTCCAAAGATCTGACCATGACACTTTTCAACACTTTTTTGGATTCTAGTGAGAAAAATTTTCTTGCAGGACACAGTGTACAAACTTTCCTAGAAGTAAACTTAACAATTGACAATATAATCAATCCACTTCATGTCAGTGGAAAATGTGAGACCAAAAAGGTGCAATAAGTCACTTTCTTGGGGGTTAATATCAGTCATGCTGATGGAAAGAAAAAATAGTTTTCTATGGTCACAAAAAATAGTATTTTCATTTTGGAAGTGTTCAAATTTAACAATCTATTTTTTGGTCCCAGTTAACAACTGATTGAAGGTAATTTTTAAGAGCTGCTGCCACTTTTTAATTTATTGGACCTAACAGACTTGCTGTTAAGACAGTAGTAAATAGTTGTCATCAGCATAAATACTGAGTTGGGAACTGATGAAATTGGGAAGGTTATTGTTGAAGATGAGAAACAAAGTAGGTGCATTAATGTGAAAGGATCTAGAAGAGTAGCTGTTCAACACAATTTTCATTAGACTTGTGAAGAAGACCAGTATGCCAAGCCTTCTCAAGTGCCTTTGAGATATCTAAAAGCCCCAGCCCGAGTTTCACATTTTTACCTAAAGCTTGATGGACTTTTTCACTAATAACATATCAGTGGTTGACCTAGAGAAGCAAAAGCCATAGTGTTTGTCTAAAAGAAGGTTGTGAGAAGCTTAAGCAATTTGATTAGAGCCTCTAGTACTTAGACAACTACTCTGGCTATAATTGAGGGATCAAAATGTTTATGAGAGTTCTTAAAGACTGGAACTACAGAATAGCATTTCTAACAAGCTGGAAAGAAAGAAGCGACAAGGAATTGGTTATAGAGTTTAGAGAGAACAGGAGCCAGTTCAGCAGCATATTTCCATAGGACAATTGCAGGGATACTATCAAATCCACATGCCTTGTGAGGATTTAGTTTGGATTTGATAGCAGAAACCATGGATAGAGTTATATGCATATCACACAATAGAGATTCCATTCAAGGTAGAAAATGAGGTAAAGCTACTTCTGATGAGTCAAGGTGGTGGGTTATCAGCAATAGATAGCAACATTTCAAATTGATTGAAGATAGGAATGATTGAGGCTTTATTCTTGCTTAACACTCATAGCTGAAAGTTATCATTAGTACCAAACTTTTGAGAGGCTATACTGAATTATTCTATCAGTGAGCAGCTTCTTAGCCTCAGGAAAGATGCTTACAATTATTACGAGTAGATAGAAAGGCTTTTGTAATATACACTGCTGGCCCAAATCTTAAGGCCAATGAAAATAGAGATAAAATAAACTTTTTGCATTGTTAGACTCAACCGCTTATTTGAGTAGAGCATAAAAAAATAAAAGGAAAAATAAAAATGAAAAAATTTAGCATTTAATTTGGAAAATTTGAATATTGGGAAATTAGGCTAAAACAAGGGGTAACAACAATATGTTTTCTTACCAGACTTATTCACCCTATACAATGAGGTGATTCTGAGAGAACTAGAAAACCTGCCAAGATTCATTTATTGTTGGCCACAATATTAACAACATAGGATATTCAACTGACACAGTGTTGATAGCAGATATAGAAAGGAAGCTATAAAGACTCCTATAGAATGTAGTGAAGGAAAGTGAGTAGCAAGGATTAAACATCAACTACAAAATGTCCCAAAATGGCTTCCATGGCATAATCTCATGGTTTAAGGTTTGGACCCAAAAATTCACTGACCAAAAATCAGCAAATTTAGCTTTGCAGAACTTCTGCACCTTTTTGGCTATGTGTTTTGGGGTACTGTCATAGGTCTACATGTACCATATATACTTGAGTATAGTGAGAGTTCTTATGATCAGTTTTACACAAAATATAGGGGGTTGCACTATACATGGGTAATTTTTTTTTTGAAGAGGTTAAAAATCGTGCATTTTCTATGCCTGGTTACATTATACACAAGTAAAGTTTTTTCTGGAGGGTTTAAAATTCATGCAAATAATTCAGAGGTCACACATATAAGATCTGCTTTCAAGGCTCAATGCATTCAGGGATGGTTTTCTGTCTTAAAGAGTAGTTATTTGAGCTACTATTGTTTTTCTTTGAGCTTGAACCAATCTAGCCATTCTCCTCTGACTTCTTTCATTAACAATGGATTTCTACCCACAGAAATTGAAATGTTTTGCTTTTTCTGACCATTCTCTGTAAACTCTACAAATGGTTGTGTATGAAAATCCTAGTAGATCAGCATTTTTTGAAATATTAAAACCCATTCATCTGGCACCAATGATCATGTTGCATTCAAAGTCACTCAAATCATCTTTTATCTCCCATATTAATGCATGAAATGAAATTCAGTATGATTGCATGATCATCTCTAAATGTTTATATCCATTAAATAGCAGGAATATCATTGGCTGATTAGAAATTTGCATAAGCGGCCATTCAGTGAATGTATGTATGTATGGATGTATATATATATATATATATATATATGAAAAGTGTGCATATAAATATAAATAAATATATATAATTATTTATATATTATATGTGCTGGATTATGAGAAAGCGCTCAATATCAGAGATAGAGCTAACATATTTGGTTGGATAGATGTGAGTTTGTGACCCTGGGTTTCATTTATCGTCAGACAAACTGATTAATTTTTTTAAAATTTTGGGTTTATGTAGCGTGTATTGGTGTTATTATAAATAAACATCGATGTATGTTATACGCCCTAATGGAGTATGCAGACATATACATACTTGGTCGTCCGTTGGGACTCATACATATATAAACATATGTGGACAGTTTGGATATGACATATGTATGTATACAGGTGGTGTTGTGTCTATACATACGCATTTGCATGTTGAAATTTAAAGATTGGAAGTGTAGCGAAAATTTCTCGTGAATGTATACATGTCATATTTTTCCACTGAATAATATTTCCTTGCATGTGTGTATATACGTGTGGTGGGGTTTGTGTAAAATTATGATAGGTAAAAATTATTATTATTTATATTTATTTTTAAATTTTTGAAAAAAAGGAGGTTTATTTGTTATATTTAAAGCTGGTTATTTGTTTGTTTTTGATGACTGTGTATATATAACAGGTGGTTTATAATCCTTATTAGTTATTTTATATGGTGATATTTAATATTTAATATGCTGGGTGAGAAGGTAGTTTATGTTAATAATTATAGCGGGTTTATATGATATGATGTGATAGTAATGTTGTAGGGGATTGGAGACAATGATAATATAATTATCTAATAGTTATTGTAAATTGGTAGAAGTGATTAGTAATGGGGGTGGGAGAATGATAAAACCATAAATGTAGTTATAGTGGTGGTAGCTTGAACTGAAAAAGTGGTTGTTGGTGTTTTATTTTATTTTTTTGTTATATGTATTAATTTATTTTGGTATAAATCCTGATAATAGGTATTCTGTGTAAAAATTATGATAGTTGAAGATTGCTATAATTTTTAATTTTTAATTTTAATTTTACAAAAAACATTATTGTTATTATATTAAAGCTGGTTAGTTCCTTGTTTTTTTAGTTTTTTGATGACTGTGTATATGTGACTGGTATAAATTTCAGTTTGTAATCCTTATTGGTTATTTTTATGGTGATATTAAATATGCTGGGAGAGGGGTAGTTTACGTTAATAATTATGGCGGGTTTATATGGTAATGGTAGATGTGGTGTAATAGTAATGTGTAAGGGGGTTGGTGGCAATGATAATATAAGTGGTTAATATTTATTGTAAATTGTTAGTAGTGATTAGTAATGTTGGTGGGAGAATAATATTTTTATTTTATTTTCTATATTTATTTGTTTATTTTTATTTATTTTGGTATGAATCCTGGTAATGAGTATTTATTCTCATGGTTACATATGGAAATTATATCTGATCTTATTGTTTTTTTTTTTTTGTTTTTTTTTTAAGGTATTAAATATGCTGGGGGAGTAATATACATTAATGATTATAGTGGATTTATATGTTAATAGTATATGTGATGTGTAAGTGATGGTGTTGGGTGTTGGTGGTAATGATAATATTATTAGTTAATAGTTATTGTAAAGTGGTAGAAGTGATTACTAATAGTGGTGCAATGATAATAACGATAGATGCAATTATTTTGAGCTGATTGTTGGTGGTTTGTCTTTTTTATCCGTTTGGTAGGAATTCAGATAATAGGTACTTGTTCTCATGCCTACATTTGGAGATTATCTCTGATTTTTTGTTTAGTAAATTCTTTTGCGGTTTGTGTGATATTATTGCTACTTTTTCGTGTAGGCAAAGTAGACATTTTTTTGTAATGTTGCTGTAGGCAGGGGCTTTTTTCAATATTTCCCAACTTATTCTTGGTGTGATATTTTTTGTCTTTTGCTGCCATATGTATATAGAAAGTGTTGCTGTTCGAATATTTCCTGTTGGTGAATAAAAGGTTGTGATTGTTATTCCTCATCTTGAATGGACCTTCGGTATATATTGATGTAGTGCATTATGTTGTTGTTTGCACTTACCTTGGCCTTGTATATTGTGTTCGTAAGTTGGCAATTTCCTGGAGTGGACATGTTGTTCTATTTCTGCAGTTGCATATTGGATCCTTGGTTTCATTTTTGTAGGTTGTCATTTTTTTGTTGTGGCTTTTGATTATTTCTGTTATGTTTTATTTTTTGTTATTTTTGTGCAGCTGTAACTGATCTTTACGTTATTTTTGTTAAATATTTTTGATAATTTGTTTGTTTCAGTGAAGTGTTTTTCTATTAAGTTTAGGAATATCTTGCCTATGTTCATTTTAACGGTTTTGTTATATGGTGGATTAAACCAGATGAAGTTTCTCTTTCTGTTTTGGCTGTGGAGGTATATATTGTAGTTGTTTGTGTAACCACTTGCTTTTAGTGCTTCATTGTATGGTGCTTTTTTTTGCTATTGAAAATGTGTATGTTAGATGAGTTCTCAGATAACTGATTGATTTTGGTATTTGTTTGATGATAGAAGGTGGATGGTTGGAGGATGTGTATACGTAAGTTGGGGTGTCATTTTTTTTTGTACGGTTCATTTGTGTTGTTGATCAGGTTAAGAGTGACGTCAAGGAAGTTTACTGTTGTTGTGCCTGCATTTATCTCTATTTTGAATCCAATATTTTTTAGGGCGTTCACTATTTTCTTCCTGAATTTGTCTAATTTGGGGCCATTGGATTCCCTTATTAAGATAAGACTGTCATCTCTGTATAATCCTGTGTCCTTTCTCTCCAGGATTCTGGCCAGGTATAATAGAATGAGTATGCCCAATGAATTATCCGTCCATGAGTTTTACATTTAGTTGTGCCAGTTGTATAGCTTCATTTACTTTTCAGTTCAAGCTACAACCACTATAACTACATTTATAGTTTTATCATTCTTCCACCACCATTACTAATCACTTCTAACAATTTACAATAACTATTAAATAATTATATTATCATTGTCTCCAATAGCTTACAACATTACTATCACATCATATCATATAAACCCGCTATAATTATTAACATAAACTACCTTCTCACCCAGCATATTAAATATTAAATATCACCATATAAAATAACTAATAAGGATTACAAACCGAAATTTCTACCTGTTATATATACACAGTCATCAAAAACAAACAAATAACCAGCTTTAAATATAACAAATAAACCTCCTTTTTTTCAAAAATTTAAAAATAAATATAAATAATAATAATTTTTACCTATCATAATTTTACACAAACCCCACCACATGTATATACACACATGCAAGGAAATATTATTCAGTGGAAAAAAAAAAATATGACATGTATACATTAGAAATTTTCGACTACACTTCCAATCTTTAAATTTCAACATACAAATGCGTATGTATAGACACAACACCACCTGTATACATACATATGTCATATCCGAAACTGTCCACATATGTTTATATATGTATGAGTCCCAACGGACGACCAAGTATGTATATGTGTCTGCATACTCCATTAGGCGTATGAACATACATCGATGTTTGCATTAGTATGATGACACAACGACTAGGTTTCCCCCACCATTTCCATGGAATCTACATAAACCCAAAAATTTAAAAAAATTAATCAGTTTGTCTGAGGATCACTAAAGCGTGAAATAGGGTCACAAACTCACATCTATCCAACCAAAATATATATATATATATATATATATATAGATAATATTAGTGGTAAATATACACATTATGACCATGGAATATTAGTGTTTAAGCCTTTTTATTATATATATATATATATATATATATATATATATTTGTATAATTGGGCAGCAATCCATCTTTTATACAAGCTTCATTAATGATGATTGACGGGATACTGCAATTAAGTTTTTTATTTAATTTTACTTGTATTCATTTAATTGTTTTCTTTTCTGAACATAAATAGTGTTAAAATTGTCCAAATGTTTTGCACATCCAAGCACTTTAAACTATTCTTTTAGGCATTATTAAGGATGATTTTTATTTTTATCTGAATGCATAGATTTTTTATGTATGTATCTAGAGTTATAGGAATGTTTTTATTTTATTTTTATTTTTTCCGAAAAGGGTCAACACATTATGCCTGTGTTCATAGTTGATGTTATTGAATATTCGTTTTTTCTTTTCATTATTAGTGCTTCCATTATTTTTAGTCTTTTTTTACATGAGGATGAGGCTATTGTTCTTGTAAAGTATGGGTTTCCATGACTGTTTAAATGAATCCTAATTGAGCTATGTCCATATATATATATATATATATATATAAAATATGGAAAATTTTCTCAAAGTATTTTTATTAAAAAATAGATTATGTCTTTTCATTTAGTCAGATTTTGAGAACTGGCTTTAGTTCAGGACCTTTCAGGCCACTCATATATATATATATATATATATATATAAAAATATATATATATATATATTTACACACATGTGTGTATGCGTTTGAGTGCATTTTCATGTTTGTTCTGCAACCTTGCTATCACAAAAAAAATTTTGAGTTATTTATTTCAAAAGAAAATTTTGTGTATAATAAAAATTAAAACAAAATTTCTTTTTTCTTTCAAAACAGATTTTGTTATATAAGTTGAGGTTAAAAAATCTGATGGAAATAATATTATTGATTCTCTCTTTTTTTTAGCAACCAACTTAGATTTCTAGTTTTTGTTTTGTCTTGAATATTTTAAAGATGTCTCATCTGCAGGATTTTAAACATTTTAGCACATGTGCTTTTTATATTTTTTATCCCCTCTCTCTCACTAGCCAAGCATTCATAACACTTATACTCCAAAACAAATATTTTCCTTATCCACAACATTATGTCCTTGAATTTGACAAAAATTCCTCACTTTGTAGCTAAAGTATCATATGTTGTTGTTTTAACAAAACGGGTCCAACCAGCCATAACAATGATACACCTTTTTTTGGTGGGACCTTAGTTTTCAGTTTCCATATATGAACAAACTTAGGAAAACTTAAATTTTGGTATTAACCTCAAGCATCTTTCTTAAAAAAAATCCTATAATTTGAAAAGTCTGCTGACCTGTTGATAGTTTCTACCATCACTCATGTTATTTTCATGCAGCTCTAAGTCTGTTTCTAATCTTGGATCTTATATAGGCATAATTTTTTTGGCTTAAATTTCTACATTTAATGTTTGCCAAAAGAAACCAATGAGTAGCCATTTCCTCTTGAAATTTGTAGGCTGTATCAACTTAAATATGTTCTTTCCTTTTTCCGGCTTTCTCTTTACAAAATGTTTTACATGCTGTCTCTTTGATAAATTTAGTCATGCCTATTTATGTTTTATAAATTTTTTGTAACTATAAGATACAAAAGAAAAAAGGAAACCTTAGAACAAGTTAATTATTGTCCATAAATTTAAGTATAGGGTCATGTGATTAGTGTTACATTTAACCTTTATCGCAAAGTTTTTAACATTATTAAAAAGATCAGATGACTGTATTATTGCCAAGTAGGTTTATTTTCTGCAGCACAAATTAATCTCTCGTAATGTCTTCAATTTCTTGTAATTTAGATGCATCCCATTTTGAGCTAACATCTAAGCAGGATAGTAACAATAATGAGAAAAGATTCCAGCCAAAGAAAACAAGAATAGCAGTTGAAACAACTTGGAGCCTGGAGGCATGTGACCATCAATTCCAAAACAAGCAGTCAGAAGTCAAGAAAGATGAAAGTGATGCAGTTACAACCAAGGACAACAGATTAACAAATTCTCAGCCTTTGGCAAGCTCATTGAAGGTTGACTCACAGATTGGAATGCAGATACTAATAATGACTAAGTCATAGAAATTCCAGTTGAATCCATTACATTCACTTACATTCTAATACCCTTAGGAAAGGTATGACTCCTCTTCTTCTCCCCTCAGTATGGGTAAATAGTAGGACAGACTGGATTCTATAGCCTTGGATGGCAACTGGTCTACTGCAGAAAGAAATGACAACCAACTGCAGGAAAAAATCTGCCTCGTCAGTCATGTATCAAAAGATACATGATCGCCTAAGCATGTATTATGGCACATAACTGACTGATGACTGACCAGATAATATTTGAGTAAATTGCTTGCATGCAACAACATATAATTTTGTATTCAATAAAAAAGTAATTTTCTCTGTACTTTTTCAAAGAATATCAATTTCTTAAAACTGTGTGGAAATATCTCTAAAATATTTCTGGTTTGCAATTTAAGGTCACTTTTGGTCACAATTTAAAATCTGTTGACTTCATCTATGTTGCCTAATGCTTACAGTAATGATTTTTAGATGTTGAATGGTTGGCAGTAGGAAACAAAAACAGATGTTGGTAAAATTGTAGGTTTATTATACATTCAGTACAATTCTAATATATATATATATATATATGAATTGTTAACTTTTTCCCAAATTGTTAATTCTTTATTTGTTTATATAGCAGCAGATAAAAGTTTTTATAGAAACTGATGACATTATCACCTCAAAACCAAAATTTTTTCAGTTTAGATGGGGTATGAAATTATATATATATATATATATATATATAAATATATATATATAAGAACATATATGATTACAGTTGTCCATTTCAATTAAACAAATGATAAATATAAAATTTTTATTCATTCATTGATTTAATATATCATATCCTATAAAAAAAGTTATTTTTGTAGGTATGTTGTGAAACAAGTGGTTATTCATTTAGCTGTTTTTAAATTAAATAATTTTCTGTAAAGAAAAACCAAGAAAGTAATTTTTTATAATTATAAAATGTATATCGTTGCAACTGAGTGATTTTTTTATCTTACTTAACTATCTTTGAAATCAACAAATCTTTATTGCTTTAAGTAAAAAAGTTTAGTTATATTTATTTGTCAGTTTTTGTGTTAATATAGATATAATTTGTCGAGATAGCTTTTTTTCAAAAAGCATTGGGACTAAATAACTTGTTAGTAAATACTGCAGAGTAGAGAACATCATCAGGTTGAAATATCAATATTTGTGTGTCATAACTTTCCTCATAACACCAATGCCAATAAAATATAAATTTTTTGACAAAAAGTTATTAAATTTGATTTTGAACATTGTTGACAATATTTAAAAGACAATTTCAAGTTCTGAATGAAATATTACAAAATTATTGCTATTCATTTGTTAAATTTGCATTTTTATTTAAATCAACAAGGAAATGATAAAATGAATTTTTTGTTTTCTTTAAAAAATTTCCATGCTATTTGAAATAGTATCTTTGGAACTTGTCTGGTATAATTTAATGAAAATTTATTGAAATTTTAGGGTAAAATTGATTTCTGTTTTGTTGATAGTGGATCACCGCAAGACATAATGCTCCATTTCCTAGAGCCAAGTCAGATATTCAATAGCATTACCTCTGATAGGAAAAGAAAATTAAAAAATAGGGAATGCTCCTTATTTATTAGCCACAAGCAATTGTGCATTGCCGCTCTTCTATGTTAAAATGATGTATTTAAGAGGCAAACAATATTGTCTGTTAAATGCATTAAATATGCATGATAATGAATAGTTCAAATTATAAGTAATTATCCACACATTCCATTTGCCCAAGGAAACCACTAGGGTGTGTATTTTGGTTTGTTTTTACTTGAAAAGCTATTCAAATCTTATATGAGCTATTCTAGTCATCATCTATCCTAAAATGTAAAAATTATATATTTTTTTCCTTTGGCTAAGTCATATAAAATATTATTTACTTAATTTCTCCTTTAAAATTGTCAGTTGCCTTGAATTGAAAAACTTTGACCTTTGACCTTGTGTCTCTTTGAGAAGCTTCACATTTGTCATTATTGCTGTTCTTTATCTTTAATTCCCTTAGAGCAGAGAAGACCATATATGCTATTTATCCTGAGGCATTCTAATGATTGCTGAGAGAGTGAACAATACACAGAATTGTTGTTTTATATTATTTCCATGGAACTTTACACTAAAGTCATGTGATAATAATTGAAAGTTTGAGTTTTTAAACTTTTTAATCAATACAATTTGTTTAGAAATAAGGAAATACTAAGTTTTGTGTTCTGATAATACAACATTGATTAAAGCAAAAGTATACTGATCATAAAAGAATGAAAAAAAAATATTACAAGAAAGGTAAAAGAAAGAAAGCTGAACAATAAAAGAATAGAAATTACCTGAGGATAAAACAAATTCAGAAGAATATTTGACATTTAGAAATCAAATATGTTTGAACAGTTGTTAGAAATTAAAGCATTTATTTATTTAATAGCATATTTGTTGTAAGTTAAGCATTTAGTAAAACTTGAAATGTCATCTGGGATATTAAAAATGATTTTTTTTCTTTTTTCCAAATATTTGTTCTGCCATTAATTGTAAAGTTAACTCTTAAATAATATAAAATTCTTCATATAAAGTAAATAATTTTCTATTTAATAGTATTTTATTGCTGTAGAATTATTTCTTATCAACTCAGAAAAATTATGAATTAATAAATTAAAAAAAAAGTAGCCCCAAATATGTATTTAATTTTTTTTTTAATAATTACTATATTAGAAAAATAAATATTTAAAATAATTTTTTTCATTTATTTTGATCACCTAAATTAAGATTAGAAAATTCAACTTTAAAAGCATAGATTGCATTATAAAGAAAACAGTAATGAGAATTTTCAAGAAAAGCATTAGTCCATCAAAAATTTTAATTCAATTATAAACACATTTTATTTTAATTTTTTATATAGAAATAGGTTTGTAATTTACTTTCATAGGCACTTATGTAAGCATTTTGTGTTCAGAATATTATTAGAAATATATATATAATTTGAACTAATTTGCTTATGTAATGTAATATTCATATCCAAATTTTCAATTAATTTTACAAACAAAATGACTATAATTTATTTTAGAATATGATAGTCTGCATCTGTTACTTTTTAATTAAAAAATGATATCATTCAATGTTTTTGTTCATCTTTAAGAATGTAAACCAGATACACATTTCATATTTTGCATACATAACCTCAAAATATATCTGCATAAAATTTAATATAGATATATTAAACTTGCCTCAATTAGATATGTACTAAAAACATTACAAATCTAGCAATTATCATAGATTATATTTTATATAAAGTATTCAAATGTATTGCAATAATGTAAATATCTACTTTGGAGATTTAATTACAAGAAAATAGCAATAGGAGTGCTTGGAAAGAGAGAATATTTCCAGTTTCCCATTATAGGCATTAGTATATCTGTGATATATTAACACCTTAATACAAGGGAAGGAATGGCTGAAAGAAATGAATGCCAAATACACATTGTTCTCAAAGAGATTTTATATACTGCTATGTTATACCAGAAATTATATACAAATATTTATATACCTGTCATTATTTGTATCACACAAGCTTTATATGGATGAAACAAGCATTGTGAAAATTGAGAGGTTTCTACTGATAATATTTCCCAAAGGGAAAACAACCAGAGCAGCAATGTTTTTTTTTGTTTTTTTTCTTTGTTGGAACCATGTGGTTTCCTCTGTTTTCATAACTGCCATGGGCAAACATGTCTTACTTTTTCACAGCAATTGGGGTTTGTCATCACACAAGCTAATGTCACTCATTGGCCATTTCTTACCTGCCATGGGCAAAAATGTCTTGCTTCTTCACAGCAATTGGGGTTTGTCATCACACAAGCTAATGTCACTCACTAGCCATTACATGACACTTGCAAATTCATCCTATCAAAAGGAAGATAATCGCACTCTGCATCTCTATAATCCCATAAAGTTAGTGAGAAAATGTTTGTATCCATAAAACAGGTTTTAGACTGTTTTAAATATCAATTTTTGTTATCCAAATTAACTTTGATTACACCATGAATGATATTAATAGAAAAATTTAAACTTTGTAATTAAAAATCTTCCAAAAATAAAGTAGAAATATAGGATTTAAGGAAGATTAATTAATTTAATGAGTACATGACTGAATTTGTTTTGGAAAAAACATTTGTGTTTTACTTAAAATGTACAGAAAAATACATTTGTTTGCAATGCATGTTTGTTATCTGTCAATTCATTTTAAAACTCAAGTGGATATTGATTCAGCTTTCCTTACCCTACATGCAAGCCACAAGTACCCACTGGCAAACCACTGATGACAATACCAGCGGTCCTCTGGTGGCAGTTATTGGCAGATTGGTGGCTTGTGTGTAGGGTACTCATATGTAATGAAAGCTTGCTTAAAATTACCAGGACAGCAAAAGTAAATTCTTAACATTAAATCACCACCATAAGATGGATAACATTCTAGTAGAGTTATAACTTTCTTAAAGAGCATTCTTTTGTCTAGCGTCATAAGACACTTGTTGGCAATTATTTTATAATTCAATAGATAAAATGTTTTCCTTTGGTCCAATATGAAAAACATTATTTATTTTATAATTTACATATATGTATTTTTTTTATTCAGTTTGTGTATTTCTATTTTGAAATGGAAGAAGAGCTCAATCCCAAACCTTATTCATATCCATTTGGAAAGTAAGTCATATTCTTTTATATAAAGTTCAACTTGTTCTAAAAATGTTCTGGAAATGGTTGGAACATTTTTATTATAATTTATGATAGTTATGTTGAAACTTGAATGGAACTCAATTAATCTGATTCTTTTTATTATTAGCTTTACTGAAGGTTATTGGTACTAATCAAGTGGTTAGTGTATGTTATTTACATAAATATCATTTAGAGAAATATTTTATATTTTTATTTGTTTTTAAATATTTTTCTGCACTATATTCTGGCTTGATAATCTAGAAATTGAATTGCAATATTTTGAATATTTTATTTAAAAATTTTAATTTTGAATATTTTCTTTAATTTTATCATATTTAAATAATTAAACAAACTCCTTAATAATAAAACCCATATTTATTTTACACAACAAATATTTATTTTTTACAATAATCTTTTTTTTTGTTAATGCACATAATTCAGTGATGAATATTAATATCACAGACTGAATATTATACAGCAAAAATTTCAGGGATAAATTTGGCTAATAACTATACTTCAGACTACAGAATTATTGATCCATTTTCATATACTCTACACAATCATTAAAATAGCAATTCATAAACCATTTCCTCGTTGATAAAAAGGATATCATAACTTATAAGAGGATGAAGTAAAATAAATATTTGTTGATATTTGCATAAATTATTTTTATTGATGTTACAATGAAAGTGCATATTGAGTATTGAATTTAATTTGTATATTATGCTTGTGAATACTAATAGATTCATTGAGAACTATCAACTGGTATTAGTTGTTAACCTATAAAAAATAAGAATAAAGACTGATATTTAAGTTGTCACTGGAAAGTGAAAAAGCAAATAAACATTTTTGCTGAAAGATATCAGATGTCATATACAAATGATATTTATGTGTGGGATTAGAAGTGCCCCCTAGCAAAAATTATAGCAAAATTTTAACCCCCAACTTGGAATAAACAGCTCTTCACATATTAAAAATTCCAGCAGCCTTTTCAAGATAAATATACCATAAATATACGAAAGATAAACTCAGCTAATTTAGATATTAATTCTATGTACACTAATGCACCAATTAACAAAAGCTTAAGTCTCCTAAAGAAATGTCTAGTAAAATGAAAACTGATAGATAAAATTATAAGGATTTGTGATTTATTACAAAACATTGTTATTTCACCTTTGATAATAATTTGTAGACAGAAATTTGCTTTACCGACGGGGTTACCTTTCAGTGATATATTAGCCCATTTTTAATTAGAATTTCTACAAACTGATCTTTTCCAAATTATTTTACCTAAAGCATCAACATATTTCTGATATTGATGATACTTTATTAATATATACCTGCAAAACAATCATACCTTATCTTGTAAATAAACTAAGCAGTCAACAAACAATTGAATTTACTTATGAAATATAAACAATCGATATAATTACCATTTCTTGGTGACATGTTAAACTACAGCAATAACAATTAAAAGCTGAACATTTACCAATGATCTACAAACAAAACTGATCTCATAAATTTCTGCTCAAGATAAATTCCAGAATAATTATAGGTTTCTAATTAAGGGTACTTAGAATTTATAGCCCTCAGTATTTATATGTTGAAAAAAATGTGTTAAAAATACTTTTAAACTCTTTCAGTATCCTAATTATTTCATATATAACAGGAATGGAAAAGCTCACAAAAATAAAATACCACAAATAATTTTGACAAACCTAGATACATAATATTTACCTATCAACTCCATAATTAGTACAGTTGAAATGAATTTATTTAAACTTAATAAATTTGTCACAACTACTTTAAAAACAATAATCAGCACAAAAGAAATTAAAGCCTGAAGCAGGAATTTATGAAATAGACAGTAAATATGTTCAGAGAAGTACATGGTTGAAACATCAAAGGGATGTAAATAAAAGATTATATGAACATGACTGGAACTTTTACAAAACACTATACTCAATCCTTTATAGTAATGGATCAAACAGTAATTTTGACTTAATACACTTTTGTTTAAAAGAGAAAGCAAATTATTAAAGCAATAATATATTAAATGTGCTCTAATTTTGGAATCCTCAATGGTAAATTTACATCCAGGATCATACAAGAAAACTGCCAATATAATGTGAGATAACTGTAAAAAAAAACAAAGTGATAAAAAGTTGAATAAGTTGAGCATCTTTGTATCTTTAGCCTTTCAGTCTAAACTTTAACTGGCATTTTTTTTTATTCCCAACCTTTCCCCACCTCATTCCATTATTAATCTGAAGAAGTTCTTTCTTGGAATGAAATGTGTCACAGTTTTTACATTTTGTCACTTGCCCATTTATATATATATATATAGAATTAAAACAAATATAAAATTTGTCACTTAGCTGATTGATATTATATAAAATTTTACATGTTTGATATTTCTTATCTCTTCAGGATGTCAGCAACAGTACGCCGTAACTCTGAATACTTCATGAAAGATGCTTCTTCATGCGATAAACAACAAATGGATTTAGCAGTTGTTCCTGGTGATCATACCATGAATCTCTGGTCAGCATTTCCTTGTGAAGCTGAAACGTGAGTATTTTTATAGAAATATCCAAATATTTTGTATTGATAAATAAATTGAAAGTAACTTATACAGTAACATAAATTTTAACCTGATCAACTTAAATTGTTTCATTTTCTGAAAATTTGAGATATTTTGAAAATAGGTAATGTCTAATATAATCTTTAAAATTTTCTCTAAAGACACTGATTTATAGACACTGTTTACATTATTTGTACTATTGCTCTCATCTTTGTTGCTATATTTGTCATAACGTTTCGGCCATTGTACACTCTGGTCTTCTTCAGGTGGTTGGAATGTCGAATTGAACCCTTAAGGCAGTGAAGAACTTGGAGATAACTGACATCCATTAGACATGGCACGTGGAACTAGAACAGTCTACTCCAGTGAGTGAAATAAAGGGTTCAGTTCGACATTCCAACCACCTGAAGAAGGCCAGAGCGTACAACGGCCGAAACATTGTGATAAATATGGCAACAAAAATGAGGACCATAGTCCGAATAATGTAAATAGTGTAAATAATACCTCATCTCAGAAATATAGACTGAGTTATGGACTTAAGAATATGAATCTCATAAATAGGAAACATGAGCAAATTATCATTTATCAAGTAAATTTCACAAATCAGTTTTTACTCTGGTTTTTATTTTAAAGATTTTGTTTTCCTTAGGTATATTTTAGTGAAATAAAATTGGATATTGCTTTTAAAAAACGTATTACATAGATAAATTCTGATGTTGATTAACTGAAAATTGATATGAGTTTTTGTAAATATCAAAAATGAATTTTATCATTATGTACTCACACATTTGAATATAGCATATATATACACACACATTCAGGGATACTGAAATGTTCTCAGTTCAAACCACTTCCCAAAATCTAACTAAATGACAAAACATTAATTTTTTCGTTATATATAAGTTTCATCAAACAATACTAGCAAGGTACTATGATTAAGCTTTTTATTTAATTTTTCTTGTGTTTGTATAAGTGTTTTCTTTCCTGGACATAAAATGTGTAAAATTGACCAAATGTTCTCCATATCCAAGCACTTTCAGCTATTCTTTTAACCATTATTGAGGATGATTTTTATTTATAATTTTTAACTAAATGTATGGATTTTTTTTTTTTATGTATGTATGTGTCTAGTGTTATAGCAATGTTTTATTTTCCAAAAATGGTCAGTACATTGTGGCCATGTTCATAGTTGATGTTATTTAGTGTTGGCTTTGTCTTTTTTATTATCAATGCTTCCATTAGTTTTAGTCTTTTTTTTACATGTGGATGAGGCTATTATCCTTGTATCTTAAATTAAAGAAAATTTTTATTATGAATTACACAACCAGTTGAGAAGTACTTTCATTCATGATAAACTTCTGAGCGATTTCAATGCATGTGAAGGTTGTAATACATAAGTATGGAATAGTGTAATTAGTAAGCATAGTGTTGGCAAGGCCAACTCAAATGGTCATCTACTGCTATCCCTTTGTAGTGAGCATGGATTCTTGATTTCCAACACAATCTTCCAGTTCCTAAACAACACAAAACTAGTTTGAGGCATCCTCGATCCAACCACTATCATCTCATCAATTATGTAATTGTAAGGTCTTCCTCCAGGAAAGATTTTAAAATATCTTGTTCTTTCTCCATTGGTGGGTGTTAGTCTAATTATAGGTTAATATGATCTGAGGTTAGCTTCACTATCTGTAGTGAAAGAATAGATGTCAAAAAGCTAAACAATACTGGCAACTGACAAATCTTTTCAGACCCTTTGTGAAGCTTGCTGATATCCTAGACAGTGTAAACATTGAATCAGTATGGTGTACTTTCAAATGTTCTGTATACCAGTCATCCCAGGAAACACTTGGATATGTCATCAAGACTAGTTTGACTCATGATCCAAGTATTCTTTCTCTTTTGGATATTATACATACGTGCCATCATCAATGGAAAATGAAACAAGCATGGTGGTGAGAGAAGACACAGGAATTACAGGATGCTACTGATAGATGCAACTTTAAATCATTCTGTTAGAATCTAAGTTGTGTTTTTGACCTGCATCAAATGACTCAATTCCCATCTTTTCTTTCAATGGCAACCTTGTAATGAACAAAAAAAGAGATCACTAAACACTGGGCAGAACACTTCTCAAATATTCTAAACATGGATTCAAATGTTGACGAGAATATTATAAACAACACAGGAACCTATTCTTGAAGGGTTATCAGCTATTTCTGAGGTAAAAAGGGCCATAAAACAACTGACAAATGGAAAGTCTACTGGTAACTATTGCACATCTTCAGAGATATACAAACGTGGCATCAATCTCCTGATTCATAAACTTTGTGATCTCTTTTCCTTAATCTGAGATTCAGGATCAGTTCCCCAGGAGTTTAAAGATGCTTCTGTTGTCCATCTCTATAAGCACAAAGGCAATAACTGCAAATGTGACAACCATAGAAATATATTCCTTCTGTGTGTTGCTGGGAAAATTCTTGATACAATCATCTTGAACCTGACTCAACTTTTCTCTGGCTGATTCAGTCTTGTCTGAATCTCAGTGCAGCTTTTGGTCTGGTAGATGCACTGTGGACATGATTTCATTTTAAGGCAACTACAGGAGAAAGCATGAGAGCATGACAAAGATTTATTTATTACTTACATTGATCTCACTAAGGCCTTTGACACTGTTTCAAAGGATGATCTTTGGGTTGTCCTTAGGATGCTGGGTGTTCCTGAAAGGATGCTCAGTGTTATCATATTATTCCACCAGGGGATGATGACCTCAATTAGATCCACTGGAGAAGTGTCAGACCCATTCATTGTCTCTAATGGAACAAAACAAGACTGTTCTTTCACCTCGCTCATTTGCTTTGTATTTTTCTGTCATGCTGGAAACATCATTTAAGAATATTAAAGAAGGTGTGAGATTTGAGTTTAGGACAACCTGTCAGTTGTTTAACCAACAATGTTTCAAAGCAAGAACTAAGATGGTTGTGCAAACTGTGGCCTACTCTTTGCAGATGATTGCACACTGCTAGCCCACATCCTTGAGGATATCCAATAGATCATTAACAAATTCTCTCATGCATCAAAAGCTTTCAGTCTGACCATCAGCATAAAAAATGAAACTTTTTTATCAGCTTATCAGTAACCATCCCTCGTGTTGAGGGGAAAAAGTCTTGAAAACCGTTTCCTTTTTCACTATCTTGGCTCCATTGTATGGACAAAGAAATTGAATGCAGGATTGGAAAGGTTTGTTCTGCCTTCAGTAATCTTTATCACAGGCTTTGAAATACCATGATGTTTTGTTAAAGGTGAAAATGTGTACAAGTCAGTAGTACTGACATCCTGACTCTGTGGTGCAGAATCTTGGACTCTGTACTGATAATAACTTGATAACTTTCATATGATTTGCCTACATAGAATTTCAACAGAAAACTGAGTAATCTCATTAAAAACTGAAGTTCTGACTAAATGCAATATGACCAGTATTGAAGCCATCCTAATAAAAATCCAACTCAGGTGGGCAGGACATCTTTCTTGTATGAGCGATAGCAAACTTCCAAAACAGCTCCTGTTTGGCCAGCTTCTAACAAGCAGGTCAGTTGGAAGGCCACTCTTGCATTTCAAAGAAAATGGAAGCGATGCAACACTCCCTGGGAAAACAGTGTCAGTGAAGGAGCTGGTGCCTGTCCTGCTTCTCATCAATACAAAGGTTTGAGTGAAGCCGACTTGAACATTGGGATCACTGCGTGCAAATATTATAGAAAGTTGGCAGCATGCTGCTACTCTCAATGATAGATTTACCTGCCACTGTGACAGATAAAGCTATCATTGAGAGGAACAGGCCTTGCTCTCCACTTTTACAACAACAACTAAATACAAAGTTATCAGGTAGCTTTTTGGGAAATAGATGATTACCATTTATGACTCAACCAAAATATCATTGGAACATCATTGTACTTGGTAGTGTACAACTAGCAAAAAGAGCTGAGAGGAACAGGAAGACAAGAAAAAGTAAAAGGTATCTCACAATCATATTTGAATACATCACAGATCAGATCTTTGGGAATTACGTTGGTCCTTGTAGCATTAAGTAAAACTGAATCTCATATTACAACAAAATGGATTTTATTCATAGAATTTAGGAAAAAAAAATTTTACTACTTAAAGTTAAACACTGAATATTTTTTCTTTTTAATAAAATATCATTTATCATTTAAATTGATCCCAGTAAAGTATGTCTATTTATATTTGTTAATAAAATATCAATAAATTTGGACAACAAAAAAGGCATATTTGGAAAAATCTTTTTTTTTCTTGATGATTTTAAAATATAACATCCAAAAATCAAATAATATCATTTAATGAAAGATAAATTCAAATTACATAAAATATCTGAATCTGGACAGCATAACCTGGAATTAGAATTACACACAATCTCATATACTGTAATAAGGAATAGAACTAAAAATAAAAAAAGTACCTTGATGAAGGCTTTAATAAACAGAACAGTCCACAATGGGGATAAGGGCAAATAAGAATACCAAGAATACAAATCAAAGAGGATATATATATATATATATATATATATATATATATATAGTACAGCAAAAGGTGGATAATTCCAGAAGAGTCCAAATCAAGGGAAGTTAATGCTTATGACATTCTCCCTGTCCATTTTCTTTTTTAATAATTTTTTTTTTTAATGTTCTGGATATTGTAATGATTTTCTTCTTGAAGATCGTCTTAGTGTCACTGAATCTTCAGGAATCGGCATAGAATGTTGATCTCCAGAGTTGGAGGGCACTGGCAAATTTATTTCAGGGTTACGCAATGGTTTAGAATGGATGTCACACTCAGGTTCCTCCAGTTCTGTGGTACTCTTTTCCACAAGAGTATCTTGTTCTCTAATTTTTTGTTCTCCCTGAGTGTATTTATTCCAAACTGGAGTCAAAATCATGCACAGACTCAGTAGACTCATGTCCATCATTAGATCTTACATGGACTTATTGGGGATTGGCTTCTAACTGCTGAATCTCATTGATTAAATGTGCCTATTTATTACCATGGACATTATGATGCATGAGAACCATACCAGGGGCTGCTAGCCAAGTGGGCAAGGAATGACCACGAGGTGACCAACATTGATATAAAAATATTCTTTCATTGGGTGTAATGTTTGTTGCAGTACAGAGTAGAGATCTTATGGCATACAGTACTGCAGATAAAACAACTTTCCACTGAGATTCTCATAGATTTTTTGAAGCCAAGGCCAGCGTGATGTACTTCCAGATAATTCTATTGTATTGTTCACACTGACTATTCCCTTGGGTGTTGTAAGGGGTTGTTGGCTGATAGCTCACATAGTTCATTAGCTAGAAATGAGGAACCCCAGTTGGAATGGATATAGGAAGGAGTCCCAAACATGGTGAAAATCTGAGTTAAGCATTTAATTACTACACTAGTTGTCATATTGGATCAAATAAAAAACAAAAGGTAACTAAGAGAACTCGTCTATTACCATTAATATATAATGCTTCTGTGAGTTAGAAGGAAGAAGTCAATTAAAATCTATGCTGATTCTTTCCATTGGTTGTGTAGCTTTTATCAGGCAAACTTTTTCAGGTTTCTAGAAACGTGGTTTCCCTCTTGCTCAAATGAGACAGTGCATACTTTTTTTTTACTTGCATTTTTTCTTTGCGTAATATAGCGTCACAATGAGCCCGTGAGAGTGTATCAGAGGGTATATTATCCTTCCCTGGTTTATAAGTAATTTCATAATTATAATTCCCCAGTTCCATTCTCCATCTCTGGATCTTATTGTTTTTAATTTTTCCAGGTTTCTTAATATTAAACATGAAGTTCATCACCTGTTGGTTTGTAACGATGGTTAAGTATTGACTAGATAAGTAGTGAGACCATCTTTTTGCAGCTTCTATAATAGCTGATGCTTCCTTTTATACTGAAGCCTAATTTTGTTCACTTGGCATTATTGAACATGAGAAGAAAGCCATTGAACGGACAACCTGATTCAAATCAGGGACAATTGCCATAACAGAAACATCTGTCTCAGCTACTAGAGGGACATTTTCTTCAATAACTTGATGAAAGGCACTTTTGATTTCTTCATTAAGTTTTCAGAATGCTTCTAGAGACTCGTGATTTAAAGGGAAAGAGTCAGCCATAATCAAGGGTTTGATCTTATCCAAAAACTTTGATATCCATTGTGAATAATAAGAAAATAAATCAAGGACCCTTCAAAGGGCAGTTTTATCTTTAGGGATAGGTAATTCTTTAAGTTGGTGTAGTTAATTAGCATCAGATATAAGTATCCCATGAGATGTGATGTAACCAAAAAAATTAATAAAAGTGGTTGGTAGGGAGGAATTTTTTTTGTTAAAAGTAAGGACATATAGTTTGGCTACCTCAAGAATTTTTTATTATGCTCCTCTTGAATCTTGCCAGCTACAACTATGCTATCTACATAAAGATCTGTTCCATGCAAGTTATTTCTCGTAATAATATTGTCCATTATATGTTGGAAGCAAAATACCCTGTTAGTGATCCTCAAATGGAATACGACAAAACTGGTATAATTTTTTATTAGCTTTAAATTCAATGTACATTTTGTCTTCCCCTTGAATGATTACTTCATGATATGTGCTCTTCAAATTCAAACAAGAATACATTTTATATTTAGAGATTTCCAAAGTCAAAACAGATAAGCTTTTCTTAGGACTGCCAAATGCAAAAGATACACTTTAATGTTGGTTTATGAAGTCTTACTTGAGAATTCCATCACTACAAATATTGGTAAGGACACATAGTGTAATATTCAAATACCATTCACCTAATAAATTTAAATTGATGGTACACTGCCCCTTTTATTCAAATGTTAAGGGATAACAAAACCATCGACACATTCCCCACAGCAAGTTTTATTTTTATCTGGTGTCTTTTTGCATAGATGAGTGAAATAAAGGATCCAGAGCTATCAGTGTCCATTAGAGCATTAGCCTCATTTTTGCCAATCAATATGTACACCATAGCATGTTTTAATAAACTAGGTAGCATAGTGGTTGCCAATGTATAAGATTGAGTAAGTGAGGTGGCTGAAGTACCAACCGATCGGCATACTTTTTTCTGCATTTGTGACATGTGGCCTCTCTAGCTGAGCACACTTTACGACTGTGATGTGACCCGCCATAAAAATAACATTTAGCGTTTGTTAAGTTACATGCATTGCTGATAAATGAATCTTTATTTTCTGATGCTATGGCTCCCACAGTTGGTGAGAAGGGATGTGAATAGGGTTCTGAGTTTTTCTGGGATAGGTATAAAACTCTGGCTTGATTAACTGCCATATGTATATCAAGGTTTTTGTTTTCTACAAGACACTCTTGAGTGAAATTAAAGCACAAGTCATAATGAACATGTCTAATGCAGTCGTCTCAGTTTTGAGCAGTGTTAACTGCATTTTTTAGCTAGTAGATGTAACTCCTGAACATACACATCAATATCTTCATCTTCCCTTTGTCCACGTGTTGCTTGAACATGTCTGACAAAAATTGTTTGTGGGTTTCATGTATAATTTTTTGAGGCAATTCAAAAGTAGCATACTCGGAAATATGGTATAGACATCTGAGGAAATGTTATTAATTAAGATATCTAATTTACCTTGTTCATCATTTACAGCATCATTTGTAATTTTTCATAGGAACGAAGTGAAGGTCCAATACCAATGATTGAAGATTTTATTTGCAGTGGGTGAGTTAGGTTAAATCTCTCAGGTTTCAGAAGTTTGTCCATCATTCAATCTACTTGTTTATTAAATTTTAATAAGGAACTGAACTAAAGAAGTAGCTTGACGAAGGCTTTAATAAACAGAATAGTCCATGAAGGGGCTAAGGGCAAATAAAGAATACCAAGAATACAAGTAAATGGGGATATGTGTATAATTCTGGAAGCCTCCAAATCAAGGGAAGTTAATGCTTAGGACATATACAAAATATAGATGTGGCAATAACCATATAATTATAGAATCAGCAATGATTTTGAAAACAATATATAACTATTACAGTTTTTAATATGTCAAAAATTAATTATTATTTACACACAATTTTTATCAATACTCCTAAACAAATATGTATTAATTTTATTAAATTGATTGTTTTTTATATAATACTCTTGAAATGTTTTTAAATCTGTTCTATACATAATTATCTTTTGATTTCTTTTTGTTTAAACAAGCTAGTTGCTTGTTTAAACAAATCTAGTTTAAACCACAGAATACTTATAGTTGGTCTTTATCCAGCTGATAGTTTATGTAAAACAAATTTCATTGCTAATTTTCTCTATTTTGCTTTAAAATTTTTAAAGTGTCACTTCTATAAAATTAAAGATATTATCTTGAATGTTTAAGATTGTATGAGAATTTTTAAAAGGAATTCTGAGGTTTTATGCTTTATGTTTATAACTGTGTTGATTGATATCGTTCTCTTTACAAATAATCTTATTGTTTTTCACATTCCTTAATCTCCTTTCTCTCTAAATAGCATTTCACTCACCAATAAACTCATACTTTCTATTAGTGCTTCTATTATCCCAAACAACTTCTTCATTTCATTAAAAAATTCCAGTACATCCCATATAAAAGGTCTATTCTTCTATGCCCCAGCATATAAGTTTTGTATGTTGGAGCTAAAGATAACCACTCAGTTGTTTATATAAGATTTGTTGAAATAGAAAAACATTGTACTGACCCTATCAATTACAAGATTATTGCCAAGACCACCTATTTACAAAACTATATTTGGAATATTTCTCTTTTAAAAATATTGTATAATTCCAGTCAAAGCCATTGAAAATTCACTTTACATACACACACACAATGCCAAAATTTATTATCCAAGCTAATATTTTCACAATAAAATTGATATTTACCAATTGATGTTTGTAAATTTTTTAGGATATTCTTATTTTTAGAAGAGAAATATATTTTGTGAGTGTTAGCTTATATCTATCCTTATTATAGATAACTTGTTTTGAAGCATCAGGTTTTTTATGCAAAATGAAACATATTTTTCATTTAGAAATACATCCAAAAGACTTAAACCACAGAAACATTTAATGAACACAATATCTCATTTACCTGAATGAATTCAGTCAGTCAGTATGTGCCATGAATGATACACGCTTAGGTGATAATGTATCATTTAATACATGACTGATGAGACAGATTTTTTTCCCGCAGTAGGTTGCCATTTCTTTCTGTGGTAGACCAGTTGCCATTCAAGGCTATAGAACCCGGTCTGTCTTGCTATTTACCCATAGCTGGAGGGAGAAGAAGAGGATTCATACCTTTTCCCAATGGGATTAGCACGTGAGTGAGTGTAATGGATTTGACTGGAATTCAAACTCTGCTCTCCAATTCCTCACTCTGAGCTGATATTCATTATTCCACCGTTTCCCCCTGAATAAAAAATAAATTATTGTATTATTTTGCATGTTAATATGGATTCCTTGATATCCTATAATTTTCATCAATTTTTAATCCATTTGGTGACAAGGTGGGTAGTAACTCACCTGTATAGTAATGCTAATGGTAATATTAACCATTTCCCTACAAGGAAACATTTGGCATTAATTGACTGAGCAGCCAGTACTGCTTGAAATTTTATAAAATCTTTCTCTTAAAACTCTTTTTTAGGAAAACAGATCTTAACTCCAGTAGGTGTTATCACTCTTTCTATTATTCATGTGTGTTGTTTCCTTCCTAACCTTTTATTTGAAGTGGTGTGGAATGTTAACATCTTGATTAGGTCATTAGTTTCTCTTCTAGTTCCATGTGTTATCCATTTTAGTTCTTACTGCTGTTGGTAGTCCTCAAATGATGTGGTTTATGTTATTTGACACAAGCACCAGTTCACAATGTACAAAGAAGAATGACCTTTGCCAAGACCCTTAGGCTTTACTTGCTCAAAGCCTTTTTACACCATTAATCTTAGAAAGCTGTTGTATACAGCTGACAGTTTAGATATTTCTGACTAGGTTTTGTGCCATGTATAACATCCACATGAAAGTCTCAATCTGACAAGACTATTTAAGAACATGATTCAAGTGATAGGATGAATAAATTTAAAAGCCTGATTATTTAAGAATATAACTCGAGAATATAACTAAAGTGGCTTAATGAATGAAGAAAGGCTTGATTTTATGATATTAAACTGGATAAAATGTGAAAGAAGGCTTGGTTACCTTTAATAATTATTGGGATTAAATGTGGAAAAATAACTAATTAAAGAATTGAACCCAAATATTATCTTAGAAGTAAGTAACTTGTACTTTGTATAACTTTGTATGGCACTGTATCCACACACCACATTCATCAATTCAGGCAGAAGTAATGATGATAAATTACTTCCTCAGCTGAAATAAAAAAAATCTCTAAAAATACTTGAGACCAAGTTGTTTGTATAAAGACTTATCTATTGGATTGGTGTGGTTTCTTAGGCAGAATAATTTTGGAGAAAGTTTCTTTCCAAAAAGCAAACCTCATCAAAGTACATGATCTGTCTTGTTTATAAAATATTTAAAACATTTGCCATTTGGTTTATAGGAAGAATAGCTATCAGGAAGTCAGTTATCAAAAACCTGATCAAAAGGAAGAACAGACCATTTTGTTGCAAAACCCTTAAAAGTGTAAATTAATGGTAAGATCATGCCACTATACCATTGGTGACAATCAAGCAAGTTCTATTGATGGTGCACTTCAGTTTGTACTTGTAGACTGGCAGATAAGCCAACATAAATGGATGCTGAGGGCAGAGTATGAGATATGGATAGAATAGATAGTAGTTCCAGGGAGTCAAGTAAGGCAGCCACAGAGAAAAGATGGGCAGAGAGTAGAGATACAAGAGGTCAACTAAAAGTTTCAGAGAGTGAAGAGATGGTAAGCTGCTTACAGAGAGAGAAGAGACAGCAATCCATTAAAAGCTACCAGATAGAAGAGACATAGTAAGACTGTTTTACCAAGGCTACCAACAAAAAGACACATGCTAAATGTGAGAAAGGCAAAACATAGTAACAGTTGTAAGGATAGGCCATCAGATTATGTTCTCAACTTGTGAAGAATCAAAGAACATGGAAACAGACATGTGATAGAGACATAAGAGGGCCAGATTGTTGTATCAAGCCAAACATTTTCTCATATTAAAGTGAATTAGCTGGTACATATGACTGCTGTTCTATCATCATAATTGTTGTAAATGAGTGATTCAAGCTTTTATATCCTTATCCCCTGCTATTAAGCATTAAAATTGGGGAAAGAAGGATTTATGTTTGAAACAACTAAAATAAAATAGATTTTATTAATATCCTGTTAAATGCATTCTGGTCTTATTTCAAGTTAATCTCAATCCGTTAACTTTAGTTTTGTGTAAGATGTAACTGGTTCAGGCTTGTGATGAGTTTAGGACTTCTTCAGATTTTCTAAATATAAAATAAGTGGAGGAGTTACCTGTTCAGGATGTTGTGTAACCAGGGATTGGGACACAAGCTTGTCTGTCACCAGTTGGATTACATTAGGTGTTGTGACCAGGAATCCAGATCCTGAGGTTACCATGGAAAACAAAGCATATAGTTTTAAATTTAGAGGCCACAACCAAAATATCAAGGGTCAAAGAGATCACTTCCAGTCATGATGTTACACACTGATTTTGTTAATTTTTCTATTATTTTGACTTTAACATTACTAGCAAGTTTTTATTGCTTCCTAGAGAACTTTTTTGTTTAGTTATTAGTTCATATATACATCACTGCAGAGGTTGGAGTCCATTTCACTAATTTGGTTTTCTTTTAAACATTTTTGGCAGGTGGGTAATAGTCAACTTTGCTGAATGTTAAGGAACATTGTCGTGCATGAATATAATATTCAGCTTAAAGCTTTTCAGTTGTGACCTGTACCACTCAAAAAATGTCCTCTCTAAAATCTTATTCACTGCATTTATTTTTAAAACATCAACTTTGAAGGGACCTATAATTTTATTACCTACAATTTTCCTCTTTTATGGTACTGTGTCACTTCAGTATGTGGATGATCATGGCTCTCCACAATTTCCTCTACCTATATAGAGTGACTCTTGGGCCTTGTATCAGATGAACAATAATATTAAAAAAAATATCAAGTGTCTTTCTTATGCTCCACTGTCCTACACAGTGCAGTTATTTGAGAGATTTGTTTATTCCATAAAATGCTATTAAAAATTATCATAATTAAAGCATTTTGATAATTTTAAAAATTTGTGTAGTTGTTTATTTCATAAAAGGCATGTAGATATTGTGGTGAAATGGAAAACATGATAGTATAGTCATTGAATAGTTACAGGCTTGAACCCTGTTGACAGGACTGAAGTTAGAGATATCAAGAAACATAGCAAAAGGAAGGTACTCGTCACAACTCTGGGTGTCATCGTTAGTGAAATATAAATCATAACAGTATTTTTAACATTGCAAACTTAATCTTGCTTGCATTTAATTTCAATCAAAACCAAAGTAATGAATGAACTGTTATATCTAGCATCTCTTTCTACTCATTCAAGGGTCCAGTTAGAATTTTCTCAAAAAACATTCCTCATATTATAAGATTTCTGTTAAGATAATATGCTGTAGGGATACAAAAGACGATTATCTCCCTTTGGTCAAGATGAAGTCATGTTGGTCACATGATGGCTGCTTAGTCAAAGACTGACAAAAATGGCTAGTCCATCAGTCAGCTTGCAGGAGTTAAACTTGGGCTAAAGCTAAATCTGCCTCACCCGAACAGCTGCCATATGGTGTAGCATGCAAGTCCATGGCAATTCCATTTTCCTATGGAAATAAATCTTCACCATATCTCTCTCTGTCTTACAATCATCAGTTTGGGAATAACCCATGACTCACCATTTTCCTGTTTGTGGAATATATCCTCGTTAGTGAAATAAAGCCTGCTCAAATTTGGAAACCTAAATATGGCTTCTCCAGAAAAATAGAAAAATCTCTGTCAGCTCCAATTCATATTGGGAATTATTACAAATAAGACACTCTCTTTTTGCTCTATTTCACTCTGCTTGTTGTTGCATACATGTTATAGTTTCTCTGCATGGGAAAAATATGCATATATAATTTTGTGTATGACTTAGTGGTATAAAACTCCCTCTGAGACAACTCTTGAATGTTTGTCATTCCTTTTCCTTCAGCTATTCTGTTCTATCCATTAAATAAGGTGTTCATAATGGGGGGGGGGAGATGCAAATCAGAGAATATTCACTTTCTTTCATAGCTTGCCTATTATCTGGTGATTTACCTGATGTGGTGTGATATTATTAACCTCCATAACACTAATCCTAAAGTGTTATATTTATGAAACTTATAAACATATCAACAATCACAGTAGAGTACATAGAGTAATATTCCCACTATGTATTTTGAACTTGTAAGTAAGATTACTTTTTAAAGAAAAAAAAATATCAAAAAGTAAAATGATTTTCACATAACCATTCAGATTCCAGGATATGATAGAGGAGTATGCAGGGAATAACTATTTGTTTAATTACTTAAAGCTTGAGTAGAGTGTTTATAGTTTATTGTGGGAACCATAAGTTTTATTAGTGAATGTCACACAATGATTATCAATGAATAATAAAAAAAGTATATTTTATACTATTTAATGGGCATGTTACTCAAGACATAAATACATAATGAAAAGATTATGCATGAAGCTGAGTTCAAGGTAGGAGCTTGTAAAAGTATTCACCATATTTATACTACACTGCGTGCCAAATTATTATTGAGATAACTTTTTTCTAATATTTCAAAAACCATCCAATCAATTCACACAAAATTTTCACACAATGTTGGCAACACTGAGCTGTGCAATCACTGAAATTTTCGTACTGATCTACGCAATGTAAACAAATTGGCACCATATTTGTTATCAGCACGGTGATTTGAACGTGCCAAATTATTAGAAAAGTATAAGAATTTAGTGAAAAGATGGGCCGTAAAAGCAGTTTAAGTGATGCTGAAAAGAAAGCTATTACCTCAGAACTCTCAAAAGGTAAATCTACCATAGAAATTTTTAAAATGATAAGGAAGTGTCATCAAACAGTGAAAAATACACAGCCGACCTGACACAAATACGCAAAAGGGCATATAAAGGCAAGCCAAGGGTTATTTCACATCGTCTCATGTCACGACTTAAATGAGAGGCCATGAAGAACCCTGGACTTACCAGTCAAGAGCTTTGCAGTCGTATTGGGGATCCTACTGTGTCTAAAAGTACTTGGTGTCGGTATCTGAGAGAAATAGCAACAACAGTCAAACCTGTATCGAAGTCTCCTTTGATGAGAAATCACATTCAAAATCGATTGAAATGGGCCGAGGACAATATGAAGATTGACTTCTCTAAAGTTTTGTTCACAGACGAAACTGAAACAACACTTGATGGGCCAGATAGATGGTGCAAAGGCTAAGTAATGAATGGACAGAATCACCATCAGTGTTTGAGACGCCTACAAGACGGTGGAGGCATAATGATGTGAGGTGGTATTATGGGAAACACATTAGTGGACCCATGGAGAGTACCAGATGGTGTCAAAATGACTGCTGATGCATACATAGCGTTTATGAAGGAGCATCTTCAACCGTGGATGAAAAGGCAAAGAGTTGCCTTCAGAAGGGCCATTGTTTTTTATGCAAGATAATGATCCCTCACACGCTGCTCACAAGACTACTGAATATTTGAAACAATTAGGCTTTGATGGACCTCAAAAAATGAAGTGGCCAGCAAATTCTCCGGATTGAACCCAATCGAAAACCTTTGGAGCATCATGAAACAAAGACTGTACACCAACAGACGACAATTCAGGAGCAATGCTGAATTGTGGGAAGCAATTCTTGACATATCTCGTGGCATTACAGCAGATGACATCCTACAATTAACAAATTCTATGGATCGTCGACTTTTTCAAGTAATATCAAAACACGGAAAGCACATTCCCTATTAATTTGTTTAAAACTGTGCCTTTGTTTGTATCTGTTATTATTTGTTTGATTATCTTATTTATTAGCTTCTTTTGATCATAAACATTCACGTTCAACATTAATAAACGTTTTGTTTGCTCAATTCTGGGAATTTTACTAAACCTTTCTAATAATTTGGCACACTCAAATCACTGTGCTGATAACAAATATGGCGCCAATTTGTTTACATTGCGTAGATCAGTACGAAAATTTCAGTGATTGTGCAGCTCAGTGTTGCCAACATAGTGTGAAAATTTTGTGTGAATTGATTGGACGGTCTTTGAAATATTAGAAAAAAATTATCTCGATAATAATTTGGCACGCAGTGTAGTTGCATAAAACAATACAGAAAAGTGGTCAGTGCTATTATCATTTATGTCAAAAGCTATTGAAAATTATTTCTATTGCATATAAAACAAACAAGTTCATTCATGATTATTTCCTGATTATTTTCAGCCTATGGCATAGCAGTGAACTTAAAAGAATAACTTAAATTGTGAATAAAAACTTCACTGGAAATTAAAATTACAAATCTATTCTTTATCAATTATATACCTAATTTACATATACTTATTTTAATCATTTCACCCCAGTCAAAGCCATCAACCTGGTCACAAGGGGTGACTGTGTTTGAAAGACTATAAGAAAAAGATAAACATTATTAAGGAGTGAGAACAGTAAAAGAACTGGAATTAAGACAACAGTAGATAATAATTGACATTGTATTTAAATTTTTGAAGATTAAACTTTACTGGAAAGGAAGAAGCTAGAAGGAAGAAACTGCTAACATACACTTTACAGTTGCATCTAGCTATTTCAACTCTAAAATGATTAGATCTTGCTGTCAATCTAGTACTGCACTTAAATTCGTAAAGTTTAGTTATCATAGAGGAAAGTTCCTCAGAACAATTACCATGAAAGTATTTATAGACAAGGCACAGGGAAGCTACATTACGACAGTGTGAAAGTGATTGAAACTAGGATTCCAGGTCAAAACTAATAACATTACAGATTCTTTGAATTTTATCAAGAATCTCTAAATATATAGCAGGAGTACCAGATGAGATATAGGAGCAATATTCAAAGCCTGGGTGAATGGTAGACTTATAAATATGTAAGATAGATTCTTTCAAGAAAAAAAGTAAAGTAATTTAAGAAAATAAAAATGTATTGAAAGTGCACTGATTTCTGGATCATCCATTGTAAATTTGCATCCACATTCATACAGAATATTGCCTTTTTTTTAACAACTCAAAACATGCTGGGAAACCAAATGCAATTTGCTGAGCTGTGTGTCTAGATACATACACCAGAAATTTAAAAATTGAGAATTTAGTGTTCCTACATCTTCAGCCTTTCCCTCTATTTACATTTATATCTCCTCTCTTCCCACTACTCATATATAATTCCACTGATAAGAACATTACTGTAGTCCAATGAAATCATTTGTCACATAAAATTTTTTTTCCATATTGAGCATAACACGTTATAATTTTTTTATTAAATAATGAATCTAGCTAGATGTTTCAGATATTCCTTGGTTATCCTAAAATAACTTTGATCAGCATGAGATATAAAATAAATGCATTAGTTCAGGTTAGTCAAAAACTGAAAAAGGAAAGTATTTTAGCTTACAACATTAATGAAAAATGCAAAAATAATATTGTCCTGCCATTTTAAATAATTCAGATTAAGCAGAACAAAAATATTTGCTTACTATTTCTGCAATTTTGAAATTTACACTGTGTCATCATTAGAAAAATACATCTAGACCTGTTTATCTCACATGCGCACACAAGCATACACATTTTTCTTTTATATATTTAGATTAAACCAATATGCATAGTATTGTTGGTATCATTCCTGTAAAAATTGGATTCTTTTATTTGACTCCTAATAAATAACTCTTGGGACATGGAATGTTACAATGTTGAACAACTGTGTCCAGTTAGAAAATTTAAAACAGGAGATGAGTAAGCAAAAAATCAACATCTTAGGTGTATGTGGAACTAGGTGACCAAACAATGAAGATTTTATCAGTAGCAATCACAGGATTATATATGCAGGTGGAGAGAAAAATGATAAAGGAGTAGGACTGATACTAGATCAAGGCATCAAGAAATGTGTCCTGGAATACTACCAATTATCCAAAAGAATTCTCATAGTCAAGTTGAAAGGAAAGGAAAGTCTTTCAATGTAGCCATCATAATAGTGACCAATGGCACAAAGTAAGGAAGAAGAAATCAAATCTTTCTACTCAACACCAAGACTCATTGCAAATCACAAGGTCATTATTGGCATAGGAGACATCACTTCCAAAGTGGGTAGAGAGAGGGCAGGGGAGACGGATGGCAAATTTGGATTAGGAACCTGCAACAACATGGAGAAAGATGAGTCCAATGGTGCATGGCCAGTAATAGCCAACACAAGGTTCCAAGAACATCCAGGATGATTATGGATATGGAGAGGCCTAGGAAGAGAAACTAAAATCCAAATTGACTACTATCTACAAAAGATTCAAGAACACAATAGTTCACTGCAAACCTACCCAAGTGCCAATTGCAGGAGAGACCATTGGCCTGTCATATGTAAACTAAGAGTGACAATATGGAAACTGAAGAAGTCTAATGCAGCACCAAAATTGCCCAAACCTGAAGGAAAAATATGTGAACATTGTGAAGAGTAGATGTATGGGACGAAATGGAAACTTGAAATGGGATCCACTAAAAGAAGCTTTAGTGACATTGACAAACAATATCATCCCAAAGGAGAATGGAAGAAGAAAAAAAGAATGAATCACTGATGAGATTCTCAACATGATTTGCTAAGATATAGAATGGAATACAGAAAAATACACAACAAAATATGGACTAAATGCAGGCAGGCTAAAGAAGAGTGGATAAACAAAATATTTGCAAAAATAGATTGTGTACCACAAACAATGGAGATATACATAAACAAAAAAGAGAACTAACAGGACAGAAGTCTTGCTTGTCAACAGGATGCATAAAATCCAAGGATAGAATGCTCATATTAGAGAAGGAAAAATTTCTTCAATGCTGGAACTAATATAATGGAGAACTCTTTCATGATGAAAAAGAACAACTGGCAATACGCAGAATTACTGATGAGCCTGAAATTCTAAAAACCAAAGTAGAAACAGCAATGGCCAAATTGAACAGAAACAAGGTGGCAGGGCCAGACGGAATAGTAACAGAGATGCTGATAGTCTTAGATGATTTTGGCATAGACAAAATTACAGAAATAATAAATGAAATCTACAGTGGGGATATACCAGAAGATCTAAGTAGATCTATTTTCATAGCACTGCCTAAGAAACCAGGCGCAAACGTATGTGAACTCCACTGAACAATCAGCCTAATGAGCCATGTAAGAAAACTCATCATCTGTATTCTGATAAATAGAGTGCACAGCAAAATCAGGCCAGAGATAGGACAAGAACGGTGTAGTTTCATTAAAGACATCGGAACAAGGAATGCGATATTCATGCTCAGAATATTATCAGAAAGAGCAATATAAGTGCAGAAGAACATGCACCTGTGTTTTATAGACTACCCAAAGGCATTTGATAAAGTACATCACAAAGATCTGTTAGAGCTGCTCAGCAACCTTGATATATTCAGAAAAGACATCAGAATAATCAAAAACCTCTATTGGTAACAAACTGCTTGCATAAAGATAAATAATGAGCTCAGCAGATATACAAAAATAGAAAGAGGCATAAGGCAAGGATGTATCTTCTCACCGGACCTATTCAACCTTTACAGTGAGGCAATTCTGAGAGAATTGGAAAGCCTACTAGTATTTATCATTGGTGGCCACAAACTTAACAACACAAGATACACAGATAACACTGTGCTGATAGCAGACACGGAAAGGAAACTACAAAACCTCCTACAGAAGGTAGTGAAGGGGAGTGAGAAGACGGGATGAAGCATAAACTACAAGAAGACAGAATGCATGGTCATCAGCAAAAAGATGAGCTCGAAATGTGATTTACAGGTCGGGAACACTAAAATCAAGCAGGTGTGGAAATTTAAATAGCTGGGAAGTGTTCTGACAGAGGACAGTAAGTGTGATGCTGAGGTCCAAAGACATATTGTATTGGTCAAAGATGCATTCCAAAAGTTAGGCAGAGTATTATAAGACAGGTGAGTTTTGTTGGTAACAAAGAAAAGAGTGTTGAACTGTTACATGATATCTGTCCTCCTTTATGGCAGCGAATGTTGGATGGTATCCTCAAAGATGAAGAAGAGACTCTAGGCAGTAGAGGTGTGGTTCTACAGAAGGTTGTTGAGGATACTATAGATCGAACATGTGAGCAACGATGAGGTTTTGGAGAGGATACAAACAAAAACGAACTCATAACATCAGGAAGAGGCTGTTGAAATTTCTAGGACACATAATGAGAAAGGAAGGCTTGGAAAATTTGATACTCACAGGGCAGATAGTGGGAAAGAGGGACAAGGGAAAGCAACGCATGACAAACTTAATGGACTTGAGTGAGTGGATAACAGAACAGAGTCTGGGAGAAATGACAAAAAGTCAAAGCTTATTGAGAGCCACAAGGGACATGAAAAAATTTAGAGCCATGATTGCCTACGTCCTGAATGGATATGTCACAGAAGAATATTAATAAATACTTATTCAATATCCATACATTTGAAATAAAATCTTCTTCTCAATGTGATTTGAATGACTGAATTTTATTTTGGATATTAAATTTATGTTATTTGTTTTCCTTAAGACAAATTTTATATTATAAAAAGATTTAAATTAAATTTTATCTGTAATGAATGAAATAGTTTTGCTGCTGACTCATGCTGAATTAAGATCACTGCTATAGGAATGTTTCTAAATTTCAATTTGATTCATTTTTTTATCTTGCCAATCACTTGAATAATTAAATGTATTTGAGTTAAGCCTGTTGTAACTGATGATAATAATTTTGTGCAGGAAAAATACTTAGTAAAAATTAACAATATAGATATAAGGAAAATATCAAATTAATCACTTTGATGTATTATATTAAGAAAAATAACTTTAAATTTTATAACTGGCCCTTGCATAATTAAAAATGTAACTTATTCAAAGAGTTAATTTTTCTTTTCATCTATTCATTTAGTAATATTAAGTTTCATGCCAGTTTGCTTTTTACATTAATCCTTTTCTCTACTGATTTATTCTATCCTACGTATGAATATATTATTTTGGCTTTGTTCTTATTCTGAATAAAATCTTGTTCTTTAGATTTCTTACTTGGTGTTCTTACCATTTTCTTAGGGAGTCTTTCTAACATGGTATTTTTCAATGTTGCATTCCAGTTTACTGAGTTAGACAACAGACTTTAGCAATGAATTGTTTTGTCAGTTTTCAGCGCTGTTTAACATCTGCTAGCATTTATCTTGTTGCTAAACTGTTTGTCTCACAGCACTGCTCTGTTTATGTAACTGTTTACCACCTGGTGCTATCAATAAAAATATAACCAGACTACTTTTGTGAGTGGCCTTAAAAAACAAAAAAAAAACATTATACATATCAGTTACCGTATTTTAAAAAAATACTAAAATTGTATGTAAGAAAAGCAAAATTAAGAAAAGCTCAACATTGAAGGATTTGTTTTATCCTTGCCAAATTTTTACAGTTTTTATATTATTTCATTTTTTGAAGTGTGAGATATTTAGTTGTGTCAGTATCTAGCTCAGTGCTCAGCTGATATGACTGAATCATCAAATTGAAAAGTAAATTGCACTGATTCACTACATGCTAGCTAAAGTCTGTGTATCCTAATATTTGAATTACAAACTATCTTTCCAAAAATGAAAAGGAAAAATCCTTTTCATTTGAAACTACTTGTTCAAATTTTAAATTGGAAAGACATGTTTTGTATGATCGTTTTTTAAAAAACTTCTTTTAAAGTCTGAATTTTATTTATCTGCACACAGTTATCAAGTTTGCACCTGATGTTTAATTTTGGTTGATATACATTATTTGGCTTTTTTCTACATATTGTGATTGGTGACAGAAAAGAAATATTTCACTGAGCAATCCTTATCTAGCATTAAGCAGTTGGCTTAATGTTGTGAAGTTGAAGTTAGCACTAATCAGCTGCTAAGCTTGTACTTCTACCTCATTATTCCCAGTGACCGCTCACTTATGCTTATGCAAATTATGCATACTAATTTGCTAGTATCACTACATCTCCCTGAACCTTAAGGGTTTTATTCCTCTCGTAGATCTTGTACTCCTTCTCTTGCTATTTTCATCACTTTGCTCTATTTCTCTCTCTCCCGTATTTCTTTCCCTGGGAGACCTCGATCTGTCCCGGGCTAGGCTGTAGTCATATGTGTTTTCTTGCATAATCTGGTCTTTGTCCGAACTTTCAGACTCCTTCTGGCCCTCTTCATCCTGCATTGTTTCCTCTTCTGACGTTTCCTTCTGTAATGGTTGTTCTACCAACTCGTTATCAGATGGAATTGAAGACATTTCTTCGTTGTTTCGTTCTTCCTCTTCACCCTAGGTCCTTATTTGGTCTGCATGGGCTAACACACTATCGACATTTTCTCTATTTATTATAGCTGTATTGTGGCTTTTTTGCATTATGAATTCGGCTCCTTCCGGATCTGCATCTTTGCTCTTTTTGTACTACATTTTTTCATTTGTAGAATATGGCATCGTTAGCGGAGCTCTAATCTGTCTTCCTATTAAAGCTGATGGTCTTTCTAGTCTTCCCGCATGTGGTATCGTATGATAACTTAAAAGCAGCCTCGGTAGAAAAACTTCTACTTTTTCTTTTTGCTGAGAGCATGCTTTTAGCCCCTTTTTTACGGTCTGTACCATTCTTTCTGCTAATCCGTTTGATTGAGGGTGATATGGAGGTGTCTTATATGGTTTACACCCTATTATTTCTAACCATATGTTAAGTTCTTCCTCACAAAATTCTGGCGCATTATCAGATACCAAAGTTTTTGGTACACCATTTCTGGAAAATATGACTCTTAGAATCTGCTTTATAGTAGAACTTTTCTTGTTTGTAACCCGGATTATTTCAGGCCAACCTGAAAAGGAGTCTACTAATATTAATAAGAGTCCCACTCCATTAATGTATGCATAATCCATATGCACACGATTCCATGGCTCCACTTCTTTGGGCCACGAATGTAATTTGGTTTGTGTAAAGTTTCTTAATTCTTTACATTTTTTACACCTTTTTACATATTCCTCAACGTCTCTTGAATATCCTGGCCACCCAGCTTCTAATTTTATCCTTTTTTGTGTGGCCGCTACTCCACAGTGTATATCATCATGTACACTTTCTGTATCGGTTTTCTTTGTGTTTCTGGGAGAACTACCAGGTCCCCATTGCAAATTACTCCATGTTCTATTGTTAATTTGTGTCTTGTTTCTTTATAGGGTCTTTCCGCCCTAGAACAATTTCCCCACAAGTTTTTTCTTATTCTCGATACTATCCTACTTAGCACTAGATCATGTCTTGTTTCCGCAGCCATTCTATCTAAAGACAAAACATCAGTCTCTATCAAGTGTAGGAATGAATCTTCAAATTCTTCCTCTGTTTTATCTTTTGACTCCTTGTAGAACCTCAATCTTGATAGTGCGTCTACATGTGGAATTGAATTTCCTTTGACATACTCTATATCAAAATCAAATGCCATCAATCTTATCGCCCATCGTAGAATCCTTGATGTCGTGACTTTGGGTAATTCTTTCCTTGGGTTAAATATAAACTCCAATGGTCTATGATCACTTCTTAAATGAAATTTTTTCCCAATTAAAAATTGTCGGGCTCTGGTAGTTGTCCACATGATAGCCAATACTTCTTTCTCTATGTTTGAGTAATTAAATTCAGTGTTCGTTAATCTTCTCAATAAATACATTATTGGATGTCCTTCTTGTGATAATATTCCCGATATTGAATGTTCACTTGCATCTGTAGTGAGTGTTATGTCCTTTTTTGGATCAAAAATTTTCACTACACGTTTCTTTGACATAATTTCTTTTAATCTTTCAAAAGCTTTTTGCTGTTCCTCTGACCACATAAATTCCACATTCTTTTTTCTTAAATTTGCAAATGGTTTCGTCAAGTCCGTGTATTTTGGTAAGTATCGACTGTAAAAATTTACCAATCCCCAAAAAGACTCCAATTCTTTTTTATTTGTAGGTGTAGCTACTTTTAGTATTTTTTTTTCTATCAAGGCTTGGTCTGGTGATATACCTTCTTTTGAAATGGAATAACCTAAAAAAGATATTTTGTTAGAATTGCTTACACATTTTTTTTCATTTATCATCATTCCAGCATTTCTTAATCTATTCAAGACTAAGTCAGTTTTCTCTTTTAATTCCTTTTCATTAGTAGCTCCTATGCATATGTCGTCTTGGTAACAAATCATATTTTGTACATTTCCTAAAACCTGTTCAATGGCCCTTTGAAATATGGCGGTTCGGTTTTTTATTCCATATGGCATCCTTTTCCATCTTAGTAACCCTATTGGCGTATTTATAAGTGGTTACTTCTTTGAAGTTTTAAATCTATTGGTATTTGGTGGTATGCCGTTTTTAAATTTATTTTTGAAAAAATGGACATCCTGCCAGTGCATGTAATGCAAGTTCAACATTGGGTATGGGATATGAATCCGAGCATATCTTGTGATTTACTCCTATTTTGTAATCTCCACAAATACGTAAATCACAATCTGTTTTCCTCAAAACTACAATCGGTGATGCCCCTTACTACCTCCAATGGAACATGTTCAAGAAGGTCTTGTTCTACTAATTTACATAATTTTGTCACTACTAATGGCAATAAATGTACTGGTAATTTTGTGCCTCATAATAAGAGGAAACATTTTCTTTTACTTTTAAACTTGCTTCATAGTTTTTAACTTTGCAGTTTTTTCCATTTTATTTCATTAATTAATTTATATTAAGCATGTCATTTCCAATAAGCCCGTGGTTTTTTTTGCAACTTGTAACAACTATAGGTATTACTTTTTTTTTCTTTTAACTCTAATGAACCTTTAAAGTATCCTAATGTTTTTATAACTTTGACCCATCAAATTGGCGGAGTTGTAAACTGCTTTTTTCGTAAAGGTGGCTTACCAATGTGTTCCTAAAAATTTTTTGGTATCAGTGTTACTTCACTCCCAGTATCCATTTGCATATCTAAATTGCAGTTATTAATTTTGACCTTTACTATAATGTCTTTTTTCTTATGTTCAATTCTTTTTAAAGTCTTATTTTTTAATGTAAAAACTTCCCTATCGCTGTTGTTTTCTTCAATTCTTTCAACAGTTTTCTTTTTTAATTTACACACTGCTTGAAAGAGGTTCTTTTTTAAGCAATTATTACAAGTTTTTCCAAATGCTGAACAATTTTCCTTTTTCATTTCGTGTTCACGTCCACAATACGAACACTTTTTTATCTTCTTTAACATGTACGTATCAGCGAATATTTGTTCGCTGGGTTGACTTTTATAATGGTTGTATATCTGTATTAGTTCTTGTTGCTGAATAAAGTCAATACATGTATTTAAAGACATATTTCCTATTTGTAATTGTTCCATTATTTTATATTGGTGTGACGCATTGGACATACCTTCAATTAGTCTTAATTGAATCAAGTCCTCTTCAGTAGTCTGTTCGTCTTGTCCAAGTTTTTCAAATTCACAGAATCTACTTGCATTTCGTAGATGGTGTAAATATTTTATAATTGGTTCGTCAATTTCTTGTTTCATCGACATGAATTTCGTTCTTTCTGCCACTACCAGCCTTTTTTTGGGTCTCATATTTCTTCTTATAATCTGACTTATTTTTTTGAAAGTCAGGTCTTCCAAATTTAAGGGATATGCCATGGTGGAGACTTTCATTACCACCTCACATCCAGCTGTAGCCAAAAATAAATCCGTGATTTCATTTTCGCCTCCTTTTTCCTTGTTGTCTTTCAACTTTTTTGTTCTCGCAGTGGCAGAGAAACAACGAATCCATGTATCCATGAAATCTGGATCTTCCAGAGACAATTGATATCCTATCGGTGACACCATTGTTGTGAAGTTGAAGTTAGCACTAATCAGCCGCTAAGCTCGTACTTCTACCTCATTATTCCCAGTGACCGCTTATATGAGTGTTCACTTATGCTTATGCAAATTATGCATACTAATTTGCTAGTATCACTACACTTAACCAACACTGAAGTACAGCAATGTGAAAAGACAGGAGGATTCCACATTAACTGTGTAGTACAACATTTATAGGTAATTATACAAGCGTAATATTAAAAGCTAAGTTGTCCATGTTGCCAAGTAAGTTGGGAATAATAAGCAAGGAGAAATGCTAACAAAGAAAAGAAAAAGCTTCTTACTGGAATGCCATAGTGTTTTGATAGAAATAGCCATGTGGCGCCATTATTTCTTGAGTGATAAGGGAAGGTGATGTCCATCTAGTTTTCTTTCTCTTCTGAAACTGAGCCTGGCTAGCTTTTATTTCCTTCTGGTGTGGGTTATGACATGACACTTTTTATATATTTATTTAATCATTTTTGTATCCCAACAATTGTATAGAAACAGATTAGTAGCATTACTATATCTATTAAGTTGAATATTTCAGATTTTAAGCAGAAAATTATATTTCTTAATTGAATAGTAAACATTTTTATAATTTATAGTTGTTAGCATTATCAGGCTTTATCATAATCTTAGAATTTATTTTATTGTACATATCATTCTCAGATGAGATGTGCTTATCAAAAAGCATCATTTCTTTTTGGTTTAAATTAGAAAATATTGGGCTTTTATGAGAAAAACATTTGGTTTTACTATTTTGCTCTTCATTTCAAAATGAGGTTGGGAATATTTGAAAATCAATCAAAATCTGTTGAAAATTTGCTTCTAGAATGAATCTATAATTAACTGTAAATTGATTTGACCATAAATATATTTCATTGATTATTACTGATGCCAATATTCAGAGAACTTAAAACAATTACTTAGTTACTTATTTTAGTGCATCATTTTACTTATAATTATTGTTACATAACACAAACAATAGTCAATGCATTATTTAAACAAATTAACCATAAATAATCAACATTGCCTTTTTATAGTCATCTGTCACTTATATTATTGCTAACTAAGTCTGTTTTTACATTTACATAAGTAGAGGAGTAATTGTTCTCAGTAACGTGGTCAATCAAAATAAGTGCTGTGTAATTTGTTGCAAATATCATTCAGTTGCTTAACAAGAATTTCAAGTAATTTATTAGTTTTATATGAAATACATTGGAATATTACAAACGGTTCCATTTTTAGAAATCTTTATATCTTGTTGGCATTGCTCTTTGATGTTACATTTTATTGAAGTTTATTGTTCAAAGATTTAATGCATGTTTTGGTAATAACCATTCCCCACTGACTATATCTGGGAAAATAAATTGTTTCATGCACAATTGTTTGATGTAAAGTTGTCAAACAGTATATCAATACCTTTGTTAAATTATTCACAGATCACCTTCTGCTTTGATTCAGACAACAGAAATTCATGTGAAAACTTGGCAAGCTTGCAAAATCATTTTGAATTTTATTGTTTCTTCTAGCAGCATTTGAGATACATTAAAGAATTTTCTGAATGAAGAATTTTCTGAAGTTAACATGTTAATATTTTGGTTTGAGCCTTTTATATTTTGAATATTATGAGAGGTTAATGGCTTATATGATACATAATTAATATTTTTATGCCATCAGTTAACAATGCCTAAAAATAATAATAGTACTTGATTGTAAATAGTATTAATAAAGCAAAAAGTAAATTAAATAAAATGAATTTGTCAATGCCTCGAAAATTTTAAATCCATGTATAAGGATTTAATAAAATATTACAAATAGACCTTTATGTTTAATGTTATAACAATATGAATGATCAAAGACAGTTACTGTTAATATTTTATACACATTGTGCTTAATTTTATTCAATATTTAAAGAGAAATGCAATTACAAATCAGTTTATGTAAGACAGGAAAATCTTATTAGTTTTCTTTTTAATAAAAGCAATTCTACCAATCAGTAAAAGAAATAATATCATGAAATGAAATAAAAATAAAAATCTCACATTTAACTTAGTATTCAAATTATATGAGTTAAAATTGTTGTAGAAATGATTCAACTATTGGTCATGATCAGTATTTGCAGTAAACTATCATTTACTGAGGATTTAAAATCTCCTGAATGATTTATTTAATGAATAAGTAATACCATACATATTGCATGCAAACAGCCTGAATTAGTTTTATACTCTCATGTCAAAGTAACTTAGACTAAATAAAGATGCTGATAACAAATATAAATATCAATTAAGTTTTCATAATTGTTGAATATATAAATATTTTATGATTGTATATGTAATTTTTTTCCTATTTTTCTAATCATATCCTATTAAATTAAAAACACAATTTTTCATTGTTAATATTATTTTCTAAAATGATGCACATATCATGAAATATGAAAAATATACTGAACTAATTATTGGCAAACAATTGTTTTTATTTTTGATTAAATCTTCTTGGCTTCACTTCATCAACAAAGATCTAGGAAAGGAGCTGTCCATGTCTTCTGCAGACTTGCTGATCAGTCCAATACAAGATAAGCAGATCTGGCTGCAGGAGTAGGTTTGACATGAATTTTCCTTTTCCTCTTGTGCATCAGGACAGCTCTGCATTCATTGTTGGATGATAGGGTTGATAGGGAATCACCAAGTTTTTCAGATTGCAGTTAAACCATTAACAATGGCCAATGTGACAAATGCTGATGAGATTTCTTCAGAGAGATTTTGTATCTCTTTTTTTGGGTCCCCTATTATCAAAGTTGAAAGGCTTTCCTTTCAGTTTAACTACAAGAATTCTTTCAGATAGCAGACAGTATCCCAGAATGCATTTCTTGATGTCTTGATCTAGTATCAATCCAACTCCTTTTTCATTTTTCTCTCTGCCTGCATGTATAATCCTGTGGTTGTCACTGACAAAATCCCCATTGTTTGACCACCTAGTTTCACATACACCTAAAAGGTTGACATTTAACCTGCTCATCTCCTGTTTTATATTTTCCAACTGGCTACAGTTGTTTAACATTGGAGTGGTTTCCTGTTGCCTTTTCCATGGTGGTTTATTGAGACACCACATCTGGTTAGCTGGCCATTGACTCATCGAGAGTTCTCCTGCCATGTATCGACAACACAATGTATGGAAGAAGAAATCAAATCTTTCTACTCCATGCTAGATAACATCAAGGCTCAGTGCAAATCACGAGATTATAATTATCACAAACTCAACTCTTTGATTTCTCATTCTGAGATGTTATTCATTATACCACCCATACATCCAAGCTTACAACACCTGGTACTCCCAAGCAGTCACCCACCAAGGTACTGATCAGGCTCATATATATATATATATATATATATATATATATATATATATATATATATATGATTATAAAAATGGACACTGAGTTCAAACACTGAGCAATGACAGTCTGTTTCATGCATGATCATCTTCAGACCTCTTGGCCTTCAAGATTGTATTCAAGCATGAAACAGACTCATCATCACTCACTGTTGACGAGTGTCCACTTTTATATTTATGTATGCTCTATTCCTGATATTAAGCACTTTTACTCATAAATATAGCACACGTTAAAACTATATTTTTATCATTTTATATATATATATATATATATATATATATATATATATACACACACACATGCACACACACACATGCATGATGCCTACCCACTCATTGTACAAGGGCAGCTACCAACAAGCCATTGTTGTATAAAGTTGTGTTTTCACCAATTTCTGTAAACCTGATGGTAACTGTGCAATAGTTTATAGACATACAGATCTTGTGTACCACTATGTGAACATATAGTATTAATCCAATGACATGAACAAGTTAAGATAATTGGAGATAGCCTGTGTTGCATATGATTTGACTAGTCTGATGGTAAGACATTAGTGAGGTCATTAATGCCTGAATCATGAAATTATAGTGTCTGCCAAATTCTGATTAATTTATTAAAGTTTAAACCACAACTAAGAATAATGATTAATGTTATACCATACCTATGGACAATAATGGGTATGTCCCAATTCCTATAAATACATTGGTATATACTGTATGTTATCTTCCACTTGGGATTCACTTCTATCTCACCACTAGCAGTTGATTACTTACTACACACCGCTGGCGAATCTTGTATGATGTTTCCGTTATAAATATTATCGTTCCATTTCCTCCCTTTGTTTTGGTTATTCTTATTCAGTAACTTTTCCCTAGGCTACAACAATTAACATGTTATAATCTTATAATCTTTTATAAGGAACCTATCAATAATAAAATTCAGAGATAAAAATCTGAACAAATAAATACATTTGTAAATTGGATTTTTATATATATATATATATATATATATATATATATATTTTTTAAGCATTTCACCCCTAGCAAGGCGGGAAGCCACTAGTATGCAAGGGGTTACAGAGGATTTGGAGTGAGAGCAGATAGTAATGATAGAGGAGAGGATGAGGAGAAGAATAGTGGATAGATCAAGGCAACTGGAGATGTCGATTGACATTACATTTGAATAGTTGGAGATTAAAGCTATCAGGGAAACAAGAGTAGGGAAGGGAGTTCCACAGGTGAGAGATGCGAGACATGAAGCTGTTGGAGTAGAAGAGGCAACTACATTTAACAGTTTCAACAGTGAAAGCAGGGTGCCAGCCTCGTAGGGCGCTTGAATTCGCGAAGTCTTGGAACCAGCGAAAACAGCTCATCGGAGCAATTACCATGAAAGTATTTGTCATTCATAAATTTTATTTTAAAACTGAAAAAATTTTAATAAATAATTTAATCTTTAGATATTTATTTTAATCCAACTAAATTTATTTTATCATGAAATCTGTGAACTGGTTAACAAATATCTTATTCTTAATGTTTTAATTAAAAAATGTAAATATTACTGAATCATTCCACTCTTTTGTTTATTGATAAAGTTACACCATTTCAGTTTAAATTTTTGTTGTGTCAAGAATTTGATTGTTATAATAAAATGAAGATTTAGAATAATTCAGTATTCATAAGATATTTAGTATAAAATAACATACTTTCTAAGCTTTTATATTTTCAGAATAATATTTTGGAAAGATACATTATTTTGAACATGACTTGTGATATACATTTTATTCACTGGAAAATTATTTCTTATTTTGTCACCATAGTTTTTCCAATCACTATTTTCATGGCCGGCTTTAAAGTTGATTCTGATTCTACAGTTTTCATATATCTAAAAGCCAGGATGGTTTTTGCAATGTAAATCAGTGATATCAATTTCCATTCAAAAGTCTAAACATGTGACTGCACATCTGTGTGTGTGTGTGTGTGTGTGTGTGTGTGCATGTGTATGATACAGCAATGAATTAGATATTGCTGCTCAATACTAAACATAGCATTTGCTTTGTGTTTAATGTGTTTGTGCAGTAGATTTACTGAATGACAAAAGTTGCTAAATCAACCTTTAGTAAGAGAAATATAATTACATTTTATTCTTGTGCAGATTTTGCTGGAGGAATTTTGACTGGGCAGTAACTGAAGAAAGAATTCATTGCTAATTCATAGGATTCTGCCATTGTGAAAATGTATGCCAGATGTTGAGCTATGGACCAACTGGCATTATTATGGATATTGGGCTATGAACAGATGAATAATAGCTCACAGGCATTTTGTCATGTACACTGTTGGATATTAACCCACTTTACCTGGTTGCATTGAAACACACATATATTAGGTATTTAATACAGAAGTCACAATGAAATATTTCAACAAAAACCTCTAAAAATTAAGCTTTTTTCCAGTTGAATTTAATATTATTTACTTATTTTTAGATTTCACTGTTCAAACAAAAAAGTTCTTCCAAACATTTTTATTTTAAGATATATCACTTTCTTAATTTTATACATATCAAAGTCATAATGATGAAAAATATTAAGAACTCTGTACATCATCAATTGAATATTAACTAATATTTACTTGTGGGGTGTTCATATTCTTAGCAGTACCCAAAAAGGAAATATTACCAACTGACAACAAGGTACTGAGTAACTAAGACTAAGACTTATCAATACAAGAAGTGCACAAACCAATAGAAGGACTACTTTTAGCAGGACAATGCACCTTGCTACACTGGACGAGATATATGAGAATGATTTCAGGAACATCAATAAGATGTGACTGTGTTGTCCTGGCCACCAAATATCTAGATCTCAATCTTATTAAACACTTATGGGATGTACTGGGATAATCATTTTGTTCTGCAGAAACTCCATCACATAAAATACAGCAGTAAAAAAAAACAAACCTTCTATTAATACAATGGTATCAGACCCCAGTGAAAATTTTAGAGGACTTGTGTAATCCCTGCTTGATTGGATAAGAGCTGAGTTGTAGGCTTCTGGAAGACCAATAATTTAGGACAGTAGTCATAATTTTTTGGTTTGCCAGTATACTTTTAATTCATTTTTATCTTCCTGGAAAGAAATAAACCACAAAATTCCAACCTATACATCTTTTTAGAAAAGTTTCTGTAAAAAGATAATCTACTGTTTATTTTTTCTTTTCACACTGGTGAGAAATGATTTGTTTATTTCTCACCATATTTTAATATTACAACTGGTTTTTAAGATTACAGCAAGTATAGAGAGAAAGAGAAATAAATATGAGAATAGCCTATTTAATTCTACTTAATTGTAAGTAAAATCTTGTTCATTTGTTATTTATTGGTAAATACAGATTGTATGGATGGTTTAACCAGTTCTGAAATATTTTCTTTTGAGGATCACTCTTCATATCTCCTGCAAATTATTAATACAGACATTTTCACCAATAGGTCACACAGGATTTGGGATATACCTTGTGAGTACTCAGCTAATTGCTATTAAAATAACATGAAGTATTATTTATTGATGATAGGAACAGGCAACAATCTATGTAAGTGTGGTGTGTAACTCAACAATTCAACTGATGATAGCAGGTAGGCACAAAGAAAACCGGTGTAATATACGTCCAACCTTCTCACGGGCGAAAGCCTTCTGATTTGAAACAGCAGAAACAAGCCTGCTTTATACAGCTGCGGACCGACCACAATTTGCATGCGAATCACGAGGCAATGAGATTTCGCGTTAACTGACCGAGACCGCTCGGCATAAAACGTGGGCGCCGCCATTTTGGTTTCTTTTTACCGATGGAAGGACCAGAGTTTACATACTACGCCCAGATTGAACGCGTTTTGAGGTAGGCCATTTTCACAATTTTCCCCACTACCCCTGATCTCATGATCACAAACAGGGCAGGGAGGTGGCGATCGTCGCCGTCGAGGTCCCTCTCCGAAGGGGATAACACAAGCTTCATCCTCGTCGTGTTCTCGTCTGTGGTTTGAGTGTCGGTAAACACTGTGTCAGCCCGGGAGGCTGCTATTTATCAGAATCGCTGCCCTGCAGGTCTAACTCAAGGCAGATTGAGCGCTCACTACTCCCAGACTCGGAATCGCCGTCGAGTCCCTCTCCGAAGGGGATAACACAAGCTTCATCTTCGTGCGTGTTCTCGTCTGTGGTTTGAGTGTCGGTAAACACTGTGTCAGCCGGGAGGCTGCTATTTATCAGAATCGCTGCCCTGCAGGTCTAACTCAAAGGCAGATTGAGCGCTCACTACTCCCAGACTCGAATCGCTTTCATCGCTTCGGTACCGGTAGTGATTGCGTCACCGGTCGCAAGTCTTTAATGTGACGAGGCACCCCATCAACTCTCACAGATTGCGGGCTGATAACCTCCGTAACACGTCCAGTGCCGTGCTTTTGTCGTACACTTGCTGCGTGGGTTTTGACCCAAACAATGTCTCTTTTTTTCAATCTCCTCCAGTCACTTCTAGTTCAGGCAGCGGGTTGGCTTCAATGCCTTTCACGCGGACATGATATTTGTGCAGTGCATCAGCCGGCGCCGTGGATGGTGAAATGTTATCGCCGGGCGACATTATACCAGTAAACCGCTTCCGATGCTGTACAGCCCTTCCTGGCTGCGATGGTCTTGATGGTTCTGTGGTTCCGCTCCACGATGCCGTTTCCACTTGGCGAGTAGGCACCGAAACCGCAGATGCACGTTCCAAGTGTCCGCAAATTCTTTAAAATCTTTACTGGTGAACGGTATCGTTATCCGTCAGTATTTCCATGGGTGGGCCTCGCTCCAGGAAAACATTCTCAACAGTCGAATAGCGGTGCTCGCGTCTTGTCTGCGCGGCCGCCATACCCGCAAACCTGGAGGGACTGCAATCAATGAGTGTTAAAAAATTCTCACCATTGTAGTGAGTTATGTCCATTGCCAGTCTGCTCCAGTTGCTCTTCATGCTCAGTTCTCCTCTTTCCAACGAAATCACGCGCCGCATGGGTCAACACATCAGGGCTTCCGAATTTGACTTCCTCGTTTCCCGGAGGGTGCCATTTCTTCCCAGACCTGCAAGCCAAGAACTCTTGCTCCATCTCTCAGTCGCACGGATCCTTGCACACCAAACCGTAATCCGAAAAGTGTTGTCTTTTTACGCGATGCAGAGGCCAAACTTTCATTAATGAAGATATCATCAGCGTATGCTGATGTGGCACTTTCAATTGTGCGGTCTTGCGATGCGATGGCGTCTATAGCGGATTTCATGATGAGTGGCGCTACATTTAGCCCAAATCCTAGCCGCGTAAGACAGAAGCGTTGGCCTTTGAAAATAACCGTTTGAAATGGCCTGGCGCTTCGTCGATGTGAATCTGAAGATGTCGTTCCGCAGATCCAGAAGCGACACATTGACTCCCTGCCGCGCGTTCTCAACTTATGTCGCGCACTTCTGCATCGGGTGAAAGCATCCACAAAGTCGTTCAATTCGCGGTAATCGAGTGCGGACGCACCTTCTGTTTCTGCTCCTGCGACTGCCATCAAGGGAATCAGACCCTTTGGGGGTCCCAGTCTTTCCTGGGGTGCGGAATCAGCCAGCCGTTCACAATCCACTGCTGAAGCTCTTTCTCGTATTTTCCTCTGATGCTGTCTGGAACTTTGTACTCAGCGACCTTGTTGCGGCTGAACTGGCGGGTCTTTTGGGCCCATTTCCACCTGGCGGTCCACACTCTCTCGTCCGGAATTGAAGGGCGTGAAATCCGGCTCACTAACGCAAAGGGCTGCACACACCTTTCTTCTTTCACCCAGTTCCACATTTCCGGCTGGGCGTGATCATCATGCCTCCTAATGCTCGGATCGCATCAATCCCAAGTAGCAGGTCGTTACCCGAGGGCCTTTGGCGTGCCACCAAGGCGTCGACTTGGCGCATGACTCCTCCGTCTGTTAGGACTGACACAGTCCCGACACCACAACAGGCCGGGACACTCCGTCAATCGTCCGAATCTCGATTTGTTGACTGTTCCATGTCGCATCAATCCGCACTAACGATCGATCGGGAACATCCAGTGTCATCGCGCCCGTATCGTTTACCCTCAGCGTACCGTTGACAACAGGCAATGCCGCATTTACTGACCGAGAGGGGCAAGGGTTGCGACAGCACCTTGTCCCCGGACTTATTTCGAGCAATCCTGTGCTACATGGCTAACTCTTTGCAGCGATAGCAGCGTAGTCGTGCTCGGTTCCGTCTGCTGCTCCCTCCTACGTCACCCGGCTCCGGCAGTCCCTAGAGAAATGGTTGGGTCCACCGCACTTGTAGCACTTTGGGCCCTCCTCGGTGTCTCAGGCGTTCTCCACGGCTGCCGCGATCTGTTCCGTGTCCTTCAAGATGTTTGGGCTCTGGCTAGCAATTCGTCAATTCCCAGTGTGTCCAATCTTGAAGGCGCGCAGGAGCCGACTGGTGTCGTCGAAGGAAGCCCCTGCCAGGAAGGCGCACCCCAGTATCGGTCCGTTGCTCCGCCAAACGGTACTGCCAGCCAGCCATAAATCAGCCAGGTAAACATCCACGGTCTCACCGGCTCGAGCCGTCGTCCGACGAACTGTTTCCAGCGATGAATGGATCTATTCAAAGGCCGTATACAGGGCGTCCTTGATCTCTTCTAGGTCAGCATCGTCCCGAGTTGTTGATATACTGCGTGAGGCTCCTCCCGTGAGTCTCAGTGGGATGACTAGTGCAGGTTCCTTTATTTTGGACACCCTGCAAACACGTTCGGCCTTTTTTCAAACCATTCGACGATAGTCGGGCCCGTGGGGAGCCGTCGAATTCTGGGATCAACTTTAGGTCGAACTTGTCCATTGCCGAAATAGCTTGTGGTGTGTAACTCAACAATTCAACTGATGATAGCAGGTAGGCACAAAGAAAACGATTGCCATACGTCCAACCTTCTCACGAGGCGAAAGCCTTCTGATTTGAAACAGCAGAAACAAGCCTGCTTTATACAGCTGCGGACCGACCACGATTTGCATACGAATCACGAGGCAATGAGATTTCGCGTTAACTGACCGAGACCGCTTGGCATAAAAACGTGGGCGCCGCCATTTTGGTTTTCTTTTTACCGATGGAAGGACCAGAGTTTACATACTGCGCAGATTCGAACGCGTTTCCGAGGTAGGCCATTTTCACAATTTTCCCCACAGTAAGTTGATCTCTCCCTCAAGTCAGTTGCATAAAACTAGAAATTGAATGAACTCGTATGCACTTTGTGATGATTTATGCCCACTATAAGTTAATATCTATTGAACTTTTCTTCTATTTCCTCTCAGCAGCAACACAGCTTGGTGAGGTTGTGACCCTATGCTCTACAAGGGAGTTTACAGGGTTTACATATTATTTCATATTTAATACATAACCTTTTTGAAATCTACCTTACTATAATTTTTCTTACTATAAAAGTAGTAAGTGTACATATAAATTATTTTTATGTTTCACATTATTTTGTTTTCTATTTTCAACAGTATCATTTTAAATACAAGATGGTCAACTGATCTTGGTATTCTGAATTGTATTAGATTGATACAGAAGTTTCTAGCACTTTTAACATTTTTTTTATTCATCTAAAATCATTTAGTCATCAAAGTATTTTCCTTATTTGTCATAGCCTTTAATTACCTCACTGGCAAATTATGTATTTGAATTTAAAATGATTCTAGTTTTGATTGGATGATTTCTTTGAGAGCTATATTTCAATATAATGAACTTGTTGGAACCACTGACTAGACAAAGCATGTTTCATAGTGTGTGACATGTGTAAATAATCTAAATGGGACAAGTCTGGAGAATATATAGCATATGCGGACAAATTTTAAATACCACTTCTAGGATCATGGGTTCTGTCATGCTTGCAACTCGAGGACAATCATTTCTATGCAGTAAAATCACTAGACAGTATCCATGTCCAGAAAAAGATCTTTTTTCTTCTAATGTATCATTCAAACATGTCAATTGCTCAGTGTTATATTGCGAATTAACAGTTTCTTCAAGTATTATATTTTGACGTAACAATTTCCAGCAATTTAAAGAAAAAATTCTTTGAATATCAGACAAGAACTCTTTCTCCAATAGATTCTATTTATGTTGAGATATTGAAAGCTGTCCTGGATCTAGCCATAGTTTTCTCATAAATTCTCATATTAATATTGTCCAAAATTTACTTTTTTTGTGTTGAGAAAATGAGAAATATCTTTAAATAAAGACTGATGTTAATTTCTATTAAGTGGATAGCATTTTCCAAGCTTCTTAATCATTACTGTGACTTGTAAAAGACATATTATACTTGAATGATTATACAAGAAAGAAATTTAAACATATTCTTAAGATTTTGCTAACATTATGCAAAAGATAATGCTGGGAATGTTTATATAAACCTAATATGATGCTTTTTTTTATTTCAAATTTAATTTCATAAAATTTCCTATTATAATATATATGCACATTCTTACTATAAATTTTCTATGTATACACATTTGATCTATAATTAGTCATTTATTGATAGGTAAAACTGAACATTAAAAAATATTATCATGTAATGTCTTTGCATTAGAAATTAATAGCAACACTCAGCAGTTATTTCATTGCAAGTCATTGAACTGATTCATAGGAAATAACCAGGCTAATTTTGTGTTTGATGTTGCAAATAAAATGCTATTCTAATCAAAGATTTTTTTCTTTTTTTCTAGTGGAAGCCATTTATTAAGTCAATGGCTATAAAAAGCTCACACAAGTTGTGAAAACAAATAGTGGTCTTCAACTTTTGGGTTAGGGAAAAAATAGTGAATTTTATAATTACAACTTTGAAAGGTGGATAACAGGGAAAAACCTGGAAATTACATTGGGAGACATCTTAATTCAGCAATTTTGGTTGGATATTATTTGTTACAGTGAAAATAAAAGAACAAGAAGTGTTGGGAAGAGTCCAATTGTATTTGTATTGATTAGTTGCACTGTAGAAAAAGTTTGGAATTGACTTTACATTAGCATTTATGAGATAAAGACAGAGGTTTGTGGTATTATTTGAAAATTAGTGATCTAATTTTGTAATAATGACAGGATATAATTCTGCATTAGATATCACAGAAATATATACAACAATGAGCTCCTTAAATTTTAGAGTATATTAGTTATAATTGTAGAAGAACATTGTAACTAACTGTATAAGTACTTGCAAATTGAAGATAGGCCAGATGAGTTCAATAATTGGTAATTTTCTTCTTAGTATGAAAATAAGAAAATGCATCTTATAAAAGTATAAGGATAACTATTCTTTCTCATCAATTTTATATATATTATATATATATATATATATATATATATATATATATATATATATATATATATATATATATATATGTATATAGTGTGTATATATTATTGTCTAAATTACATAAAAAATGAAAATATGACACCTCATTTTAACAGACATATTTACCAAAATTACACAAAAATATCTTGAAATATTAAAGAGTAAATTTATTCAATAAAATCGCCATTGACTTCAACCATGGCCTCCAGACCACTTCAGAATTTCCTGCTGCTCATCTGGACTGCCTCATTGTTTAAGTTGGTGAATGCTGCCATAATCCTTCCCTTGAGTTCATCTTTGGTATTACAAGGAGTTTTGTTGGTCTCTCACTCAACTATGCCCCACACATAATAATCAAGGGGGTTGCAGTCTGGGGAGTTAGATAGCCAGATGTAAAGGCTGATATGGTAACAGAAATTGTCTGACAGCCATGACTGGGTTCTCTTGCTTGTGTGGTATGGTGCAGAGTCCTGTTGCTAGACATAGGGTCTTCAGCAGCCACTCTCTTGACCAAGGGCAGTACTACCTCCTCAAGGTACTTGAAGTAGGCCCCCTTGAGTCTGAGGCCCTGTGGGAAGATGAATGGAGGCATAATGATGCCATCACTAGTGATCACTCCAAACACCATGATATTGACTGGAAATTTGGTTTTCATCACTCTCAGTAAATTTTTGGGGGACACAGCCAGCCAACAGCTGTTCTGTGTGCTCACCATTTTATCCTGACAGAAATTTTTCTCGTCTGAGAAAAATCAAAGCATGTTCAGTTGTAAGAGATGCTTAAGTTTGTTCAAAAGCTTCATAGCATAGTCTTTCCTCTTGTCTTTCATGGCTTGGGATAAAAATTGGCCCTTTCTCAACTTGTATAAGAAATACAAAATGTCTTCATGCACTACCTGCCTGATAAGAAACTCAAACACTCTTGTGTGTCTGGCTATGGACCTGATTGATGATTGACTTGGAGGGATTGTTGTCAATCATGGCCCGGATCTCACCAACAAATTTGTGAGTTCTCTTCTTATCAGAATGAGCAGAGTGAGTTTTCCAAGCTGCTGTACCTTTGTAACCACCATTAGACACATACAACTCTTTCCAAATCCTCTGCAATAACCTCAGATGACACCCAAACACTCTGAAATCTTTGTATTAGGGTTTCCAGTGTGAATGTCAGGCAGTAGAGCATGCCGTTTCCAAATTTCTGGCAGAGTGAATTCAGTCATGGTGTCCAACTGACCCTACTATACTGTGCAGTTTCACAAAATCAAAAACAAATAACATGCATGTGCGATATTAAAAATATAAAATGCCGATAATTTACCTATCGCACCCAGTATATATACAATACATACACTGATAGAAAATAAGATTGCACTATATATAAAATTACAATATATATATATATATGTGTGTATATATATATATATATATATATATATATACGCACACACAACATGTACACAGGTTACAGAATAATAGATGTATCAACAGCACTCCAATTCTATCTTAACACACTGTATATTCACCTTGGGCATTAACATATGCCTCTACTCTTGCATTAACATGATTGTGAATACCATCCTGTGATATATTATTAGCTTCTTGCACCTGTCGTCGCAAGTGTTGGGGTGAATTAATCAGGTGTCATCCTATGATGTTCCATACATGTTCAATGGGAGACCAGTTTTGTTTGGTGTTTGTACTGGTCAAAGAAGTTGTCAAACAATTTGTAGAGCATATTGAGTAGCAAGGGCATAAAATTGGGTAGGCATTTTCTTATTGGGACAGCTCATTGTTTTCCTCTTTTAGAAATGGCAACAGAATGGGTTGAACAATATTCTGGGTATAGCTGGAACTGCTCAACATTTCTTCCACAATCACAATCAAAGTTGAGTTGTAACTTATGGCATCACATGATGTCAGGTGTTAGGCCTTAGTGTCATGAGTGAATACACTCCAGGAGATGTTATTTCTCAGGTCTATGCTGCATACATAAAGAACCACCATTTGCATGAAAACAGAATTTACTCTCATCTCTGAACACTAGAGTATGCCATTCAGTCTGTCTCTCTTGCAACACAACGGTGAAATGCTCAATTGTGTTTGTGGCATAAGTGGAAGTTTGGCTAGAGACATGTATGCCTGTTGTCCTGCTGCAAGTAAACAATTCCCAATGGTCTGTGTTAATATTCTTGGGACTACATTTTCTCTGTGGATACCATGTCACTAGCTTTACAACTAGATTTTTAATTTTGGTTAGTGTCTGAACTACATGGGTGTTCAGGACCTTCACTATGTCCCAGTGGATAAAAGTGTTGGTTAGATTCAGTGAGTTGACCTAAAGAGTTGTGAGTTCAATACTTGAAGTGGTGAATAAAAACTTGGAGAGTTGAGTTTAAGGGAGATAACTGAGATACCTGGAAGAGGCATGGCACGTGGAACTAGAATAATCTACCCCCAGTGGATGAAATAAATGGTTCAGTTCAAAATTCCAATCACCTGAAGAAGGGTAGAGTGTACAATGGCTGAAACATCATGAATATGACAATAAATATGAGGACAACAGTCTGAACAATATAATTAATGTAAATAATTACAATACCTCATCTCAGAAATATAGACACAGATATAAAGTTGTTTTTCAAAATAAAGGAGTAATTGGGTTTTCCAGTGGTGATACAATCTGGAAGTGGAAGGCTCTAGAAAAGGTGAGCTAAAAAAAATTCACACCTCCAAAATTTTGGCTAGTCGGCTGGTATTGAAATTGCTGCTCTTTCTGAGACACTGCTTCCAGTTTTTGACCAGTTTGTTGAGATTGGTAGTGGGTACACATTTTTTTGGAAAGGAAGAAAGAAAAAATGTAAGTGTAAGACATCATGAATAAACTTGATGATCACTCTGGTGGTATAAATGGAAGGTTGATGAATCTCTGCATCAGTCTTGGGAAGAACTGATATGTTGTAATTAATAGTGCAGATACTCCCACTATTACTTGCACTGAAGAGGAAATTATATTCTTGTACAGTATTTTGCATGAGTCATTTCTATATTTCATCTGGTGACAAAGTTTTATGCATGGGTGTCCTAAATCTTTGTGTAGGCCTAGGCAACATTTGGAAATATTTGGATCTTTTTGCTGTGGGAAGTATGAATAGTAATGGTCTTTAATTTTTAGAACTTGACCTCTGCATAACCAACTCAATGTTAAAACATAAAAGGTGTCCATACAATTTAGAAGCATCCTGATGCCAAACATTGGCACCTCATTGATTAAGTTATTACATGCAAAATGAAAGTTATATTTAGCTTAAAATCTTTCTATGGATTCCACTCTTACTAGATGGATCATGCTCTTGTTCACACAAAATTCAAATTTGAAATCAATCCAAAAAAATAAAACAAGCAATTCAACAATAGCTAGATGATTCAACATATCAAAGCTTAGTAATCCAAAAATAAGATAAAAACTAGTTGCTAACTTTAATTTGTTGCTAGAAATTCCTCCTTGGGATCAATTTTGAGATGGCATGTGTACTAAAGCTGTATAAATTTGTTCTCAAATGTTAAACATCATTAAACATCATGTTTGATGACAATAATGAAGCCATTCAGAAACTTCTTGCCTTGAAGTAGAATATCCATGATATTATCCTTTTGTCTAACTTATCAAAAACATAAAGAGAGAAAGCTGTTAATGAACATAAACTTATGAAGAGTTAAGTCAAAAATCACTGTGATATATGGTTGTTGTTTAGTGGGACAAGTTAGTAAATGAAACACAAGCTACTGCAGATGCATATGACAGCAAAATGCTCTACAATCTGCTAAGTAAAAAGTTTGGATCCCATAGGAGTTCATTGGCTTGATCAAAAGATGGAGTACAGCTAGTGAACAAATCCATTTCTCTGACTTTTTGAACATCCCATCTGTAGTAGATGAGTCTATGTTGTATCTAATGTTTTCAAGATAACAGAAATAAATAAATAAGGAAGACAAACTTGTAGGTAAGTAATGAAACAGAAGGTTTACTACACGAAGGTACACTTAGCAATTGACCTAATGCTCTCTTCAACTCTGATTATTTATATAAACAAATGATTCCATTCACTTGAGTAAAGACCAATCATTGAACATTTCAAAGATCCTCCTACTTCAAATGGAGTATAGCATTCCATTAGCAAAGATAAGCACCAAGTCATGATGGAGTCTTTAGAGAACTCTTTAGTTTGGGTGTTAAGTTTCTTCAAACTATACTTTACTCTTTTCTGTGTTAATTGTAGTAATAGGAATCAATTCTAGTTGACTGAAAAAAAAGACAATCATGATTTATATATTTAAGAACAAAGGTATTCAGGAAATTTGTGATAATTACTGTGGTATTGATTTCTTTATGAAGCAGGTAAGATCCTTGCAGATGTATTTCTAAACCAGATAAATGTATATGTTGCAAACAATTGTTATATTGTTTGGTAGTGAGAGAAAGGAATAACAAGGATTAGATTGAAACAACTTTTATTGTTGGTAGAGAGTATAGTGATCTGGTGTAAGCGTAGTGATGGTAGTTAACCTATTTCTTGTGCTGGCATGGCTGAAATTACAGGATATGGTTGCTGCATGTTTGGTTGATGGAGGTCATGGTGGTAGGTCATTTCATCAGTTGGTAGGCCTGTTGTGTTGAACTGGAGTGATGTCAGATTGGCATGGTTTTGGTAGGCCTGTTCTTGTAAATGAGTTGAGGTAGGCTGAGCTGACGGTGGAGGTTGGTAGGCCTGTTCTGTAGAACAGAGGTCACTGGTGTCAACTGTTAAGGGAATGCCTTGTAAATGAGTTGAGGTAGGACAAGGTGATGGCTGGGATTGGTATTCCTGTTCTGTGAAACAAAGATTGTGGGTGTCAACTGAAGGGAATGCCTTGTAAACGAGTTGAGGTAGGCTGAGGTGGCATTGGGGATGGTATTGATAAAGCCTTGTAGTTGGGAGGAATTGAGGTTGAGATATTTCAAGATGGTAGACCTGTTGTGTTGAACCAAGGTGATGTCAGATTGTGGGACAAAGGTTGCAGGTATTGACAAGAGAATGCCTTGTAAACGAGTCCAGGTAGGCCGAGATGACATCAGGGGTTGGTATTGATGAAGGGTTGTAGCTGGGAGGAATTGAGGTTATTTCAAGATGAAGCTGGATAGTTCTGCTGGAGGGAGTTGTGGTGGAGAGGTTTCAAGTCAAAGCTGGATAGCCGAAGTGGTTGGTAAAGCCAGGAAGTGTTAATGGTCGTTGAGAGGTGTAGTCATGCTGAGTGATGATGAAGGTGACGAAGGTGGCGCCATTCCCAGAGGCCTTCTTTTAAGCAGTTCTGGTAGTCTCCAGGTGCATCTCTGTCTCCCCAGTGGGAACGATCATGATTGGCCACCACCAGATCTCACTTCATAGACCAGATGTAATGCATGGAGCCTAACATACGGAAAACGACTTTTGTTATTTTGTTTTTGCCTTTGGCAACCTCTGGCCAGTGTGCAGGATTAGATCTAATTGCAACAGAATATAACACAATTTTCTCTCTGAATCACAGTACAGATTCTGAAATGAAAGGAGGACTGTAGATATGATTTTAATATGCAAGCAAATTCAAGAAAAAAATTCTGAACAGCATATTGACAAATTTTCATTGACCTCAACAAAGCTTTTCACTTGGTCAATCATAGAGCTAAATGGACTGTCTTAGGGCAATTAGAGTGTCCAGAAAAGTTTGAAGGCTTGAATAAATGGGAATAGTAAACTCATAGAAACCAACATAATGAAAAAATGGTGTCAAGTAGGGAGATATTTTAGAGCCAATTCTGTTTTTTTGCCTTTTACTGTTTTTATTGATGCAATTTCATATTGTGATCATGGTATTTATAAATCACTGCAGAACCACAGGTAAACTTTTCTAAGATAATTCAATGCAAATTCTCATAGAATGCTCCAGCTTATAGATGATCTGTTGTATGCTGATTATTGTGACCTTGTAATATATACTGAAGAGGATATCTAATACTATAGATTGTCTCTCCAGACTCTGCAAAGCTTTGGGACTTACTATCAGCATAACTGAAACAAAGGTTATATAAACGTTATATCAAAATTATCAAATTTAGTGGATGGGAAAAGGCTTAAGATTGTTGACAAATTCCCCCCATATGTGGTGTTCTTAATTGGTTCTGCTTCCTTGAGATCATTTCTTGTGTTCAAAAGGCATAGACATTTGATGCTTTCAGATGTTTCATGGCACACTGATGGAAGAAGCACTCCATAAAAATAACAACAAAAGTAACAATCTATAGGGCATGTATTCTGTCAAGACTACTTTGTGCATGTGTGACATAGCCTGTATAGGCAGCATATAAAAACATTGAAGCAATATCACAAATGTTCTTTGAGACACATTCTGATTATACACTGGTTAGAACATATACTTAACACTGAATTCCTGTAGCATGCAGGTATTCCAAATGTTGGGTGCCTGTTTTATTAACTTAGATGGAGTGGAAATTTTGTATGAATAAATGACTTGTGTATACAGAAGCATCTCTTTTAAGTAGAATTAAATGAAGGTTTATGACTCTATGGTAGGCCAAAACTATGATTTGAAGATTGTGCTCATTTGTCACTGACTGAATGCAATATTTTTGACTGAGAATCTCTGGCTAAGAAAGAGATCAAGTAGAAAAAACAAGTCCTCTCTGATGTCAAACGCACTTAAGATTCTCTAATCTAACATGCTTAAGATTGCTACTCAAAAACATGAAAATATTGAACTCAAAGATTCTTACTTTGTATGTGAAATTTATTCTAGGGATAATCACTCTAAAGTAGGACACGATGCCATATGATGGTCAAGTCTGTGAGTGGTCTTAAACAGTATATGAGAGTACATGGTAACAATGATCAGGTTTAAAACATATTCATTAGGAACCATGAGAATATATGTAGTTTGTGTCATAGTGTGCAAGTCATTGACAAGTCTGAAAAGCTACATATGATCCCATACTCAATTCTAGAACTTAATTGCATGGAACATAAAATAAAATACAGGTATTAATTAGTCATAAGGTATACAGTTATATAAAAGAGTGGCTATCTTTGTTCATTAGGTGGATAGACATTAAATATATACATACATACACATGTCTGTATGTATGTAAAATTTTAGATAGAATTAAAAATATATTTGTAGAGACTCAGTTTTAAGTGGAAAATCAGGCAGTAATACTCTGGATTTGTCAAGAGTAGAATTGAAAGAATTTACAAGCAAAACATTCTGCTTTATCAGCAGATGATAACACCTCAAATTGAGTAAAAAGAGTATATATATATATATATATATATATATATATATATATATATAAACATATTTGATTAAAAACAACTGAAAAGGTCTGTTTCATTTTTTATTATAATTTTACAATTTTCAAATTAAGTGTTGATTATTGTATTCTAAAAAAATAGATAGTTTGACCAAAGCTTTTAAAAGCAGACCTATAGATGTATATATAAACAGATGGAAAATACATGAAAATTGGAGTAGATAAATTTATTTTGTTCATTTTCCAATGCTGCAGTCATTATAACATACTCAAAAACAAAATATGACATTTTCACAACTAGTTGACTAACCTGTCCTTACTACATTGAAAACAAACATACTTTCCTTCATTTTGTAGTCAAGCAGCAGCTATTACATTTGGATACATACTGTATATGTTGACCATGTTTGCCGTAGTCTCTGAATATGGAATCCAGTGAAGTCCGTAATCTCTTCAATATCAGAAGTTGGCAATGTAGATTCGGAGAAAGCAGTGGCTGCTAATTCTTTAAGTCTTTGATATCAGGTTGGCAGTGGAGATATTTTGGGGAGAAAAAACAAAATGGCTGCCTTTATACACGTCGGATTGATTATTTTGAGCTTTCTGATTGGTTAACCCTTCTATTGGTGAACTATAAAATGAGTCAGCTCATTTTGACTGGCTCACTAGTACACAGTACCCAAAAAACTGCAACACCCCCTCATTTTTGGGTATATTATGGAATCTTCTTTCAAAATATTAGTAAAGTCAATATTCATATGGAATAAATACATTAGTATTCAGAAATTTTTTTTTTTTTTTAGCATTAGTATTCATAAAATAAGTAATTTTTTTTTTTAATATTCATAAAATTTCTTAAAGAAAATCAATATCCACAAAAATTAGTTATATCATTTTGTCCACTGTTAAGTATTTCAGGTTAATAAACATTAACAACAATATTATAAATTTGGGTTGTGATCACAACAAAAAAGTGGAAAAAGTTGTTATTTTACCCATAGCTGGGATCCATTAAAACAGTCACTATCACTCCGGGTCAGAGTGATCCTGAGAGTCATTCAAAGGAGGATTGGGTTAAAAGTAGAACTATTTACATTTATACCCCAAAACTAAGGACTCACATTCATACCAAAATGGATGCAGTTTTATGTCCTACCCAGGACTAATAAGGACCTAAGAGAGACTTAATGGATGCAGTTTTACATCTTGCCCAGGACTAGTAAGGACCTTAGAGGTCAGTACCAAATATGACAGGAATGAAATCCCCTAATTTCAATTTTGTAATTGGCTTTGTAAATAAATCCGACACGTTATTTTCCGATTGAACATATTCAATTTGTACTGTTTTCTTTTGTACCAGATCCCTTACAAATTGATATTTAATATCAATATGCTTTGATCTTTGATGTATTATTGGATTTCTAGCCAAAGCAATACTGGCCTGATTGTCACAGTAAATAGTTACAGGCTTACTTATTATCAGTGTTGTAATTGTTTTTATTAGTAAATTAAAAAAAATAGCCTCTTGTGTTGCTTGCGACAATGCAATATATTCCGCCTCACAAGTGGAAAGTGAAATCATTCTTTGTTTCTTAGATTTCCAGCTAATCATTGGATTATCTTTTGCCAATCTAAAGCAATAGCCTGTTATACTTTTATGATCTGGTGAATTTGCCCAAATAGCATCACAAAATCCTTCCAGTTGTAATGGGTTTTTCTGATTGTTGAAATACTAGGCACCGATTCTTAGTTCCCTTTAGATAACGTGATACTTGCTTAGCTCTTGTTAAATGCATATTCCCCGTTTTTTTTAAGTTTTGGGACAACTTAGTAACCATATAGCAGATATCTGGCCTGGTTGATGTCATGACGTAAATATGACTTCCAACCAATGTTCTGTATTCTTTCTCACACGCCGCTGTACCATCTTCATTATTAATTGTGTTTAAATCCATTTCACATGGAGTAGTTCGTGTTTTACAATTTTGCATGCTGAATTTAGATAAGAGTTTCTCAATGTATCTGGATTGGTTCATTGTAATAGTGTTGCCCTTAAATTCGAACTGTATACCAAGAAACCATGATAGTCGACCCAAGTCGGTCATTTTAAACCTTATATTTAAGGAACTTTTAATTTTTAATAGAGCAGCTTCACATTTTCTTCACATCATCGACCCAAATAATCAGAATTACTAATATTTCATTATTAAATATTCTTGTGTACAGGCATGGGTCAACTTGCGAGGATTCAAATTGTTGTTCAATTAAATAGGAATGTATTAATTTATTCCACGTCCTTCTGCTCTGTATGAGTCCATATAGTGACTTTTTGAGTTTCCATACATAATTATCACCTTTTTCAATACCTTCTGGCGGTTCTATGTATATTTCATAGTCAATCGGAGCATTCTACTAAGCTGCTTTAACATCCATATGGTGTATATCCATACCATAATGTGCGGCCATTTGCATCAAAATTCTAATTGTTGTCATGTTTGTTGTTGGACTGAATGTTTCTACATAATCTTCCCCGTATATCTGCAAAAATCCTTTAGCTACAAAATGAGCCTTATACACTAGCGAGCCATCTTCAGTTCACTTTACAGTATAAACCCAACGGTTGCCGATAATATTTTTAGCATCCGGGGCCTTTTTCAATTCAAAAGTATCGTTTGATACTAAAGCTTCAATTTCTTTTTGCATAGCAGCCATCCATCGTTTGGAATTGTCAGAATTTATATGGCTTCTTGATAGTTCTTCCGGATACATTGTACCGAATAGCAACAGTCAATGTCACAGATATTACATTGACCCATTACAAAATAGTCTGGCTTTCTTCTATTTCTGGTCGGATAACACAAAATTTGTTCCCCCTCATCGGTTGTATTTTCTTTTAATTCAAGTTTTGCATCTGATTTTTCCTCGTCTACATCATCTGGTATAACACCTTCCTCTGATTGTGGATTTTGAACGGGTTTTCTACTTATAGGCCCTATCCCATAATTAGGCCATACTAGTTCGTGTTGGACTAGCTCCTCGCAGTTAATGTTCTTTTCTTCAGGATCCTCCCCTTGCTCAAAGTAATCTGTAAATCTGACGCATCTGATCTTCCTTATTATTTTACTTTGTGGGAAATAAATCATATAGGTCGGACTTGTTTTGTCGTACCCAATAAATATGCCTCTTTCACTTTTTGGATCTAGTTTTGCCCTGTGGTTGACATATGTGTATCAAATTGTACCAAAAATATGCATACCACTTACGTTGGGTTTGTAGTTTGTATAAGCTTCGTAAGGAGTCTTTTTAATGTTACTATTATAGCAACAGTTTCTTATATATACGGCTGTATTTAATGCATAAACCTACAGATTTTGGGGTAACTTAGATTTTATTAGCAAACATCTAGCCATTTCGAAAAGCGTCTGCCAACTACGTTCAGCGATTCCGTTCTGGTGTGGTGAATAAGAACAAGTTTTCTCATGTTTAATGCCTTCATTTATTAGGAGGTTTTCGTAAGCATCAGAAGTAAATTCTCCACCATTATCTGTTCTAATTATTTTTACTTTTCCATACGGGGAGATATCGGATAAATAGATTTTTGTAGCTTGTAGGGTGTCAGATTTGTTTTTCAGAAAATATATCATGATAAGTCCTGAATATTCGTCAACAAAGTTTAAGGTGCCGATACCCATTGGTGAAATTGGACCCGCTAAGTTGCAATAAACTCTGAACAAGATATCTCTTGATTTTGGGATCTGATCCTTATTTCTATATTCCGTCATTTTCCCTTTAATACACGTGTAACAATATTGTAAGCCCTTTGGAGACGTAATTTTCATTCCAGTGACGTGTTCTTGCAATCTTTTAACATCTGAATTATTACAGTGTCCTAATATTTTATGCCAAATCCTTAAGTCATGCATGACTGTCTTCACAGACTTAATACTTTTCAAATAATACAAACGCCCATTTTGTTGTATATTAAATTCAGTTCCATCTGGATATATTAACTTTGAATTGTCTTGGTGAAAATTAACTTTAAAACCAGTTCTAACAGCAGACTGAACTGAGAAAATATTTTGTTTAAATTTAGGAATATATAAAGCCCTTTTTAATAAACATTTACAAATATTTCCTTTAGTATCTCGTAAATAAATACAGACATCACCTTTTTAAAACTAAATTATTAGCTCTGGTCCCGTCAGCTAACTCGATAAAATGGGAATCAGGCTCGAAGTTGGGGTCAAAATGAATAAATTTTGTTTCATCTGTAATTACATGATTTGTCGCACCCGTATCGACTAGGTAAGAATTATAACTATTGGGTATAGTATCCAACCCAAACGAAAAGGCATATGTTCGCTCATTCAAAAAAGTTTTTACATTTTTACAAAAATCATTTTTTGTATAAAATTGACACTTTGCACGTACATAGCCAGCTTTACCACAACGAAAACAGACAATATTTCTTTTTCTATTATTACTGTTCCAGTTGTTGTTGTTGTTATTATTGTAATAATTGTTTTAAGCCCCTTGTTTTTAATATCATAATTCCTAGTCTGATAGGTTTGAGGGACTGGTTTTCTGAATTTTTTAAATGACGTTCTCAGTTGCATTACGTTATTTTCTTGATTTTGGTGGGGTACACATTTTTTCAGTTTCTTCATAACTACGTAACGCAATTTTAAACTCAGTGAAAGTTAATTTTTTATCTTTTTGAGTTATGACTGTCATGAATGGTTTGAATGTCGGTGGTAATCCCTTTAAAACCATGGCTATTAGCAGCTCATCTGAGATAGTCTCACTTGCCATTTTTAAGGCATTTGTGACATTTTTTAGCTCGTACAATATATACTGTTACAGATTCATTTTCTCGTCTCCTTAACGCAGTTAGTTCAGTATATAAAGCAATAATTTTAGGCTTACCTTTTGACAAGTAGTGTTCTCGCAAAATTCGTAGAGCTTGTCATCCATTGTCCTTGGCGTCTCTCATTATCAAAGACAAACTCCTGTCATCCAGGCATTATATTAATTCGGCAAACATGGTCGCATTTCTTTCCATAAAATCATCATCTTCTTTCTGGTCATCTTGGCAAAGAATGATGTCATGAAGTTTTTGTATTCTAAGGTAGCCTAAGAATTTGATTTCCCATAATTTGTACTTGGTTTCGTTTCCATCAAAATACAGTCGTAATCTGGGCTCATAACCAATGTTGACCATGTTTGCCGTAGTCTCTGAATATGGAATCCAGTGAAGTCCGTAATCTCTTCAATATCAGAGGTTGGCAATGTAGATTCGGAGAAAGTAGTGGCTGCTAATTCTTTAAGTCTTCGATATCAGGTTGGCAGTGGAGATATTTTGGGGAGAAAAAACAAAATGGCTGCCTTTATACACATCAGATTGAATATTTTGAGCTTTCTGATTGGTTAACCCTTCTATTGGTGAACTATAAAATGAGTCAGCTCATTTTGACTAGCTCACTAGTACACAGTACCCAGAAAACTGCAACAGTATATACTCACATATAGGTCACACTTTTTACCAAAAATTTCACAAAATATTAGGTGTGTGACCTATCCACTCGACATAAATGTAAAACGACACTACCTTGTATCATGATTTCTGGAAAATTGGAAATGATACGCATAAACACTAAAGCTGTGGTTTTTCTCTGTATAGAAACAATTTATCTATCATATATCACTGCATTAAACTTACCTCATGTTTCTAGATTCATATATCCATCACAATAAATAAACAAAATTATAACATATTCATTGATCCATCAGTCACCATTCGTTTGGCGTCCTCGTACTAGACTGATATAGAAACCCTGAATATGCATAAGTTAAGGAACCATGTGTAGATGTTTATTGACAAAGAAAAAATAGTCTCATTTCATTCTGCAAAATATATATATATATATATATATATATATATATTGTCTAAAATACATTGGAAAATATAACTTAAAGAAATGAAATATATTCTTTATGGTTGTTTTTCTTTAATTGTTGTTTCATATAATATTAAAAGGCATTCTTAAGTTTTATTTACAAATAACAAAGTGCATAAATCTAGTACCCAAAATGTTTGCACTGTTTTGCATTGCGCAGTGATATAGTTGGTAGCCAAATTTATAGCTTATAATTTTAATTATTGCAAACCCTAATCATGAGTAAAATAAAAAGTTATGAAGCAAGTTTTAAATTAAAAATACTAAATTATGCAGAAGAACATGGAAATCAATCAGCAGAAAGGCAGTTTGGAATTTCAGAAAAGTTGTCAGAAGATGGAGAAAGCAGAAAGATCAGCTTAAAGAAATGATGAAATCAAAGAAAGCAGCAATGTATTCAATATCTCCATATCAAAATATGAAAAAAGAATGGTATGATTGCGTTATGGACATAAGAATTAACGGCCTTATTGTAACAAGACTTTCAATAAGAACCAGAGCCTTTCAAAAAATATCAGCACAACAGTTACTTCCTTTTGTTTACATGATAATTGATGAAATGTATTTTAACTGCAAAAGTGTATTAATAATTGTAAGTTTTGAAATAAAGGTAGATATCTGATAATTCTTATATTTAAAAAGGGCTGTGTAACTCCCTAGATTATAGTGCGACCTATCTGCGAGTCAACAGTAAATCATCAGTTATTAAGCCATAAATTAGGGGTGCGACCTATCTGATGGGGCAACCTATCTGTGAGTATATATGGTACATATACTCGTATACTCTCATCTAAACTCTATCTCTTGTATGTGGCAGGAATTTTGCACTTGAATTCTTGAAACTTCAATTTTCACCTTATCCTGCTGTATTATTATGTTGTGCATATAACAATTTATTTTGTATTTTTTGACACTTTGTGCATTATCTTTTATTCATTACACAAGGCCAATATAGACCTAAATCAATTATACCAATATATGGTGGGAATGGATGTTGTCATGAGTTGCCATTATTAAATTTAAAAATTTTTTTTGACCCCTTTTAAAGTGCCTTTTCTATGATGAAAGATGTATTTGATGTGTGTTTGTTTCTTTTGTATAAGATTAACTACTTTCTCTAGTGCTACATAGTAGTTTAGTATTATTTAATAGTTACTTGTCTAATATTAATAATCATGTTGTGATCTTGTTTGATGTATTGATTGATGTGAGTAGAAACTGTACTCAGATTTGATAAGTAGCATGTTTACTTATACTTAAAATGTAATAGACAGGTTCAGCTTTGTTGTTCAAATCCAGTAAAACAATTTTAATGACTTCTAAGAGCCAGGAATGATCAACACAACACATATCAAACACTGGTGACTTAATTCAGAGAATACAAAACATAAATATGGAAAACATGGTCATGGCAAGCTTAGGCATCAAATCTCTATACACAAATATGCCTGTCACAAAATGCCTTAACATATTGAGAAACCACCTCAAAAAATCTAAAGAAAAGCTTCCTCAACATGCCCACAAAATTATAAAACTACACAATCATTAACCAATACTTCTCTTTCAACAATATTTTCTACAAGCAAATATCACTGGTGTTCTTGCTTGACTTTTTCTAGAATTTTTAGAATCTGGTCCATTTAAACGCATTATACTAAAACGCTATACTTACCTAAGATATATAGATGACGTCCTCTTATTATATCCACAAGATATAAACCTATTAGGCTTAATAAGGAAGTTCAATGAGGTTGAACCTATCATTGAATTTACATACAAATTTGAAATAAAAAATTCTCTACCTTTCCTTGGCATCTTATTAATACACAACAATAAGAAATTAGATTTTAAAGTTTATCATAAACCCACCAACAAAAATGATCTAATCAATTTCTATTTCCACCACAACAAAAAATAAAATCTAAAATAATCATAGGATTCTACCTCAGAGATCTTAGGATATGTAGCCTGGAAGAGCTAAATGAAGAAGAGAAATATATTGAAAAACCATTCAAACTTCTTAACTACCCACATTATTTCATCCTCAAAAAAAGCGAGCTTACAAAATGCACAGAGCCAAAAAACAGATACCGCTAATAATACTTCTAACAACAAAAATTACACAAAATTCATATTCCTACTCTCCAACACACTTTCTGCTAAACTCACAAGCAAATTAGTCATCCCTAATACTAACATTGTTACCACTACCTATTATGACAATTAGAGATATAATTAGGAAGAAAAATAAACCCAATACCAATTCAAAGGGCAAGATTTATCAAATAAATTGTTTACAATAAACAAAAATGTTTATGAGGGGAGACATCATGTGATCTAAAAACCCACATCTACGAACACAACAGAGATTTGCATTTAGACAAATGATCTAACTGCTGCATATTGCATAGAAACAAGGTTGGACATAACTTTGATTTCACAACACCACCCTAATTAAAAAAAAGAACATAATTCTTTAAGCAGAAAATACTTTGAAATCTTAATAATAACATTATTACCATCTATAAACACAAACCTAAAACACTGAATTACATTGCTATCCTTCATTGAATCCATTCTTAAAGAAACATATCTATCTAATACAAGGAGTATGGGCATAAAAAGAACGGTTCCAGATAAAAGTGGAATGTCATCCCACTGCGTCGGCTAACTGCACAAAGATGAAGACATCAGAACTCTTCCTACTATAGACAGACATACATACACAATTACAAATGCACATTACCATCTGATGCCCACTTAGACATAGAAGAATCTTTACAAACTTACATATAGAATTATCTACAGTTTTAATACACATGATACATGACTGACCAAAGAGAATTGACACAAACAAAATTGAAAATACCAAAGTTTTTTTCGGGGGTGGGGGGCTGTATTCTCTCAATCCCTGAAGCTTTAATAAAAGTGAAACATGTTAGACTGCTATACATTTCTTATTTGTTCTTTATTTTATCATTCATATATATATATTATTTAAAAAAAACAGAAAAAGTGGGAATGAATTCTATGAATCTAGGTAAATAAATTATATAGTTGTTTTTTCTGTGAAAGCAGCTGATAAGAATCATTGAAATTTTAAAAAATCATGTTTATAAATACTATGTTTAAATCTTAACTGTCTTTTGTTATAATCCATAGATAGTCCTTTACTTGAGCAATGTAAATATATTTTTGGAAAGCAATCAGAATGAATAAAATTTCAAACAATACAACCACATCTGTTTTATATTTTATACAGTTGATTTTTTTTTTCATTTATTTTTCTTTCATGCCAGTATCTGTATATGTAAATACTGTAATTCTTTTATATTTTCCCCGTGTCTTGTGTAAATTTTATTATAGTACAGATTTTGTACAATAACAATGCATTGGCTTAACTTCATCTTTTACTGTCTATATTTGGAAATGGTTCCATTATTACAATTACTGCTGCCTCCTCCTCTTAAGTCAATGAATTGATGAGACCTATAGAACTATTTACTTATGTTTGTGCAAATAAAATGCTTGTAAAAAACATGCTTTTGCTACTATTTCAAATGAGTATTTTTTTCTATTATTTGCTTTTACAAGTGATTGTTCATATGTAATATTATTCAATAACATTTGAGCAACTACTTTGTTTTCTTCTACGTATGCATACATGTAAAAGTGTATGGGTATAACATTTATGAATGAAGTCTAATAGTTTGAGCTAATCAATATTGTTATTAAATACTATAGAAAGGCTTTAATGCTGCATACCATAGATACTATCTTTAGGGTAATGCATTTATTATTAAAGCATGAATGAATAATTACATGCATTGGAAAACAGGATCCTAGTTCACTTACATTTCTTAATACAATATAATAACTAGTGTTTTACAAAGACCTGTTTTCCTATTAAAATCTTGTAAAGTAGTACATTTTAATTTATGAAATGTTAAATTGGAAAGAATTGAGACAAAATTACGACAAATCTAATATATTTGTTTTAATCTGTTTTTCTGACAAAACTGGTTTTTGAGTTTTGCATTTAAAATTCTGACTAGAAATGTTTACCATTTTTTTCACAGAACATTATATGATTCCAATTTGGACCCTTTAAATATTCAGGTCAGTATATTTTAAAATATCCATTATATGTTAGTAAATTTTAACTCAAAAGAGCTTCCCTGTCATGAATTTATATTATCCACTATTTAAAAACAAACAAAACTACTTCATAGCAATGAGGATGAATTTAATTTTTATCAGAAAATCTAACCAGAATCTATGTGTATACACTTTAGAAAGTTTTATTGTATTAAGAAAATTATGAAAACTAATCTGATTTAATTTCTAAGTTTTAAAGGAATATTATATACTAATCTACTGAGATTTATTATCTGTATCTCATTTCAGAATATAAAATGAATTTTAAGCAAATGTTAAGACATTAATTATTAACTTATACTGCAAAATCAAACACTTCTTTAGAAGATTGAACTTATTTGGTATATTATAATTTTCACTTGTTTAATTTGAAGTATATCACTTTTATAAATACTTGTTTTACTGTTAAATGTATTTTGTTTTTGTTTTTTTTGCAAACCCTGACATAAATTCATGAATTAATAGCTAGAGTTCACAAACTACTCAATTATGGATCTATAGAACTTCTTATCCTGTTCTTCTGCAAACTGAATTATTTCTTGGTCTAATACAGCAATAAATATGTCAGTTGTTTTAATTTTTAACTTTTGATTGCTTAATTCTCATTCATTTTCCATTTATAGATTTTTGAAGCCACAAACTTATATGCCATAATTATATAAATGTTGATTAAAATTGATTTATTACTTTGACCTCATCCATACTTTTAGTATGTCGGAGTTACCTCCTCCTTCCATCCTTGAACTGGCAGAGGAACAGGGTCATTTCAACCTTGACCTCTCATTCATGCTCCTTACACACTGTTAACACGTCAGAGGGACTAGCAAATCCCCTTTTTAGTTAGGCTATATTACAAACCTAGTTGTAATATACTTCTAGTCATTTTTAGACCATAGTTATCTTTAGCTAACCTTGTAGCATTTTATTATAGAGACTTTTCGGTTAGCTTAGCCAATTTCTCTTGCTGGTCCCCCTCGACACAAGACAGTGATTTCTCCCTAGAGGAGGCTGTCGGTGGATCGTCTCATGAGGCCCCTTGGCCTTCATTGGCCAAGGGGCTGATCTGGGCTGTGTATTAAGTTACGCTCCCACTTTTTTTTGTCTGCCAACTTGACGATAGTTGGGAACTTTCTTTCTCTCTCTCTCTCCTTCCCAACACGTCAAGTTGGCATCCCAGCAATGACAAACAACGAGTTGGCAACACGAACTGCAGCAACAAGTTGGCACCCCGGCAACGACTCAGCTTCAACAACCAACAAAGATCATCCTGGCATCACTCAACATCAACAACCACCAAGCGATCATCCTGGCAACAACCCACATCAGCTTCAACCCCCCAACAACGATGATCCTAGCGACTACCAACGCCAACTTCGACCATCAATGCCTGCAGCTTCCGGCTCACTCCTGCAGCACTCCTGCAGCATCCGGCTCACTCCTGCTGTTTCCAGGTCACTCCTGCTGTTTCCAGGTCACTCCTGCAGCTTCTGGCTCACTCCTATTAATGATGATAAACTCATATGCCCTTCCGGCTCACTCCTATTAATGATGATAAACTCATATGCCCTTCCTAAAATTAATACTTGTTATAGCTTTGCTTTGAAAATAAAAATTTGGGAGAGTTTTCCACATTTGTTGTGGGCTCTGAAAAGCTTAATAAGGTCTATATAGAATAGGAATGCCTTACCTACAATGTTTGAGATAAAAGCCTTGGCAGCCATGCAAAAGTGATCCTTTACTTCAGCTCTTTTTCTGCCACTTGATTTAGTAAGAAAAGTTGCCTGATAGATCCTGTGCCTCCATGTTTCCCTGCCAGCTGCCTTTGTTTCCCACTAACATGGGTTGAGCCCACAGGGGATACAGATCCTTTTAAGCCAGAAACTAGTTCTCTTAATAGTGCTTTGGGGTGTCTTTGAAAGATAATAGTCCTCCATCTTCATATACACAAAAATAGCTACAAACTTTATATCATTGAAACATGTAGCAAAATTTGCTCTATTTTTCATCTTATCTTAAATAAAAATTTTGTTAGAATTATTCATTGAATGAAATAATCATTTTAAAACAATCACTTTGACATGTAACCAGAGGAAGATGGATTCATACCTTTTCCTTCAGGATTAGTGCAAAGTGAAAAAAAAAACAAATATGGTGGGATTTAGAACCTGACACACTGATTTCACTTTCTGTGCTGATAGTCATTATACTAACCACACATTAAGTTATAAAATTGACAACAGAAAAAAATAATATGAGATGTACAACTTACAATAAATATTTATTATGAATTCATGAAAACTTATAATGAGAACTGAAATAATTAAAGTAATAAAATATTGATGTTTTTTTAACTTAATAATGTATTTATAGTGTTTTAGAATAATTAAAATATATAAGAATTTAGATTCATTGTAGGCAAAAAATTTGAACAAAATCTAACAATTAAATTACCATTGAAACATAACAAATTTCATTGTAGTTATTTTGGTTATTAAAAATATATAAGAATTAGCATTATTGGTATAGATTTTTAATTTGGCTAGACAACTTGATCCCTACCAAAAATTATGCTATTTTAAAGATATCCTTAGGTACAAATTACTTTTCATGTTGTATATTTCAAAGAAAATGAATAAAAAATAATGAAAATGGAATATTTCTTTAGTTTATTATGACTGTATTTATTTTAAATATTGTTTCTATGGTATTTTCATGTTTTGCTTGTGTTTCTCTTTTTATGTTTCATGTTTAGACTGTTCAAGAATTTAAAATAGCAGCCCCAGAAAATAACACAGAAAATTGTCGTCAAAAACAATATTCAGAACCATTGCCACATCCAACAAAATTGAGGTAAATATTCAACATTATTAATTCAGTAGATTTTATCAATTAATATAACAGATGAAACAAAATTGATAAATTCTATTATTTGTTTCTTCTCATTTTGAAACAATTCATTTTGATTATAACTTTGTGAAATATAATTGTTGATTTCAATCCATTAGGAATGACTGCAAAACATGCTGGGATATTATTCTTAGCCAATAAAATAGGCTGATTTGCAGTTTGACAACTCAGTCTAAATCTGCCTTGTCTAGAAGACAGATAACTACATTTGCTTGTCCAAACTCGCTTTTGTGTCTTGATGCCAATTCTTAGTTTTGCGTTACTGTTAATTTGACTTACATATATTGTTTGCTTGCTTGATATTATTTCATTTTTACCGTGTTCCTTTTTATTCAAACTTTGTTAATTCTATTTGTTGGACAGTTCTGTTGTTTATTTTGCATTTGACTATGGCTACTCACTAGACAGGTTATGAGCCCAGGAATAGGCTCTGTTTCAACAGTGACTAATCAAAATATGAACTATGGGAAGTAAAATTTTGGGGTTACATATCAATCCAAAAATTACATGAAACAAATTTGACACCTTTTGATTGTACCACTGATGAAGACTACTGTGAAAAGAGTGCAAACATGTTTGCTGAATTAATTCAATTTCTCAATGATCAAAGTCTGTCTCTTATTATCAGAGAAGTCCCTGATTTGAGAAAAGCATTGCAAATTTTGACTGAGTACTATTTATCAAAAGGAAAAACAAAAATAATTTCCTTAGATACTAAATTACCTCCCTATGCAAAGCAACTGCTGAAACTATTACTGATTATATTATTAGAGCTGAAAACTCGACCACTTTATTAAAAACTTAAAGGGAGGTAATTGGTGATGGTTTACTAATAGCTATGGTCCTAAAAGGCCCCCTGTCTGATTTCAAGCCATTTACAACTGTTATTACTCAGAAAGACAAGCTACTAATATTTAGTGAATTCAAAGTAGCATTGCAAAGCTTTGAAAAAACTGAAAATATGATTCAAGAGAATAATAGTGAAAATACCGTAATGATTCTCCAAATGCCAAGACCAAAAACAAACTAATGTTCCTCCTTGCTTTACTTGTGCTAAACTTGGACATAAAAGCCCTGATTGCCAAAGTAAATTTTGAAATTACACAGTAATTATCATCTTCTCAAAATACCATAATTCCAATCCACCAAACAAAAATATTATTTACCATGCTTGTTGCAAACCTGGACATAAAAGTACCGAGTACAGAAAAAAAAGAAAGTTTATTTCATAAAAAATGTGGAACATGTTTTAGATAATGAACGTTCATTTCTGTTTCCTATTGCACTAGATACCATTTCCATCAAAAACAGTTTACTTGTTGACTGTGGTGCCTGTGATGAATCTAAATTTTTTACTTTTGATTATGATTTTAATCCAGAAAATCATCATAAATCATGCCTAAATCAAGGCATCAAATTCTTGGAAATTGCAATCTGAAAGACATTACACAGCTACAAAAAGTTTTGGAAGTCATGAAAATTGTCAATAAATAAGATTTAAACAGTGAAATATGTATCCAAGGCAAGATGGTACAGTATTAAAACAAGTTATCTGACAAAAGAGCAACTAAAATATTAGACCTTGTTCATTGTGATCTAGCTGAGGTGATTAAACCAAGATCTTTGAATGGCTTCAAATATACACTTTGTTTTGTGGATCATTATGCTGGTCTAATTATGGTTTATTTTCTGAAACAAAAAAAGCGATATGTTTCTTGCCTCAAAGAAATATTTGGCTGACTTTACTCCATATGACTCTATAAAACATCTAAGAACTGCACAAAATTCACTTCTGAAAACTTTGAATATTTTTAATTAATTAATCAAATCAAATATGAGAAATAGGCTCCATTCTCTGCATACCAAAATGGTACTGCATGATCTTAGCAATCTCTGTTGAAAATGAGTAAATGTCTATTAATAGAATCAAAACTACCAAGGAGATTTTGTGGTCTTATGCTATTATGACTACTTCATATATTAGAAATCAGTGTTACAAAGAACCAAAAAAAAATGCCTTCCAAAGGAACAAGGGTCACAAACCTAACCTTGTCAATATGCATATATTTGGCACTATACAAGATAGAAAGAAATTGGAATCTAAAGGTGAAAAAGCAATTTTCATAAGGCTACAATAAATCAAGTCCTGCCTATTCAACATATATACCTGAAACTAAGAATTTCAAAAGAGTCAGGTGTGTAAAATTTACTGAAAACATTGAAAATCCTACATCTGATAATTTTTTACTTCCATTGGAAGAAACTGATGTAATACTTCCCAGTTCTCTGCCAAAAAATCCTTGCAGGGAGGGGACACAAGAGAGTGAAACTACACAATCAAGTTCAAGCAATAATACGGGAGATAGTCCAAGTGTAAAAATAACCAACAGAAGATATCCAAGCAGGTTATGAAAAATGCCTGACTATTTAAAAGATTACATCGTTAAGAATTTAGATGACATAGTAAATCTGATGATAAATTATTGTTGTTCGATAACGACTATACCCACTAATTATAATGAAGCCATTACTTCAAATGACTATAAAATGGCAAGATGCCAAGGAAAAAGAGATAGCTGCCCTGAAAGCAAACAATACATATGAATTGACAGAGTAAAAACTTGGTAAAACTGTTACGGGCAGTCAGTGGGCCTACACTATTAAAACTAATAACACTAATAATGAATAGTTCAAAGTGAGATTCATTACAAAGGGCTACTTGCAAAAACCTGGAATAGAGCATCAGGAATTTTTTTCCCCCACAGCATGTTTGTCATCAGTAAGAACTTTAATGAAAAAATAAAAAGTATAAAGTAATAATATAAAAAAAATTTGAAATATTAAAACAAAAAAGAAATTTCTCTCATATATGCAAATTATATATATGTAAATGTTTGCAAGTATCTTGTTTGAATTTATTGGCCCCATAGAAAGGGGGAGAATTAGGGGAGGTAAATATGAGTGCACTCGTCCATTAGACTGAGAAGAGGTGTTGATTTCAATCTGTTAGGAATGGCTGTAAAGCCCTTACTTCTACCATTTTATAGGTAGAAATTCACTACATGCTGGGATATTTTTCTTAGCCAATAAAATAGGATGGTTTGTAGTTTGACATGACTCAGTCCAGATCTGCCTTGACAGATAACTACATTCGCTTGTCCGAACTTGCTTTTGTGTGTTGACACCAATTCTTAATTTGTTAACTTTTTGCCTTCTTACTGTGAATTTACCTTGCCTTTTACCTTGCATATATATTGTCTGCTTACTTGCTTGATATTATTTCTTTTTTGCCCTGTTTCTTTTTCTTTTTGTTGTTAACTTTGTTAATTCTGTTTGTTGGACAGTTCCGTTCTTTTTTTTGCATTTAACCATGGCTACTCACTCCACAATAATGTGTATTTTTACAACATAGATGCAAATTGTGAGGAACGAGAAGACTTACCTCCCGCAAGGCGAATTTGCTTGGCGTATCAGGTCCTGGATGTGCAGGGGAAAAAAATTAATAATAAAAAAAAAAAGACTAAGAATTCAAAACCAGCTTGAATTTATAAAACCAGAAGTCTCGGGCGAACGAGAAGTAAGTCTCATGTGCCAATTGTAGTTGCCCCTGACGCAGGCACAAATAATGAGTTTGGGATGAAGACGACAGAGTGAATTATTGGTGTGACACCGTACTAACGAGACTGAGAGAATAAGAGGTCACTAGCAACAACTCAGTTGGTAGACCAGAGGACTGGACGAAAGGAAGCACTTTAATCTATTTCAGTCATCGCAAATGATGAGCGAACTGAATTACTCATGAGCTATTTTGGCTGTACTTTGACAATTATGGACTGGTTTGATTTGGAATTAATACCAGAATTTGATGGCTCCCCCACTGGTCCCTCTATTGTTGAGTGGTTTGAGAAGGTGGAGTGTGTTGTGCAAACTGTTCAAAATCAAAGAACCCACATTAGTCATCCCGTTGAGGCTAACAGGAGATATTTATGCAGTCTACTAGCAACTTGGGGATGAAGTGAACTTGGATTAAATCAAGTATGCCCTTCACACAGCATTTGGTACGGATGAGTCCATTGCATTGGATGGCGACTCCTCCCTGGGGAGACAGTTGATGTGTACCTGGCTGATCTAAGAAAGTTATCGGTACCAACTGGATACTGGCAAGTGCATTTTTGGAAGGTCTACACATTGATGTCAGCCGGCTTCTGTAAGCATCATCACAGCCAGGGGAGATGGGTATTGACCAGCGACTGACTAGAGCCTGAACCATTTTGAAGGAGTCAGAGCAATTCGCAGCAGCTGCACGGACAGAGAAAGCTGTGTGTAAATCAGAAGAGAATGCTGTCGGTGACTGTCGCATCCCCATGACTCAGAAGGGCTCCAAATGCTACAAGTGTGGTGGTCCCAACTACTTCTCCCAAGAATGCAGGAGTCGAAGTAATATGGGGAGCAGGAATCATAACTAAACACGTTGTTATCGCTGTAACAATTTGGGCCATCTAGCGCAGAACTGTCCGAGAAAGCAACGGTCCCTGTCAATCAGTAAGTATGGATTTGCCCATAGTCAGGGTATGTGTGAATGATGTGCAATGTGTGGCTCTCGTTGACATGGGATGTTCCCATTCAATAATCAGTGCAGACCTCTGTCAGGTCTGGAAGAAGTGACATGTGATGATTAGGACTATTGACAGGATGTCCCATACGTGCTGTGGAGTTGGAGTGATTTCAATCCTAACAGATGGAGGTGATTGTGCCGAAGTGGACACACTGGTGGTTTGTGACAAATCCATGGGGTATGATTTGCTGATCAGATGCCATATGTAAACTAGGCAGTATTATGGCTATGCGTACTGGGGAATTGCAGCTCGGGAGAAATTGTGACTCATGTGCCGCCATTACAATTGAGGAACGGGATTTCTGTATCGCGTATGACCAAGGAACAAAGACTTGGACAGCGGAATGGAAGTGGACAGGAAATAAAGCAGCAGATCAAATATACAACACTGTTGCGGAATATACGGTATTGAATAAGAACAGAGCTGCCTACGAGAGTGAACTGGAGACGTAGATTGCGAATGGCTAGCTGATAACATATCCGCAAGACAGATTGGGCCCCCCGAAAGGATTAACCAAGATGACCCTGTTTGGGGAGATTGGTATGTCACTGGAGAAGAAGTCAACGCATGAGTTGATGCAAGCTCCCTGGCAATAGGTGTGGTGCTGGAAAACCGGGGAGTTATACTAGAAGATACATGCTGGCTTCAACCAAGAAATGACGCGCAACATATAAACCTGGCTGAATTGGATGCCGCGTTGAAAGATATAAATCTGGCATTACAGTGGTGGGCCAAGGTGGTACACCTATACACGGACTCTGCATGAGATGCTAGTGTGCAGGAGACTGGCTAACATACAGCAGCTAATCAAAGAATATGGTTTGGTAGTTGACGTCACACTGACTATGTCACGAAGGAACCATGCCAATAAGTTAACTAGAGTACCAAAAAGATAGCTTGACATGTTGAAACAGGGATCAGAGCCACCAATGTGTGTGGCTGTTACGAGCCAGATGACCATCGGACAAATCTGTGCCATACATAGCAAGAGCAGTCATCCTGGCGTTCGACGTTCGACTTACTTTGTCCAGAAAGTATGTCCTACAATGACAAAAGCAATGGTTAGGTCCACCGTACAAGATTGCGAGGAATGCTGTGTGGTGGACCCTGCCCCAGTCCAGTGGAACAAGGGCAAGCTCAGTATAGACAAAAACTGGTGGCGACTGGGCATTGACGTGACACATCACAATGGCAATCATTTTCTAATTTTGACGGATTGCGGCCTGACGTGTTTCACTGTATGGCGCCCACTAGTCCGACAAGATGCATTATCGATTATACAACAATTACGAGCTATCTTCTATGAACGTGGTCCCCCCCCTGTTAAAATATTGACAGACAACGCCCCAACTTTCTGTAGCCGAGATTTTCAGGATTCAAAGTCAAATGGAGAGTATGAGTAAGGTACAGAGGTGCATACACACCAGAGGGTAACGGGATAGCAGAGCAGTGTCACCGCACCATTAAAAGGATAACAGCCAGAACATGGTGCTCTATTCAAGAGGCTGTGTATTGATACAACGTCACACCCAAATATAATGTTACACCATCAATTGCACTGGCCAATGGAATCTATACATACAGACAGCAGATAAAGGAAATAGATCAAGTAATGCCAAACATTCCGAAGAATATATAAAATTGAT